>RJWM01000635.1:0-199912 GCA_004363535.1 Dasyprocta punctata | reverse complement strand
TTCTGCGGGCTGTCTTTTCACTCTGTCTATGATTCTTTTTTTGTGTGTAAAAGCTTTTTATTAATGTGAAATCCCATTTGTCAATTCTTCGTAGTATTTCCGGTGTTGTCTGGGTTTTGTTCATGAGCTCTCTGTCTACAACTATGTCTTCAAGATTTATACCTATTTCTCTTCCTGTAGATTTAGTGTTTCTGTCTTAATATTTAGATCTTTGATCTGTTTTACTTTAGTGAACGGTGAAAGATATGGGTCTAGTTTTAGTCTTAGACAGGTGGAAAGCCAGGTTTTCCAGGATCCTTTATTAAAGAGACTATCATCTAGTGGACATATTTGGCCCCTTTATCAAAAGAGGCAATTCAATGTGTTTGGAGTTGCCTCTGCATCTTTTATTCTGTTCCAAGATCCTCAGGTTTCTTTTTTCTTCTTTTTTTCTTTCTTTTTTTCTTTTTCTTTTTTTTTTTTTTGGCCAATACCATGCTAATTTTGTTATGGTAGCTCTGTAGTATAATTTCAAGTCAGGAATGGTGATGTCCCCAACCTTGACTTTGTTGCCCAGAATTGTTTTTGCTATCCTAGGTTTCTTCTGATTCCAAATGAATTTTAGGAGTGTTTTCTCTAGTTATGTGAGGTATGTGAATAGTAATTTTGATTGGAATTGCATTGAATCTGTATCACAAATTTGGAAGTATGGCCATTTTCACTATGCTGGTTCTTTTTATCCATGAACAAGGGATATATTTTCATTTTCTGATACCATCTTTTTTCACAATGTTGGTAAAACTGGAAGTCACATGTATTGCTGATGGATAAAGAAAATGCGTTATATTTATATGATTCAATGCTATTTAATAGTAAAAAGTAATAAACTACTTAATGTCAAAAACATTATTGTCAGTAAAAAGATTTACATGCACAAGACTGACATAGTCCCCATATTTACATATGTCTATTAAAGGTCTATTTATTATACCAAAAATCACACCATTGATTGCCTAAGGGTTGGCTATGATAGGAAATAACTGTTAAGGGACACAAGGAAACTTCCTGGAATGGTAGAAATATTTTAAAACTGTATTTTAGTGAAGTTTATATATCTTTATAAAAATACATCAATGCCATTGATAATGGGTAATATGATATGTAAATTGTGTATTTCAATAATCTATTAAAATAAACATTGATATTATTACTGCTGGCACTTATTAATTGTTGCTTATTACTTGTAGCACAAATGTAATATATGTCAAGTACAAAAAAACCTAAGCCCTTCAGCCTATTATTTTATGATCAAGAATTTTGATGATGATTTTTTCATTCTGTATTATTTCCTTTATCTTATGCTGCACATTTCTTTACCTTTGTTATAGATACAAATCACTTGATAAGTGAGTAATACGTGCAGCAAAATTATTTCAAACCTTAAATTATATGTTGCTTTTTAAACTGCATTCTGGTACAAACCATTGACTCCATCATTTTTAGAAACACAATTAACACACTGCTTTCTCCTGCTGCTTCTGTGGTTCTTTGAGCAGGTGAAGACACAGATGTATAACTATCTTTATCAGGAAACATTTGTTTTATGTCCACCTGCGCACATGTATTTTAAATATTCCATTTATTTGCTTTGTATTTTACATTCATGAAGGCTAAAGTGCCATAATAGAATTTTCTCATGTAATATTATAAAGTTGTAAATTAAGAGAGGTCTTCACAATGTCGTTGTTCTGAAAGATGCAGATACAATGGGAATAAGTAAGAAGCACTGAAATTGAAGATAGTTTGTATGTCTTAAATGGGATAGAATTTAATCCTGCTTTCTGGTCTTTAATGTGCAGCTCTATTTTACTTCTTTTCTCTCTGAATTAATGCACATACTTTTAGTTTTAAAATTACAACATCACAAAAAAAGTTCTCCTTAGGTACTTTCTTAAGCCAAATTACTTGCAGAATTAAATAAGTATATATGACTTTTGACTTCTAAAAAGCTTATAGTTTAAAACAAGTTACACATAGAAGAAAGGCAGTTGAACAATTACATATTTATGACTCAAATATTTTATTTGTTGTACTATGCCTTGTGTATTTACTTTTCACTATTATTTATGAAAATGTAGTGGGCATTCATACAAACATTGAGTCATTTACCGTTGTACTAATTTTCACTGACTTTTAAAGCTTTGTATAAGAAATTCTCAGTAAAGTATAAAGAAAAGCAAGATATGTATGTAGGTAGATAGATAGAGACAGGGAGACAGAAAGACAGCATTAAATTCAGGCTTCCTTTCAGATTTTCATTATTTTAGTTCTTTTTGATTTTTTTCTTGGTCTTAAAAAGGTCAATCAGATTTAACATCCTTGCCAAATTCCCACATGCTGTTAAAATTCTTATTTCTTTGCCAAATATATGGAATTTCACTGGCTAAAATAGGAAGAAAAGAAAGTCTAATTGGCAGAGGATTCAGTTTATTCTTTCAAAATCTTCTCCAATGCAGAATAAAAGATGTGGTTTTTTATATAAACAAAAATGTTTTCAAATGAAGCCTAATATAGTGAAGAATATTGATAAAATGTGTACTAAACATATAGAGAACATATAGATCATTCTATCTCCAGTAGTTTAGTGGTGAAACCAATTAATGCTTTTAAAGAGTTTTAGGAATCTCAGCTGTCATCCATGATTGCTATTTAAAATATAAAAGGAGCAAAGCTGAAATTATTAATCAAAAAATCTAATTAATTTGAAATGAAGATGAATATGCCAATATTCACATGCCAATGGCAAACTCTAAGATATTTATGTTCTGTTTATTCAATGCTACAAACTCTTAAAGCTAAAAAAGAGACTAAAACAGTAATAAAAGCGCCTCAGTAAAGGTGTCTCGTATTTGTTCACCATTTCTTCGTGTAGGTCCATGTTTTATTTTGAAAATAGTTGACCTGTATTCTAAGTCAACAGGAAGGCTTTCTGAAAGGGTTAAGCTTTCAGCCCATATTAATTCAAAATTTCTATACTTCCTCAGGCTTAGGCTACATAACAGACATTAGCCTTTCTATACTCTGTTTCCTATCCCCCTTCCCCTTTGCTCAGTGGATGATAAGGAATACCAAATCAATAGCTCTGTAGAAGCAGATATAACATTCCCAGAGACGCTGGAGACAGGGAATAGAAGCAACAATTCATTTTTCTGTCTCAGTTTAGATTGTATTTATACCACCTGCTATGCCTGTGGGAATGGAATCACTGGTAGCGTCTTTAGACACACACTTTCTCTTAGTGACTTTTCTTTTTCTATTCAGTGTGATAGGATTTTTTTTTTTCCTGAGAGAAGTAGCCTATGGCACTTGGCTGAAGAGATGAGACTTCAATGAGATATAGGAGACAAAGAGTGACAAATTAAAATGACAAGGCTGTCTTATAAGATTGTGATCTAGTGAAATGAAGTATTTCAGACCCAGTCAATGTAGACAGCATTATGCTATGTGGTAATAGATTGCAAGACCTGGGCAGCCTGTATATGTCTTGGAGATTACTGAATTTGTCACTACCAACACTCTTCCAAATTGTGTCTTTCCTAACTTTTAATAATATGAGTATGGACGAAGGTTTTCATATAGGTCAAGTATTTAGAGACAGTTTGTTTTTTCATAAAATCTGTTTTAAAAAATAAAATTTAATAGTATGTTAGCCATTGGCATGAAATTAATCTAAAGAGAAGCCTTGAAATAGATAACTAACAGCCTCACAAGTGATGGTGAACTTTGGCACTGTGTCATATTGAATGTCTTTTTACATCTGTTTCCTCATAACTCTAGGAGGTGGTTGACCACACACTCTTGAATTTCAGTCCTGCCTGCTGGACTCCTCTACCTGGTGTTAATACCGTTACACCAAATTCAACATACACTAAGTAAAATTTTTGAGTTTTCTTTAAAAGAATCAAAGGAAACTCATTAGTAAGTTATCATGAAATTTTAATTTGTTTAATCTGTATTTACTATTTCATAGTTACTGAGGAAGAAAGAATATATTATTTTAAGCATGCTTAAGTAAGAGAAAATGGATAGCCATTGCTAATATTTTCCTTTTTCACTCCTATATGTCGCTTGATAAATCATCAAATCCTCTAACTGTTTCTTTGGAACGTTTCTTACATTTTTCCTATTTCTATTGTTTCTTATTTCTTTTCAAAATGCAAAACAGAATGCTTTCAGGGACTCTAATCATATTTTAAAATACATTGGAACACTGAGAATTTATAAAAGTAATTTTTTTCTCACATTAAAATCCCTCCTTATACTTGTAGCCAGGTTTTAGTGTGTTGAGGAATTGGAGCCAACTATAATAGCTTATATGCTGTATATCTTGGAAATCTTCTAAGATTGTTTGAGGATTCTAGCCAAGAAAAAGTGACACCTCAATAAAGAAGTGGCTGTCCCTGGTTGTGGATGGCCATGTTTATCTCTTTCTCAAGGATTACACATATATCTTTTGGCTGGTCACTGATTTTTCATTGTTTCTAGTTTATTGAAAACTAGAGGCTGTTGTGCTGCTTTAGAAGCTGGATAGCAGTTGTTACAATGGCAAGGTTATTGTGTTTGTGTCTTCACTTAAATGCCATGATCTTTCTCTCCAGGAAGCCTATACATTTTTTATACTGTATGAGAAATATTTTGAAGGAGGTTGATTTTCCAACACCAAATATGCGAGTTGTGATAATTAATACAATTTGAATTATTGATGTCAAGCCTGATGGTTGCAAAAGTCTGACTCCCACAGATTTAAGAATCTTTGTGTATCTTTTCATGTCCTCTCTGTAGGAATGGGTTTATATAAGGTAGTCTTTTGAATACATACCTGCTCAATGGGAGGAAAAGAAAAATTTAGGATATAATTATTCTTGAGAATAAAAGAGATTCTTGAGATGAGCCAGGAAAACTTCTCTGCATATTATCAAAATTGGGGTGAGCTACTTCATTTCTGATCCTTATCTCACTTAAAAACAGATTTCTAAAATTTTTTCAAAGTGTTATATGGAGGAAAATACAAAAAATAAATCATTGAATGACCAAAAGAAATTTTGAACACATATAAAATTAATCCTCCAAATGTGAATTACCTTTCAGAGCTATGTAGTTAAGGATCACTAAATACAATCTGCTTTGGTAAAGGTAGTGTTTTATGCTTATATATTCTTCAATGTATGATTTTTCTTCTAGTACAAATGAGTAGTGTTTTATGCTTATATATTCTTCAATGTATGATTTTTCTTCTAGTACAAATGAGGGAAGAGATGAATTTCTTCAACATCAAAGACAACACATCATGAATGAGCTCAATGATGTTCATAATAGTCTCAATTGGACTTAAGATGAATAAACAATTTCAATAAATTGAATTAATTAGATTGGGCTTAAGTGTGCAAGCAGTTCATTTTCTGAAATCATGCACAATAACTTGTTTAAGAAGTGCTGGTGTATAATTGCCTCAAGTCAGAGAATGAAAAAGAGAAAAAGCTGAAAATCCATTATGTTCGTGTTAACAGTCTAACTAAACTAATTAGCTGCTATTTGAATTTTCACACCTCAATTTCATGATCTTTCTTGCCTCAAACCTCTGAGACTCTAAAGCAACAAACAAACAAAAAACCCCACTTGATAGAGAACAGTTTTGAATAATCTACAAAAGATCCCTTTGTAAAAGTCATTTACTCTTATTTTTCTCACTTTCATGTGTTTACATTGCTTCACATCGCCTTTTCATAGATCCTTTATATATAAACTTACATACTAATAGGTTTTGTGCACATAAATAAAATAATGAAATATTTCCTATACAGGTGTCAGCAACCTGATTGTTATGTATAAACCACTTTTAGTTTAGTGGTAAGAATTGCATTCCTTAGTCTAGAAAAGTAAAAAGACATGCAAAATTCAAATTTTAAAATAATTAAATAAAAATTCCAAGGTAAATATCAATAATTGTTTTTTTCATATTTGTCACAAAATACTGTGAATATCTGAAAGGTTTTCTTTAGCCTTATAACTGGATTTGAATACATTAACCTGTCAATTATAGTTAGTTTTAATTTCTTCACACACTTTCACTAATTGGGTTCTGCTCTTTTATAATTTGACGTTGAAGAAAAGATATATGGAAGAAATGTGTTTTCGTTTAATTTGTACTTATGTCAACAGGAACATCACCAATAACCAACAAAATCATAGCCAACCAAATTATGTGAAATCTCTAATATCTGATATGCTTGTCTTACACAAATGATCATTTAACATAGTTTAATCAGATTTTATTCTGGCATGATCAGAAATCCTCCTTTTCAATATATTCCAGTTAGTAACATCCTTATATTGAGAAAATACCCAAAAACTTAATTTTAATACCATATTAATAAGTTACAATACTAGTCGCACCTTTGAAAACTTGAAAAACCTGTCTTTATAATATATCTTGATCTACAAATACCACTCTTCTATGTCACTACAATAAAAATTCACTTTATTAAAGTTACAATTGTTCTATAGAATACTGTATTACTCTATCCTAAAGGATATTTTCCTATTATTCAATAATTCATTTTATAATGATATATTTATCTTGTGATTTTTGTGTAATGTAAAATAATTCAATTTTGGTCATAAGGAAAGGGTAATAATAGTATTTTTCACTTCAATGAAATATTTCCATTAAATATTATTTACATATATTCATATCATGTGTAAAATAGTATTATAAAATTACCATTGTACATTGGTTCTTTACAGTTTCTGAAGCATTTTATAGTTTCAAATAAAACAAAACAGTTCTACCTATGGAAATTTTTATATTGTTATTAATAAAATTTGTTCTGTGAATACCTTCATACATTATATATGAATAACATTAAGTATAAAATTAATAATCAATTTAAATAGAGACTCATAAACCATAAATTGCATTATAGTCTAAGAACAGAATCTATGAACAGAAGAATCAGTGTCATAAACAAGAACTGAAACCTTTGAGAAGGATCAAACCCTAATTTCTTGTATTGCTCTCCTTTCATGTTCCCTGGTGTGTGGATTGTCTGGCTAATTTCTAGAGTTGAGATCTGACTGAAACGGCATTGAAGTTCCACAGGACACATTTCCTGTATGTATTCCTGGCAGGTTGTGCAATTGCTGAGAACATATAGCTAACGAATCCAAGGTCATGAGTTCAGTACTTTGTGGCCCCATTTGTTTTGTTGTGGCCAAGGGTTACGGATCATACCCTTTTTCACAGGTAACTTTCTTGCATGTGTATGTTATTTGTCACAAGAGAGGTCCATGTGATGGTTTTAGGCAGGATCAAAGCAAATCTTTAAATTCATAGATCCTCCCCACCCTTTTCCATCTCTTACAGCAGAGTAATGATGCAATTCTCAAGTCTGAGGGAGAGAAACACCACATTCTGTCATCCGGTTAAACCTGTGGTAATGAAATGGTGAATCTTACATTCAGAATCTTAATTCTGATACAAACCCTGCCCTTTTAGTATTTATATATGGATTTTGAGTTTGTATTAATATCTTTAAGAGCACAAAATTTCTTAAGGACCATGAGTTCCACAAGCAAAGAAAACCATATGTTTTAGAAGAAAGTATAAATGTTAAAACAGTAATTTTTCTTCCTAGTCATATACTTGTAATCTTAGCTACTCAGAGGCCTATGGCAGGAAGAATGCAAGTTTGAGACTAACCTGGGCAACCTTGCAAGTTTGAGACTAACCTTGAATCTATTTTCAAATGATAAAACTAAAAATGCCTGTGGAGGTAGTTCAGTGACATAGCACTTGCTTAACATACACGAAACCCTAGGTTTAATAGCCAGTACTGTCCAAAAAATTGATGATTTTATAAAACTGTTTATACTGTCACCATCTAGTCCCTTCTTGTCTTTAAGATATAATCTCAGATAATAAAATTTCTTAGAATTTAGAAATGCTTGCTTTTAAAAATGTAAATAGGAAAGCAACCAGTAACACAAGGACAGACTTTACAGAGCTTAGAATTAATAGCCATCCTACTGAATTTCATTTTCTAACAAGTAATCTTTTACCTGTGAGTATTTGTTCTTCTGACGTTAGCAGACTTTACAGTACTCACTAGCCAGTGTTGGAGTGTAAACCTCCATCTGAAAAGACTTGAAATAGCAGCAGACTCAAATAATACTGCATAAATAGGTAGAATAATATTTACAAATAATATTTCGAAGGTATAAACATGAGTACTCAAAGTATGTCAACCAGAGAAGCTAATACTGAAATTTCTACATGTATGCTAAAAATGATGTATCATCAAACAAGATAGTATCCTTGTGGTAAAGAAATGCAAAAGAATTTCTTATATGTATCCCCCAAAATACAAAATATGGGCATATTTTACACTGAAGAATGTTTGTAAATTAAAAACAAAACAATAAGAAGAAAATTAAAAAATGGTCAGGTAGTATACTGCTAATTTAGAAAAGAAGAAAATGAAGTTAAAATAGTGATATTTCAACTGTAGTAATATACTATGTTGTATACTAAGCAATTATCTCAACATAGGATCCTGAGATTCCACCCACAGTTTTACCATTGTATATTTATGTCAAACAAACTTTTATTTTGGTATAAGGGTGCTTATTTTGGTATATGGGAGTGAGTTTGGGGATGTAGATGAGGGACAGCTAAAAGCAATCTAAGAATTCATCAAGAGAGATTCTGAATAGAAGTAGTATAATTGACAAACAATTGCCTTACAGGTAAACTATTAAGTACATGTGCACATGTATATAATGAAACTATGCAGCAATCAAAAGAAATAGATAAAGTACATAGAGAAAGAAGGATGTATAAAATTTAGGATCAAGTAGAAACACACACACATACACACATACACTCCAGAAAAGCTAAAATTAAAAAGGACAATAAATATGGCACAAATGTAAGAATTCCAATACTATCTTTTTAAGGATTTTTATATACACTACAAATTTATCTTCATATACAGTGCATGCTTATTGTGAAGAGGAAGAAAAGAGGCAATGTAGAAACAAATCAAAATAGTTAGATCTCGCAAAGATGGAAGATGATAATATGTTCTGGATGGAAAAAATTAACTCGATCCTTTGCATCCGATGATATAGAGATGACTCCCACAGAACAAGTCAGGTGACACCGAAAAGAGTCTAGGTTGTCAAAAAGTTTCTACAGCCTGGATGAAAGTGAGCATTTTTGATCAACACTTGCAATATTCTAGGAGATCATATATTGTGCTGGTGGAGGCCAAAGGTCCCAGTCACTGCCCTGCTGCCTGGGAGTGGAAGCAGTGTCTCGGGCTCCAGCTCCAATCTCCAGTGTGCTGATGAGCCCTCGTCATGTGTTAGTCCTTCTATGACCACAAAGACAAGGGATTGGTATCAACACTTTAAAACTGCACAACTACTCTGGGACATACTTTCTTTTTAGGAATGAAGGAAAATTCTCTCATTTTTGAGCCATTCTGTTTATCAGTTTTACAGAGTTGCATGTAACTTTCTAAATATTTTAAAGAAATGCAGTTTTGCAAATACTTTATATTCTGCTAATTCAATTTTTTGTTTTTTTAATTGTAGATGTCGAGTATTCTCTTTGGGGGGATATTTTTATTATATTTTGTTTAGAAGGAAGTGTATACTTTTAGAATGTTGTTATGAGTAAATTTAATGTACTGAAAAAATTTTAAAGGGGAAAATGAGACAAAAGGAAAGTCTCTTCATGTGGAAGAAAGAAGCGAAGAGGTGAAAGCAACCATATTAGTTCTAGTCTGTGTAAATCATTATAATGTCATTGTGGATAAGGTTTTAAAGCAAAAATGAGGACCCTCCTTAGAACACCCACTGATACCTGTGTGCCCAGAGAATAGGTGTGGCTCAAGTTATACTCTCCTTTCAGCAAAGTTGCTGTTGGTTCTCATTCTTCAGATGCTCCTTACACACTTTCTGGCCATAAGAATTTCAGATTGTATTAACTCAGAAATTGCTATTTCGATAAAGGTATTTGTGTGATGACATGCTCATGTGACTTCGAATACATTTACTGAACTATTATAATCTTAAAACAGTACTTTGGATATATAAGCTTGATTAGAAAAAGTACAACTGATTGCCCTACAGCTAAATTCTTTATTAATCTGTACCATGCAATTTCTAGTTTGAAATTCAGAAGCATTTAGAAAATTAATCCTTCACAGAGAGATGATAATTCAGGTGGTGAACTTAGTAGAAGAAAGGCCTTTTGGGTATTTACTTTGGACAGCAGACCTAGCAGACCTGAATGAATAGCACTTTGAACCATTTGCTACAAAAATCCTTTCAGCAAGTCAAGTTCAGACATTGGCCTTCATCAGTTTATGGTAAATGAATAAATCTTACATTTACATAGTCCTTTGCATTTTAGAGTCCAAAGTGCTTTACATCATGTGTCTGACTTAAGTGGGTAGAAGTATAAAAATCTCAGGAGCTAGGTACAAAGCAATGTTGATACTACTAACTACACCAAAAATCCACTTATTTTTACTCTGTGGTAGAAATCAGTGTTGACAGGGTAATCTTTCATGGAGAAGTCAATTGTTGTTATAACAGACATAAGATTATACACAAATTTTCGGCAGCTATGCGAAAACTTCAAGTTGAGTTCTGTTCTCAGTGATTTTAGCTCGAGTCTCAGGGGAGTTTCATGGCATAAATATTAAAGTGAAAAATTGACTTTGGAGCATAAGTGCATGAAATAAAATCTTGTTTCTGCAGAAAAGGCAATGAAATGATTAAACTCATATTAAATGACATTGTCTAATAGTTCTATTTTTCTTTCATACGACTCAAGAGAACAAAACTATATTCATAGAGCATCACAAAAACATTGTATGTCTAGCTGGAAACATTTTTCAAATGTGATTATCTCTACAAATTTTTCCAAGTGAATAAGAACTGGTGCACCTTGGAACTAAGTGTTATACAGTGTAATGTAGCTGTGTACTACATATATTTATGTATGTCTTTATATATGTTCATATTTATACTTTCAGAATATACCATGATAACATAGATACAGATGTTTCATACATACCTATCTGTAAATGTATGTTCATACAATAGAGGTGGCCCTCTGTGGAATGAAAACATAAATATGTGACACTTGAACTTAATGAACAAACATGTATCCTTTTCTTTGCAAACTATCATCAGTTCTGTGGTGAAAATAAAAAGTTTATATCAGGGAAATATTTTGAAATAAACTTTTACTTATACTACCTTTGTCCATGCTGTTAAAATTCTCACATAAATAGATTTGTCACCTCTCTTTTCTCTATAATATATTTCAATATTGTGACTAAAACTAATAAGGAAGAGATTGATACTCTTTGTTTGTTTGCTTGTTTTTGTTGATACCTACCTTGTTCATGAGTTAGTAAATCAAAACTGTTTCCTGTGCTTGGTAAGGAGACAAAGTATCTGCTTCTTTTTTGTTTTTGTAGCTTTAAGTAAAATGATTGGAGCTCATAAAAATATAATTTCTATTAAAAGCTGCTATGGTTTATACATTGTGTCAATTTGAGAAGTCTAGAAGCTTAATTAAGTAAGGCAGCAGCTCTACATCCTGGGGTATAGAGCACAAACAGTTACCTGGCCATTGTGTCAATTTGAGGTCAAAAGTTTAACTGAGAGACTCAGGAGGGAGCCAGGGGTCTTACTTTGCAAACATCCTCATCCTGTGCAAAGGCAAGGATGTTTGTGGATGCTACACCCACCCTGGCAGGGGGTGTCCTGTGTACTATATAAAGGAGGAGAAGAAGCTTGCTCTTATCCCCCTTTTACTCTGGCTGCTTTTGCCCGGCTGCTGCCTTGAAGTGTTGTACCTGTGCCATGCCACCCTGCCTTGGAGCCAGCTGATTGTGGACTGAAACCTCCAAAAACTGTAAGCTAAATAAACGTTTCCTTCCCTAATTTGGGGTGTCAGGTATTTTGTCTCAGCAACCAGTAAAAAGTAAACAAAACAAAAGCCTATCTTGGAGAATGTGTGTCAGTGCAAGTACAAACTAGTAATTTGAACAAAGTTAGGCAGTTGTTTGAATTAGCTAATGTATAACATTAAGTTGTGTCTGTCTACTGACTATTTACTTATTGTTTCTTGACTACATAACCTCCTGGTATTCAGGTAAGTTTACATCTGTTTATATGTGCCTATTCAATGGATATTATTGACCATTTCTGTTAACAAGACAATAACCTAGTATGATAAGCTTAACTGCTTGCCAATTTTGTGTCTAGCATTTGATTTCATGATATCATTTTGCTCTTTTTTTAAAGCAAAATATGACTTTCTCTTAATATGATCTATAAACTTTATAAGTAGGCATCCTAGGGAAAGGTCAGTTTTAGAAATAAGTAAGTTACAGGGATAATGAACATCTGAGGCCAGTTCTGAATAGATGTTTTCAATCTTTCAGCCACAGATACTGCTCGGTGTTGCCAGGTTTGTAAACATCTTTAAAAAGTCAAACAGGTGAGAGGGCTAGGGAACAGTGACATTGTAGCATCCAGAATAACAGGCATAAAACATTATTATCTTTTATTCCTGATTTTTAAAGTACACTAATTATTAATTCTCTTAGCACTCTCAGAAGAACAAAAGAAATGACTTAAATGTCTATTATCGCCTGTTTTCTGGGACTCCATTAAGGGGGTACTGGTCAGCATGGCTTCATTTGTCCTTCAGATGCTGCAGAGACGTGAGGCCAGGCCAGCTGGGGTTAAAACAGAGAGGGAACCGATACAGCTGGGGATCGTTAAGAATGATCAAGGGCCAGCAAGGAGAAAAAGTCAGCTGAAAACAAGGTGAAGAGCTCTTCCAGGCAGAGCAGCAGAGTAATATGCATTCAGGAAACAGCCTAAGCCCATGCAGGAACTTTGTTGATTTAATTAGATTTTGTTTAAAATTCCAGAGTAGGAGCAGCTTGGTCAACTTTGATGCAGAAATTGGCAGGGAAAACTATTGTTAATTTTTGAAATAATATTATTGGAGCATTTAAGGAACATTGGAAATCTTTGTCATGGTTAAAAATGTAGGGGCACAGCACACAAATGTCTCCTTGCTGATAAAATATTGTTGCCTTTCCTTGAACAATTAATACATAACTGGTGGATTTTAGAGTGGGAGTCTGCACGTTTTTGGACCTTTTAATTTATTGGCCTTTCTCCAATCTCTGACTTTTCTACTGTTCACAGTATTTCCTCGACTACTTTCTAAATAAATTATTTATTCTTAAATCTTTGTTTTAGAGTCAATTTGCTGGAAATAAATCAAAATACACAAATTCTAATAATTATTTAAATTGATACTTACCTCCAAGGGATATTTCCAGATTCATGTTTGATAATACCTTCAAAACAGTCTACTTAATAGTAGAATGATAAGGAGGAAGTTATTTAATACCCTCCACTAAAATTATGAATTTTAATGGCTTCAAAACATCTTTTTGTGCAAGTATTTAGCTCAGCAGCTTAAGTGCCTGCCTGGCAGGTGCAACCTTGTGAGTTTGATCCAAAGTACCAATATATATATTTTACATAGGAGACTAATTAAAACAGAGAAAGTATTTAATAAATATCTATGAAAAAATTGAAAGAATATACTTTGACTCTGGTTCTTACTTGGCCAGTTGAAATCTTTTGAGAACCAAAAGCATTTACCATCCATATTATGGGTATATGTTTATGGAAACTGTATTGGTTGATTCTGTGTCCCCCTCAAAGACTTGTAATTTGCATGGAGCTGAGTCTGGCATTTGTGATTGGTTTGTTGTCTAGTGCTGGGATTGGTGATGTGAGTGCTGTACCCACCCAGGGGTGGAGCAGAGATATAGAGTAAGGGTTGGAGAAACACATATCTCTGTCTCTCTCTCTCTTCCTGGTTCATGCACCTTCCTGCTTGCTGCGGCCATGAATAGAAGCCGCACCACACTATGCTGCCTTGGAGCCAACTAAGTATGGAATGAAAACTGTAAGAAATAAACCTTTTCTTCCCTAATTTTGGGCATCAGGTATTCTGTCTCGGCAACAAGTGAAAAGTAACTAAGACAGAAACACTGTGTTTTTGAATTTTACCTCCCTCTGGGGATCTGTAAAGAATATGAGCATAATAGAAAACTGGATAAAGAGAGGAAACTAATGGGAAAAATAATGTTAGGTAAAGAAAGATTCTCTTTTATACCTACTCTTGCCTACAAAAATATAACCAAGGAAGACAAGCAAATTCTAAGTTCCTAGAGGCCAAGTTGTTTTCCTATAATAGGCAAAAACCAACTAAGATGATATAGGAAAAGATGAACTTACCATTTTCAGTTCTTTTTTTTTTTTCCTGGTTTTCAGTGGAGCTCTGATAGTTGCCTTTCTTCTAGAATTTGGCTGTTTAGTTGTAGTTTGCACTAGTAGTTCTCAAAGTGTGGCCTTCTGATTACAGGCATCCACATTATCTGACAGCTTATTAGAAGTGGAAATTTTTGAGTTCTAGCCTAGACATGTTGAATCAGAAACTCTGGACTTAGTGACTTGCTAATATACGTTTTAACAAGTCCTTTTAGGTGATTCTGAAGTTTTAGAAATACTGTGACCTATGAACTAATTTAAAATATTCCCAGTTTGATCAGAGAGTCTAGACTCAGTTGAGTCTTCTGAAATTCTTCAGGACCAAATTTTTCCTCCTTATGTTCTTAAACTAATGCTAGAGATGTGAGTTGCATTATCCAAGTCTCCAAATTCCAAACAAATAGGGAAAAAACACCTACAATTTCTTGAATATGACACTGGGAAATGGTCAAACAAAACTTGGTGAGGGTTAAGAGAGAGCAGCAGTCTTTCAAGGAGGGATAAACTAAGTTAATAGAGTGAAAGCATTTCTCTCCCAAATAACCTTTGCACTGTTAATAAAGTAAAGAAAAAATGTCTTTATTGTGTTATCTCTATAAAGGATGAATGCTTTTTGATTTGTAGTTTCTCCCTCCCAACCCATCTCATTGATACCCAGTTGTAAACTTGTCTTGAGAAAAGATATTGCTTAAAATATTCTTGATCTTTTTTTTAATTTTACCTAGTAAAAGTCTTGGGGCAACCTCTGTGTGCAGTGACAACTAACATTCTTAATAAATACTAGTTATTGGATAAGTAACTATTGTATTTGAATATAATTATAATTTATTTCTATTGACTATTTTAGTTTTTAACTTATTTATTTTAGTATTTCCATGGGCAATTTGATGTTTATGCAGAGGGACATTGAATTTAGGACTATATTTAGCATCTGAACTTTTCACATTAAGCTAAATGTGAAAAATTGAAGACACTATGAACAAAAGAAACAGAAATAACCAAATGATTTGAAATCAGATTTTCAGGATAAAGGAGAAAGTTTGGGAAAGTTAAGGGTGTTTGGATTAAATAATTTCTGGAAGGGAAGACTGAGAAGCAGCTTACTACTTTACCACAAGAGTCACTAGCAGTTGATCTTGTCCAAGAACAAAAAGTACAGAAGAGATTAAATCACAATAGGCAATTTATAGGTTAACTGTACTGACTTACTTAGAATTACGTTTAGAGTGAAATGCCTCAAAATTAATGAAAAAGACTTCTTCAGTGGAGAACTAGGCAATGATCTAAAGAAAAGGTAGTCTAAGTATTTTCAATTCTAGTCCTGGTAGAGAAACGTTACTGTTAATTATCACCCTTAGGAATGCTACAAAAGGCAAGGTATGGGAAGTGACCAACTGCACTTCAAAAATTTTAATTCCAATAATTCATTGATGCTAAATATGATATGTATATATACCAACTCCCAAGAAAGAATGTGTTTACTAAATCTATTGGAAGACAAGGTAGATAGAAATCTTGATGACATAGGGGCAGGCGGAAAGTTCATGAAACCCAAACTACACTGGAAGTAATTTAAAGAATCAACAACAGGCAACTCATCTTATTAAAAAGTTTTTGCACATCGAAAGAAATCAACAACAGAGTGAAAAGACAACCCACAGAATGGGAAAAAGTTTTTGCCAACTGTACGTCAGACAAAGGACTTTTATCTAGCATATAAAGAATTGAAAAAAAAAATCCGGCCCCCAAAATTCAAAGACCAAATTCAAAAATGGGCATCTGAGATGGATACATACTTCTCAAATGAAGAAATACAAGTGACAAATAAATACATGACAAAATATTCAGCATCACTAGTTATTTGAGAGATGCAAATTAAAACACTAAGATTTCATCTCACTCTAGAAAGAAGGGCTATCATCGAGGTATCAACCAATAACAAATGCTGGCGGGGCTGTGGGCCAAAAGGAACCCTTTGCCACTGTTGGTGTGAGTGCAGACTGGTACAACCACTGTGGAAATCTCAAAAAGAGAATTGGAAGTGTCATTTGACCCAGCTCTTGCCCTTCTGGGTATTTTCCCTGAGGAATTGAAAACATCATAACACAGAGGTACATGTGTACCATGTTTATAGCAGCACAATTTTTAATAACTAAATCTTGGAAACAACCCAAACGCCTATCAATAGTGGAATGAATAAAAAAGATGTTGTATTTTTATACAATGGAGAGCCTCTTGGCTATACAGAAGGATAAACTTGACTCTTTTATAGTAAATGGATGTAATTTGAAACAATAATAAGTGAAATAAATCAGACTCACATATGTAAACATCATACTGTCTCCCCAGTGTAAGAAACTGAAAGAGTAAATAAAAATACAATAAATTTTGCAAAAGTAAAAGGGGAACTACTCAAAAGGAAAGAACAACTGGGATGTGGAAAAGGAAAAAGAAAGAGGGGAAAAGTAGCATATGATCATTATGCTACTAATCTCTGTTTATCAAAAAGAATAGTTTGTGCTTTCATTATTTGATCATTTTTTTCATGCCTATGTTTTGTAATCTGAGCAACTACATTGAAGATAACAATACACAATATATTAACCATTGCTAATCTCCTACTATTTTGCTTTGAAATTCCATATCATCGTTTTTGTTCTTTTTTCATTTTAAAATAAAAAAGTTTTTATTATATGTTGCAAACATATACATACTAAAAAATAAGCCATAATTAATTTAAATAAGTCTTCATTTTTCCCTCATTTTGACTACTATAATACCCAATGTTTTCAGTCATTAGTGTTTCAATATTCTCTTTGAAAAAAATTCCAGTTTAAAAATAGATTTTTGAATTTTGTACAACTGTTGAAATGCAAAGAGACTGATTATGTTCCAGTTAGATCCTTTATCAAATGGTATATTCTTTACATGATGAGGATATTGAGCATATTCATATTTGAGAGAACAAATGTTCACTGGCTTTCAAGTCCATGTCACTTTTAAATACAATAGAAAATGTGAATTACTGCTTTTGTGTTCCAACTTGTTTTTTATATACTAAAGGAATTGTCAAATTCAATAAGTTATATATATGCTTTAATAAGAAAAATTTCTGGCATTTATTATATTTTTGAGTGGAAAGCATTTATATTTGAATATTAGCAATTTCAGGATAATTAAATCTTCACATGGTCATCTGTAATAAAAGTGCAGACATACATATATACACACATCTATTTTTAATTTCTAAATAGTTATTAAAACAAAATATTTTGAAAAGAGCAATTCTAGGACATGACTGATGATGAAATTTTTAGACTTGATGGAATGCTACAGAAATGTTGATTTAGTTATTTTACTAAGTTCTTGCATTTTGTAACCAATAGGAAAAATAAAGGATCTAAAATTACAGTGCTTCACCCTTAAAAATAATTAAATTTCAAAGTGATTGACTTGAAAAAAATCTTGTATTCTGTAGTTTTAAAAGTTAATATGAAGAGAGAACAATGAGTGCAGCCACCAACAAGCCCAGTCAGGGAACCGTCGTTGTGTGCAGGCCTCTGGCAGACTGGGAGCAACTAGATCCAAGCCTCTCCCCATGAGTCAGTGCTATTCATGGACTGGCGTTAGAGGGAACAATGGACCCGGCAGCAAACAAGCCCAGTCTGGGAACCAGCGCCATGTGCCCGCCGTGACCAGACTGGAAACAGTCAGACCCCAGCCCCTTCCACCACGTGGGCTGGCAAAGGAGAAGTACCATCCCTCCCCTACCAAGCAACTAGCTTATCCGGTAAAACAGAGCCTATGATGATAGCTATGGAGGTGAAATGCAATTGGATGTTTGTGGTGCTCTGGTGTTTCACTAACTTTGCAGGTCTAGGGCCAGTGGTCTGATCATAGGTTCAGAGGATATCGCTAAGCAGTGTGTCATCTAGGGGAGATCTCCCTCTGAGAGTTGCAGCCTTTGTTGATTCCCTATGGTCTTATTTTGAGGTCCTATACCGTTTCCATTGTTTTGTTGGGTCGGGTTTTATTCTCTTTTGTTTTGTTTGATTCTGTTAAATCCCATGGCAGGAGAAGCTATTTCAAGGATATCAAGATATATTATGGTAGCAATTTTGGATTTACTATTAGCTTGTGGAGTCCTTTATCACACTCATTGTTTTGTTCTTATTGTTTCTATTCTATTCTGGTCTGTCAGATTTATACTATGTCTAAAGTTATCTGCAGCTATTTTGAAGACATCAAAAGACATTATGGTAACTACCGTTGATTTCATAACATTTTGAAGTCCTGTATCTCTTACACTGGTTTGTTTTGATTGCTTTTATTCTGTTATATACTCTTTAAAATAAAAAAAAATTAAAAATGAGGAAGGATTGCATGTCAATTTAGATAGTGATGATTTGAGTGAGTTCACAATTATCACTGCATTATTTTATTAATATTTGTACATCTGCTAAATAACATTTACAACACTGCTATATAAATCCATTACATAGATAAATGTTTTGATTATCTTTTATTGTTTATTTTTCATCTTCAGGGATTCATTACATTGACTATACCTTTCAGACCATAATCTACAGCTTAATTAAGTCTTGCAGTTATAAATTTTGAGCCAACATATTAAGAAAGAAGTTATTGCTTTTGGGGGTACCATATTACTAATGAATGCCTTGCTCTACGACATCACTGTTGGTATAAACTTTTATGTCTATCCAAAAGAAACTGTCTTTGATTTCACTATTCAGAGATCATAAGCCAGCTTTTTATGTACTATAAGCATCTTAGGAATAAAATCCAAACCCATTGATGGCTGAGTAAATTTCACAGCTTGTAGAAAAGACACATATCTTTGTAATGTGTGAAATTTTAATCAAAAATGTTATGAAGGAGGAAGGTAAACTGACTGCTATAATTAATGTGTTCTGACACAGAGATTTAGCCGGCACATTTGTGGACTCCGCAGTGCTGTGTTAACTGTTCCATTGCTTAAGAACTGTCAGAGTTTGAGGAGTTACTGCGTTACAGTTTGAACGCTGAACATATTTTCCTAGCGCGTCAGTTTTGTCATGATTTGAAATGTAAAGTCATTTCTTCCTTGGTTTTTCTATTAATATTTAGTTAGGTGTCATGGGTGCCTGCTGATAGGTATGTGTCTTTCTGTTTAAAAGAAGCTTCATTTAAAATTAAATTTTCTAAGCCCAGCTTTTAAAATGAATCACTGTAAGTTTTATAGCTCTGCTACTTAACCCAGTGTCTCAAAGGTGAGTAAAACTAATTGAGGTAATGAAGAAACTAGGGATTGGACCTTCTTATAGCACATCATAATAAAATATTTTTGTATTATTCCACACATTTCAGAATTAAATACTACTTGTTTGGTCTCACAGAGTAAGCAGACTATTTCTCCATTTGGAAAACAAGCCATGTGTTTATAAAGGATAATTGCTATACATTTATAATTTGGAAGTAACGTTAAATTCATGAACTATTTGTAAACTACAGCAAAAATATTTTCTAAAAGAGCTTTCATACCAGACACTGGTTTAGATAGTGGTTCTATATTTCAAAGAGATTCTTCTGAAAATTAAAGTAGATTTGGTTTTCGGCTCTGCTCTATCAATCTGCTTGCAGAGATCTAGTGCAAACTCTCTCAGAGCACTGCCAGGGTGGTTGTGCAGTAGACAAAAGACATACCTGAAAGGGGAAGACAGATATGCCACTTAAATTAAATAGGAAATGAATTGGCCAGCAAGTTGGCATGTCTGCTGAGACAAATCATGGACAACATGTCTCTCAACAACAAAACTTATTTGTTTTCTCTTGCCAACAGATTCATCACTGCCCAGGCAAAACAGGCAAAATACATTAGTGTCATGGTAAACTGATAAAGAGAAGTGCCTCAATCTAGCATCCTCAATGGCGAAAGTCTTAGGGCAGTATTGATCTGTGTTATATAAATCTTGTTTTCTGTCTGCAGAAGTGAATCAGGAATGACCCGTAAGGTTAACAAACATTGTAATGTCTTTCAACTGGGGCAGATGCCTGTGAGCTCCACACATTGTATTTGGTCAAGTTCCATCTTGTCATTTTACCGCCAAGAAGCTTAACTAATTGCTGGCAATCATAAGAGTGTTTGACAGAAGGAGAGAATTCCTACAATTTTTGCCCCCTCTTTCCATCCCTTCTTTCTTTCTTTTTTTTTCTTAAGTCTTAACAAGCACTCAAGGCCAAGCAGCGTAAAAACAATCAACACTGAATTAGTCAGCAGGAGTCTTCACTTAGTTGAAAGTTTATGTAATTGGCATGTCAGGTTCCTGCATTGCCAAGAATAGACCTGATTAAGCTGATGCACTTTGTTTCAGTAAAGTTTGACAAAGGAACTTTCCCATCGTTTTGAGTTACATATCAGGACATGTGCTTAACCTGATTCTCTTCTGTTCATAAGGAACCAGCGGCTATGTACTCTGTGAACTGATGAAATAAAAACCCTCATCAAATGAAGGTTTGACAAAGTCAATGATTTGGGGAAAAAGAGATGAGAATACTAGTGTTCAAGATAATCATCAATGAAAATAAAAAAATACCTGCAAAAGTGCAATTAGCCATAAAAATCTGCTTTATGTTATAAATAGCACACTCATAAAGTAATGGTAAATTCAGTTCTATTTTATTATGTTTAGTTTGTTTGACCAGTATGCTCTGTCAGCATGTAACATCTTAAGATTTTATTATATATAAAAAATTATCCCTACAGCTCTAACAAATTTTTACAATGGAAGATCTTTTTACAGTTTATTCAGCCATCGAATTTGGTCTAACTTTTTTAAATAATACTTTATTAGGCTATGTTTGTATGATAGATTTTGTCTTTATTTAGAGCATAAGCCTTTATGGTAAAAAAACAAATGCCTAGTATTACAAAAGACTATAAAGCATATGGTTCTTTATTTGTATTTGCTCACGCTAGTATTCCCTTGTCATACCCTATATTAAATGATAGGTTTGAACTTGGCTTAGATTATTAAAGATAAAAGCCAGCAGTTGCTGGGTTATGGTCCACGCATCTATTACGTCATACTTGACAGTATAAAGGCAAGATAAAGGGAACTGATTGAGTTTCTCTTTCTTCTCTCCTTTTGTCATAGAAAGGTCAAGCTAGTTTTCAACATTTTTATGTATGTCATTCTCAATATAGCAACAGAATCTCTTATGGAAAACAATGTAAGTAAATGTCTTCACGATGCTACTAGTCACCTGATCAAAAGCCAATGTTGAAAAACACTTCTAATGACTGTCTCTTATGCATCAGTGCACCTACTAATGAGCTGCCAGAAAAGGCTTTGTAAAGCTTTGCTAAGATAGGGCAGGAATGTGAGAAGCCTGAGATATAACTTCCCTGCTGTGATCCCTGCCTTTCTACTAACAGGGAGCCTAGACTTGGAGCTGCTAATGAGCATACTGGAGAGAGTGTCCAAACCAATGCAGGCTGGAGACAATTCACCTGTCTGCTTTCAGATCCAGGGTATGATGTATGACAGTAAGACACTTGGTAGTAGCGTTTCTTTAAATAATTTAGATATTTATTGATTTTCCCTCTCTATCCCCATATTTTTATTTAGCTCCTGCATTTTCTTTTGGTGATTTCTAACACTACCAGAGAAAAAGGAAGGAATAAAAATTATTGCTCCTATCATCTTACTCTGCCACCAACATACATACAAAAAATTAATGTGATTATGTCACACCATAGCAATACAGAATACCTAATTAATTTTTCTGTAAGGAAGAGAAATATGTGGTTTTCAGTGGTGATATTTACAGAAGAAGGTAGTTGCAATAAATAAGCTTTTTAAAAGCCAACATATGGCTTGTTTAAATTAAAGGAATTATAATGCAGCATATATTTTGATAATTAAAACAATGCAAATGGCATAAGTTAAAGACTTTTATGCCCCAGCAATGCCTTGTTCAACATCTTTATCTGCAGGCAAAACTCAGCAGGATCTTTATAGAGAACGCTTACTTAACTTGGTTTGTAGAAATTCCTAGCCTATAAATGAAATAGTTAACTGCAGGATACCTTTCAAGTTCAATGTTAAGCTGTTCACATTACACATTTTGATGCTATGCTTCTTTTGAGTTTTCCTAGAGGCAATTTTACTAGTTAATTTTTTTCTAGTCAAACAAAATTACAGAATGCAAACTGTGTAATTTCACCAATTTGCAATGCCACAGTTGTACTAGAAAGAGAATCAACATCTCCATCCATTAATTACAATCCTGACTATCTTCTAGCCTCCCAGGAGACAGCATGTGCAGTTCACATGGACCAGTGCTATCTGTTCCTTCCAGTTGCCAATGTTCCTATTTTCCACAGCTCACCCTTGCTTTTTCTCAAGTTGATACAACTTGCCATGGGAAATCGCAGACTCCGTGGCAACCGGGGAGATAAGAATGCTGTGTGCCTCAGCAACCCTTTTTATCCAAGGATCTCCAAAGAGTTTTATAAAATCTATTTTTTTAATCCTCTGGATACCCCCGCAATATAGGTATTAGCCTGACTTCACAGCTAACAGAACTAAAATCAGGGGGCATCTACCTGCATCTCAGCCCCTGAACCCTTCTTGGTGTTCAATGTGTTGCAACGGAGAGAGTTAGAATTCTGAACCCAGGTCTGACAATGTGGAGAGGGAATTGGAATATGTTTTTTTCCCTGGAAATCCTCAAGACACAAAGAAGCTGAGCTGCACATAAGTATGTTTCTTAAGAAGTTAAGACTAGACATATCTACAAGTAACATAATCAATATTTAGGGTAACTATCATATTTAATAGGCCTGATTTAGATCTCTGTGGTAAAGATAACCTTTCATTCTCAAAGCTGTTACTCCAAAGCACCATATTTTACATCTGTGTTTGGCAGAAAATTTAGAAAAACCTGAAGTAAATAGGGATTAATTAGTGAAGGTTTTTGAGCAAATGTCTCTGTAGAGAGTTCCTCAAGAGGTAGAATTTAACTTTCATCTCTCAAAAACCTGACATTAGACAAAAGAAAAAAATAGCAAAACCTGTGAACTCAAATGATATGCATGTTATGAATATAATCTGCCGTTAAACATTTGAAAATTCTGTTACCTCAAGTGGTAAAATATTGAAAAAAATCTGTATGATACCATTTGTTGAATTCTATTTTTGCATATATGTAATAGTAAAACAAATAATTAACATAACAATTTCTTCTTAACAAATAATCTTTACCTTTGAAATGTCCTATTTATTAATACCTGGAGAGACACCCCAGTGCAGGAGATGTAATAGGATCTTTGACCAATTGTATGATAACATTTCATTGGTCACATTTTGTCTGAATGTAAAGTTTTATCTCTGCTCTTTGCTAAAGTGCATATAGAGTTTTCTTCAGAAATTCTGTTACTTTAGATCAATACTTTTTCTTTGCCACTCAGCAACTAAATAGTTTATAGAGTTTAATCAACTAACAAATAAATTATGAATCAAAACAGTAATGAAAACTGCCTTTCTTCTTTCTCAGTTTTACTCTGACTTTAAAGATATAGAGAAATACAAGTAAACCACAATCTTATCTTAATGCACAATAGATAAGCTGCATTCTCCTTTAAGCCAGGGAATTTCCTGACAGTAAGTTAGGTTGTCTGGAAAAGATGTTCAGTCTTTGAGCCACTAGGATCCCATTATATAAATGTTACATTGACTAATGTCTTACACTTAGTTTTTATATGTTTAGATTTCTCACTTCTATCAGTAAAATATGCAAACGTTCATCCTCAATATGTTTGTACTTCTATGTAAATTATATAGAAGCTATTATACTCAGTGTGTCTTGGAAATACATATAAACAAAATATTAAGAAAATTAAGAGGAAGTAAAGAAAACAGTATTTTGCTTATTTGGGGATAAAGTATATTTTTTTCATTAATGGCATTAATTATAATATTTTAGTAAATGATGTGACCAAATATTTATCATTATTTCTTTAAAATTCTGCTTAAACTTAGGATGGTATAATAGTTCAAAAGACTGGCTCTAAATGAAGTTGTGTATTTCAGTACTTGATTGCAATTGTCATCACAGCTCAAAATGAACCTTCACAAAGTTAATATGAATGAAACGTATTTAATAATTTATAATTTATTCTAAAAAATTTTTAAATTTCACTTGAATCTTGTTGGTAAATTTTCATGTTTGATAACAATTGTTTCTATTTAATTGCATTGAGTGGCCCTTTAATATTTTGAAAAATTGCTTTAATGGTGCTAAATATTTCGTCTAGAAGATTTTAAAACATGTTTGCAAAATATATAATATTTTTTGCAATAGACAAAAATAAATCTTTTTGGGAGACCTAGCCCTTTATCATTTGTCATTTAAAATAAGGTTATAGATTCTTTACACTGCAAGAGATATGGTAAAGTTTAGATAAAATAGTTTTTAGAACTGAAAATATTTCTGGATAATGTGAAGTCTATTTTCCTTTAGACATCATTTTCATTGTTGAATATTTAATTGTTTAAAGAGTTAATGAGTACCCCCACTACCAGTGTGCAGAATCTGGCTCATACCAGCTTATGAATGCTTAACATGTCTCCCCAATACTGTGACCTTGTTCTGGTAGCTTGAAATTGCCTTTGGTGAAAGTACTTACTCTATGAAAATCAACAAATACGAATCAAATTGGTACTTTTGTGTCTGTCCTCTTTCTAATTATATCTTTTTTGAAAATGAGATTCTTTTATCAGTGTACTACTGTGCCAAACAGCTTAGTATAGAATTCTAAATTTAAAAATGTTTCATCATAGAATTAGAAGCCCTGAGAAATTTTCTTCTTTTCTTTTTTGTTACCAGGTGTTGAACTCAGAACCTTCCACTTGCCAGGCAAGTGCTGTACCACTGAGCTATATCCCTGGGCTGCTTCTATGATTTTATTATTATTATTATTTCAGCAATCAGATAAATATCAAGGTCTATTTCTTGTTCTCTGTTTCTTTTTCCATTTCAGCATGTTTTCAGATTGATGCAATATCACCTTGTCTCTTTAAATATTCTATTAGAACGCTGAGCATTTCTATTACTTCATTTACTCTCTTCTTATAATGTAAGATTTTTTCCATTTCATCATTTTGGTCTGTGTCTTATACATTGTTGATTTTCTCTACATCTTACGTTTTTTCAGTGGTCGATTTTTATGTATAAGTTAAAAAAAAACACCCTAGTTTGACTAATATAGATGGCACATGTAAGGTCCTTTTGTTATTACTAGCCTTACACCTTATGTATTTAAGAAGATTGACTAAAATAATAAGTTTCACTTTTTTCTAGTAAAGAGGCTTCTCATATGTACATATGTGTGTACATACATGTCACATAGGCATATGTGTGCACATACACGCATATATCACATTTTTAAATTAGCTGTCCCTTGGAAGCCGGGCGTGGTGGCACACGCCTTTAATCCCAGCACTCTGGAGGCTGAGGTAGGAGGAGCGTTGTGAGTTCGAGGCCCGCTTGGGCTACAACGTGAGCACAAGGCCGGCCTGAGCTACACAGTGTGACCCTGCCTCAAAAAACTGGGGCTGGGAGTTTGGCTCAGTGACTTAAGTGCCTGTCTGACAGGCACGAGGTTGTGAGTTCAATCCCTGGTGCTACCAAAAAAAAAAAAAAAAAAAAGAAAAAAAATTAGCTGTCCCTTCTTTATCTGTGGGTTTGATTCCAAGTGCCATTATTCTTATGAGATTTTACAAAGTGATTGATTTTCTAATGCTTGTCCACTTTTTCCTATATCTTCTCTCTGAGAATTGTTTTTGTTTCTGTTTTATATGTTTTTATAGTCAGTTTGATGGGTCTTCATAAAAGATCATAGTAAAAATAAGTACTTTACTCTCTGTCTTGAATGATTTGGTTGCTTGCATCTTAAAAATTTCCTCGGGTGATTCAAAAGATTTTTCACTTCAGAGAAAAGAGGTACAACATGAAAGCAGGCATTTTTGAGGAAAATTATTTGTATTTTTAAACTTCAGCAAAAAGTGTTATATCTATATTCTGGGATGTACCTGTAAGTAAAAGTAGCCCATCTTATGATATCAAAATTAATAGTTTCTTGGAAAAATGGGATGGAGGAAAATAGTATGATAAAAATAGATCTCACAATTGAAGAAACCTATTTAATATCAGCGTTCTATGTGGTTCCCTTAGACATATGTCACTGGGATCTCACATGCAAAAATGAAGGAATAGATGCATTTTAAACATTTAATGTTTAGTTTAAGAAAAGAAAATCAAAGCTGTTTTCTTTGGAAACATTCTTAGTCTATTATGGACAGTTAAGCAACCGTAATTACTTAGTGAGTTATGACAAAAGAAAAATTAACTGAAACCTCTAAATTATATTTGGCTGTATATTTTAATTAGACACAAGAAGTGATTACTGGCTGTTAAGATTCTTTATTGGCCCTGGTCTTAGAGTTCCTGGAACTTTTCCTCTATTAATAAATACACTTAGCTTGAATATAACTATGACAAATGATCATTGGCATATATGTCCATTTCCAGTAATTGAGTAGACAGTCTATAATTTCACAAACTATAGATTTGTTGTGCTATAACCATCTAATTATATTAATGCCATTCATTTACATTCCTGTCTTTTTACTGTGATGTGTCTTTGGTTTCGGAAAAAAAGATGTAAGTCAATGACTTAATCTACACAGTTCATACACAGTGTTATTTTGGATTATTGCCACAATCAACATGTCCATAGCATAAGTAATTTTAAATCTCCATTTCTAAGAGATATGAATCTTTAAAGTTTTGATGCAAATAAAGTGACTCATACTACCAGGTGGATAAGCGTAGCAGAGCTACCATTTCAAAGTTTAGTGTCTTTTTTTTAACCTATGAAATGGGTAAATTTTATTAAACATTTTTTTGTGCAGATTCAGGCTTTTAGATTTTTATGACTTTCAGATTCAAATATGAGAACACATCCAATGATAATAATACATAGTAATGATATAGAAGTATAAGGATATGCAATTTGGGTTAGCTTTTCACACCGAAAAACTCTTGAACTGATATAAATGTAAGCCTTTCTTTAAATTGTTCTTCAATATTGGCGAAATTTTAATTTTTTTTCAATACATTACTAACATTATATGCCAAAAATTATTAATAAAAGTTGAAATCAACTAGTAATTTGATTAAATGAAGTGAAATGGGAAGTCAGTAGCATAAAAGGTAAAAAGTAAATACCTCTTTCATGTTCTCATTTAACTCATAAGTAATGCAATTAAAGCTTTTTAAAAAATTTTTGTTGAGACCATGTTCTCTCAGTGAGAGCTCTCAGACTTTACTGTCCTTGTGCTTAAGTGTTCAATTTCATTTCTATGGTTTTGGCAAGAATAGTAAAGTATAAATACTTTACAGAATCCAAGCTCTGAGATGGGACTGTGAAACAGTTGTTGGGTTTCTGAAAGTAGTTCCCTCCAAATTAATTTAAATTGCTTCTGGAATGAGCACTGAAAATTTGCTTAAGGACCATAAGAAAAAGGTAATTATAAATGGCAGAGCGTCTGACTTAGGGGAGCTGTCTGGTGGGGTACTTGGTGTTCATCCAAGTTTTCTCTAACAACTTTATTAATTATCTGGAAGAAAATAAACACCATGTTAATTAAATTTGCGGCTGATAAAAATTGGGAAATGTTGCCAATTCTACTGAAAAGAAAAAGAATAAGAAAGAAAAAGAGAAAAAAGAAAATAATAGAATGAAAAGAAACAAGAATAATGAAGAGAAAAAGACATATAAAGTTGGAAATATAACAATGCAAGAGTAAAATGATAAATAGAAAGATAAAAAGGAAAATTCTAATCATAAATCCAGCAACAGAACACATTAGGATATAAGGCTAAAGATTCAGAACATAGTAATTAAACAAGTAAATATTATAATCTTTAATGAGGTGGAAAATACACATGGCCCTCTGTAATGCTTTCATATCTAAAATACTGAATATGTGGCATCAATAAACCATTTACATGAAAGAAGTCAATGACACACAGAAGTCTTAGTGGATGAAATTTGGAGAAATCAGTGCAAAGTAGGGAGTAACAAGATTGTTTATCCAATTGAATGATGTTTAGGTCTTATTTAACTACTCTCCATTAGTACATGTTATCATTAGCCTCAGCCTTTTTGCAGTCCTTACCTCTTCTTAAGGCCAATAGTAGAACTTTGTTTTTTTAAGTTTTAAGGTGATTTGATTTTAGAATTGATATCCTTGTTAAGTGACATTTACCGTACAGTGTCAGGTGTCTTTGCTAACAGAATAGTTTCTATAACATATTCAACGTTAAATAGGTGTAAAATAGAAGACATAAAAGGAAGGATAGCAGTTAAATAAAAAACAACAAGTACATGTTTAAATAACATTGCCATTTTTCTTTCCTTACTCTCCATAATCTATAGGGATCTTACTCATACTATCTGTATTACAGGAAGATTTCAACACTACACTGCCATAGTGTCCTAAGAATTGATCTTTCACACCATTTATCTAAGTGTTTGTCTCTTCATAACACGGTGAGATCCTTATAGATGAGGACAACATACTAAACATCTTTTCAAGTTTTAGCATCTAGAGCCATAACTGATGTCTAATGTATACTTATGTTAAGCTAATTTAATGAAATACATGTTACACAATGTTTGAAACTCCTCGGTTATTTATTAGCTCTGGAACCTTAATCAGATTGTTGTATCACTTTTTCAAAAAAAAAATATATATATATAATAAGGATTTGAATACATCTGCAAATAAAAGGTAGCGCCTGGCCTATAAATCCGTAGGCTCCCTCCTTTCGTTCTGGAAAAGGACTCTCACTAAAAGCAATCTAGGTAGAGATAATTTTCCTAAAATAATTTCAATAAAATATTTTAAGTATATACATATGTGGATATCAGTATTTTAAAAGAAAGATGCTTCTTAGAAGAGAAGTCTTAGTTATATTAAATAACCAAGGAGGCCCTATATTTTTAGCACTATATTCCCTTGAAATTTAGAGGGTTTTATTTTAGATTTTATCCAAATTCTATGTTCAGCTTTCTATGCAATTTAAGTAGGTGTTAAATGATTCACCTTGACTTTTGGTGATGTTAATATGTGAAAAGATCTTATGATTTATCTATTTGAGAATTTTAAGACAATTATTACTTAAAACACTATATGACCACTCCATAAAAATACACATCACCATAAAATAATTGCATATGAAGTATTTAATCCTGAACCTCTAAAGATGAAAAGCTGAAGTTACAATAATCATTATTTTCAATTTTATGTAGTTAAGTGGTTTTACACAAAAAAATTAGCCTTCCAAATGACATAGTTATAATGTGTTAATGGTAGCATAATGTGTTATTACATTATGCAACATAATTTCATAGATATTATGTATGGCATTTTAGAAACTCATGTACTTATAGTTATTAGAAGATACTCAATTTTTTTCAGGCCATATTCTTCTCAACCCTATTACTTAATGTAATCCTTGAGTGATTTTCCTGCCGTTAGGTAAGAGGTCTTTGTATGGATTATATAACCTGTTTTGTAACAATTTAACTTACTGCTACCCAATTTCTTAATTATCTTCTTTTTATTTTATTTTAATTTCCAATTGAGTATTTTGAATATTGTCTTCAAAAAATCACAAATTTGAAAAATAACTATGACCCAAAGTGTACGTTTTATTTAAAAACGTTTTGGTTTTGAATGTTGTTTCCTTATACAATTAATCTTAAAGCAGGATGGGATTTGATATTTCTTCAAATATCCAAAGATAGTAGTTTATGTCTCACAATTTATTCAATTTTTTAATATCAGATCATTATTTATTTAATACTCAACAAACAAATTCAACACTTGTTGATTACATGGTTTTTGAGAAACTGGGCTTATAGTATTTAGCAATACAGAACTATCCTTCACCGAGGTACGGATTCAAATCCCAGATTTGACATTAAGTTCCTTTGAACTAAAGCAAATTGATCTCTCCTAGACTCATTTTCTTTATGTGTAATAGAAAATTACTATTTATCACTGAAATAAATTTTAAAAATTCATCAAAACAAAATAACTAATATATCTGGCTTCTGACAGCTGTTCAGCACATAGGAATAGATAATATTCTAGTTCAGTGTATCAGTTGGTAGTATTAAAAAGGTAAACAGAAAATTCAAAGTTTAAGGATTCAGATGATCCCATAATCAGGTAATCATTATTTACGAGGTGTGATGGTAAACACAATGAATGTGGAAATTTAAACAGAATTATTTACAGAACTGTAAGAATCAAAATGTTAATTTTTATGAAAAATGATGTCAGCATTTTGATAAGGGATTGTGTTTTCTGATCTTTTTTATTTTCTTCTATTTGTTCTTGGTTTTATTCTATTTCTAATATCTTAAGGAAAGATATGAGGGTATTTCATAACTTTCTTCTTTTCTAATAAATGTACTTGGTGTTAAAATATATAAAGAAATAAAAAAATTTAAAAATAAATAAACCAAATTATTACAGTAAAAGCACATTGCCATTAATGCCCTTTAAAATACTCCTCTTTGCTTCAAACATTCTTATTCCATCATTCTCACACTTCTTGATGCAGTGTTCGGAAATCCTCTTTCATTGAATGTCTTTAGTTGCACTGTGATGGCTTCTTTGATATCCTGCATCAGTTCACAGCATTTACATTTTATGTTTTCAAGTTGTATGGTACCAGATCTGGAGACTAATGTAGATAAAGGCACACACCATAATGTTTTTGCAATCCTGTGTTTCCACTGCATGGTACTTCAGCATGCACTAGGTTTTATTACATCTTGTGAAGATACTCTTGAAAGAAGAACTGGTTCACAAAGTGACAAGCATGGTGGGATGATTGTGTTCAAAGCAAGAGGGAGGTTTTAAAGTGTGATTAATTGCACTGTGTCTTTTACTGTGATTCAAAAATTTTAAATATTTATCATATATTTTGATGACCTTTTGTAAATGAAAATTTTGGAACATAGATTTTTATGGTGCTGTATTTTGGATCTTGAATGTTCCCTTATAACCATGTGTTAAAGGCTCATACCTGTAAGGCATGATGGCTCATACCTGTAAACCCAACTTTCTAGGAGAAAAAGAAATCTCAAATTTGAGGCCAGTCTGGGCAACTTAGTGAGACCCTATCTTTTTTTTTTTTTTTTTTTTTTTTTTGTACCAGAGATTGAACTCACGACTTTGTGCTTGCCAGGCAGGCACTTGTGCTGCTGAGCTATATCCCTGGCCCTTCTATCTCAATATTAAAAACAAAAACACACAAAAAAAACAAAAACGGGTGAGGGAGATAGCTCAGTGATATAGTGCCAGCCTTTTAAAATAGAGGCTTGATTCCCAGGATAACAGTACTGAGAAGTGGTAGAAACTTTAAGAAGTAGGGTCTAGTAAAAGGACTTTAGCTGTATATCCCTGATTTCCTCTTTGCTCACTGTTTTACTTGGCCATGACATGAACATTTAGGTATTTGTTGGTGGTGATGCTGTGCGTTGTTTAATACATGATCGTGCTGTGTAGCCTAGCCTGGCCTGGAACTTGTGATCCTCCTGCCACAGTCTCTCAAATGCAAAGATTACAGGTGTGTGCCACTGCATCCACCTAAGATGAGAAGCTTTGTTATGCCATGTACTCTCACCATGATGTGCTGCTTTACCACAGGTTCAAAGCAATGAGTCAATCAGTCGTGACCTAGAACTTCCAAAGCATTGAGTTATTTATCCCAAGTATCAATAACTTACATAAATATCACATGTATCATATATCTTACACATGTATCTAACACTTTAATATAACTCAGTGCATGCATATTTAATTTTTGACATTACAGGGACAAAATACCCAGTGCTCTCACATTTAAAAAAAAAATAGAGGTTTATTTTGATTCACAGTTTCAGAGGATCCAGTCCATGGTTAACTAGGTCCAAAGTACAAGAGCTTGGTGAAAGGGTCTGGTAGACAAACTACACAATCCATGTAATCCAGGAATTAGAGAGAAGAGAGAGGCTGTGGACAAGGTTGCTCTGCTCCAGTTTACACTCTCAGTAGACACCTCCTCCAAAAAGGACTCATCTCCTAACAGCAGCATTCAACAACGACCTCATCAATGAATTAATCCATTGATGAATACAGCACCCCTATGACCCAATCACCTTTCAAACTCCTCATCTCTGGACATATGAGACTTTGGGGGAATATTTTAGATCTAAACAATAATAAAGCCCACAAAATACTTACATCTATCCCATTTTGAAAAACACATTTAGTTCATCTCCAGGAGTCACCGAAGTCTGAACATCTCCAACATTACTTAGAAGTTCAAGTCCAAAGTCTCTTCTGAGATTTGTGACAAAATCTAAAAACAAAAATTCCAACTTACAGTGGCACAGGGTAAACTTTCCCATTCCAAAAGGGAGGATACAAAAGCTTTACCCAGACATGTAGTGATGAGGTGTGAGATTCAAAGGGCTTAGATAGCCCCTCCTCTATGGTTTTGGCTGTTGCAGACCACATGGCTTCTCTCACAGACTGGTTCCAGTTGTTGGCTGTGGCTTTCTTCAGCAGATGCCTCACATTCTGGCATCTCCACTAGAGCTTTGAGTTCATGCTCACAACTTTGTGCATCAACCTCTCAGGGGTTTCTTACAAGAACTGTGACTCTGTCAAATATTTTAACTGCTCTCTGCAGCATTCTGAAAACTTAGTTGCAGCTCAGCTGACCCTATAATTCCTACATTCTGCATGTCTGGAAAACCAAAAGTATATTTAAAAAATGCAAAGGCCTGAGAGCAGGGCAGCAGCAGCCTTTGAGTGTCTGGAAATCAGCTGTATACCTTCCCGGGGAATTCCTGAATAAGCAAGGTACTCTAGGGTTCTGTTCTCAAAGCAAGATGTTTCAAAGACTTTACCCTTTTGTATCTTTGAGCCTATAATGTGTAAGATCTGGCCAATTCCTGAGAGGCCCTCAAGGCATCTTTCTTATTTTTCAGTGGAAACTACTTGGCTAATTTTTAATAGCGCCAATCTTTTCAGCAATGGTGTCTCCTTAGCCCCAACTTTAGAAGGCTTTCCTTTTTGGTCAAGCTGCAAATTTTTTCACATCTTTGGCTCAGATTTTTCCACTTTTTCTCACTGCAAATCTGGCTAACAACAGTGAACAGCAACAATTTCATAACCTGAACATTGGGATGCCTTGAAGTTTCCTCCACCAAATAGATTAGCCTGCTACATTTAAACTTAGCCTCACACAAAGTATTAGGACATGGAAAACTTGTGGACAGATTTTTTTGCCAGAAAGAAATTTGCACGTCTACTTCAATTTCCAATACTGTCCTTGCTCCCAACTGAAACCTCATCAGCATAGCCTTTATTTTCTGCTTTATTGTCATCACTATTTTAGTTTTCTAAACTGCCACCAGACTCTCCCAACAATCTCTACTTACAGAATTCTAGAACATCTATACCTTGCATCTCCCAACTTTTCCAGACTCCTCCTGAAGGCAGATTATGTGGACTTCTGAAACACATGACCATGTATAGTCATAGGAAAACCCCACTTCTTTGGTACTGATTGTCTATGTTAGTTACTTTCCTATCACTAGGACACAGTATCAAACACCAACACCTGAAAGGAGGAAACAATATGTTCATTGTTTAAGAGGGTTCAGCCCATGCATGACTGATTGACCCCAAGACAGAAAAGTTACAGTAGGAAAGCTTCCCACCCCATGATACCCAGGAAACAAAGACAAAGAAAAGAGACAAGCTGATGAAAAGAATACATTGTTCCAGGTCACAGCCTCTTGTGAACTGGCTTTAAAATGTAGCCCAGATGTATTTTATGCTCAGAAGTGAGGCTTTTGGAAAGGGATTGGAACATGGTGGCACTGGATGTATCAATGGATTAACCAAAGGTAAAATGTGTTTTGAATGATGGTTGGAGGTAGGTTGCTAGGGGCATGAATCAAACAGGTGTATCATTGTCCTTTTATTTCCTTTCTTCTTACCTTTCTGTTACTTGATTGCCATGAGTTGAACAGCTTTCCTCTACCATGACCCTTTACCATGTGGCTTCTGCCTTGAAGCCAGGTGACAATACACAGACTGAACCCTTGGAAACTGTGAGCCAAAATATATCCCTCTTACTTGGTGTCATATATTGTGTCTCATAAATAGCAGTGTTACTAATACATACTGCAGTTATCCACCTCCTCTAACAGTGTCCTATCTCCTAACAGCACATTCAGTTATGAATTAATCAATGGATCAACCCACTGATGAGTATAGTGTTCTTATGATCCAATCACTATCCCATCTTACTGTTGAACACATGAGAATTTTGGAAGCATATTTTAGTTAATTTCCATAATCAACATATAAGAAAAATATTTTGTATATTTAAAAAAAACTGATCAATTATGATTGAGGAGGATGAAAAAAGATTTAGAGATTTGACTTTATAGGATAAATGAAAGCCTAATAATTGAAGAAGGCTGAGAGGGTGTTTGAAATTAAGATAAAAGTATGGATAAAAGTATGAAATTATTAAAATTACTGGGTATTTGCTATTTCAAGATTTCTACGATTAAGCAGGGCAAGTGACACAAACTTGTAATCCTGGTGCTTGGGAGGCTGAGGCAAAAAGATTACTGTGAGTTCAAGAGCAGCCTGGGCTACATAGTATTTCAAAACCAGTCTGAGCTACATGAAGCTTTGCCTTTTTATTTTTTCTTAATTTATTATTTATTTATTTATTTATTTTTGAAACAGGGTCTTACTATGATGCACACTCAGAGTGGCCTGAGTATGCAGCCCCAGCTGGCCTCAAACTTGCAGTGATCCTCCTACCTCAGTCTCCCAAGTGCTGGGATTACAGACATGTGCTACCATGCCTGACAGTGAGGCATTACCTTAAAGAAAAAGATTTTCAGTGTTAATGAGAGGTGTGTGATTTGGGAAATGTGGTGAATCAAGAGTGGTGGGGAGGTATGCTCAGTGACAATACCTGCAAAAGATAGAAAATATAGTCATGCAGTAATGATCAAAATCACTAGAAAAATTTTAAGTGTATATTTGTGTTTTTAGTGTGTGTAGGAATATCTGTCTGGGAAGTTATGGTAGACTTTTAGTTTCTCTTCATAAGGCTCCCTGCCTTCTATCTGAGCATTGATTACAATAGACAAAAAAAAAAAAAAAAGGGTATGCAAAAAATGGCCTGACAATAGCCAGCATTTGGCTGGTTATTCAGAGGGAGGATGGTGAATCATTTGTCATGCCCTCTTTTACTCTTTTTGTATTCCTAGTGGAATGGTCAAAGTAAAGTTAGTCACCCTCACACTAATCTTGTGAATGCTTTCAGTGAGCTGAATTTTCTACTAAGCAGAGATGGCCACATAGCATTAGTGGGAAATAAATGTTGCTGAAAGCCAACTGTTGCCTTATGTTTGCTTGTTATCATGACATAAACTATACTAACTTGATTTATATTCTGATTCTAGACTATTGTGGCCAAGTAAAGCAGATTTTCAGTGTTTATTCTTTTGTATCTGTATCAGACAGACACAGATATTTCTTTGCTGGAAAAATGATGTATCTTGAAATATACATAGTCTGTCAGATTTGTAACATAAACATAATTCTAGTTTCCATAATGTCTTAGTTACTTCCCTCACTGCTGAGACACAATACCCAACAGCCACAAGTTAAATGAGGAGAGGTTTATTGTGATATAATCACCTCTCAAAAGCCCTGTCTGTGATCACATGAGACTTTGGGGGAAAATGTAAACATAAATCTATAAAATTTCATCCCTGGTATCCAAAAGACTTTATGCAAAAATGCATTTAATCTATCTTTAAGCATTGCTGAAAAGTACAAGTCCAAAGACTCCTCTGAGTGTTAAGGCAAATACTTAGTCATGGATCCCTGTGAAAATCAAAAGAAAGTTAAACACTGCCAACAAAATATTCCTATTGCAAAAGAGAGAAATAGGATCATTGAAACAAATAGTACCAAAGCAAGACAGAGTTCCATGTTTAGCACCCAGGACAAGGTATGGTGAAATGTGCACTGGTTTGGATAGCCTCACCTCTGTAGCGCTGCTGATAGTTGTGTTGCTCTGATAGTTTTTCTCTGAGTCTCTCTTTGCTCATTACTTGCAGCTTTCCTCAGATGTTTCACATTCCTGGCTTCTGAAGCCTTTGGAGACTCCACTGTACTGTCAGCTGCATTTGCACAGCTTTACACACTGCCTTCTCCAGGGCACACTGCCTCATCTCCCAAGTCTTCTTCTGAAATCTGGTGGAAGCCTCCTTGACTTTGCGTTCTGCATCCTTAATAAAATCAGCACCAAGTGGGTGATAGCAAGGTCTGTTGCTGGCTCAAACTGTAGCCAGTCTCCCTTGTATCATGGTTGTTGAGGTTTCCAAGTGCCTGAATAGATAAGCACTGTGAATTGAAACCTTGGGAACAAATTCCCTAGGCAGGTATTTTCAAATATAGTGCCCTGGGGCTCTCTTCTCAAAGAAATCTTTCACTTTTGAAATTTTCAGTCTGTGATGGTTGGAATCTTGCTGGTTCCTCATATACCCTCAAGCCATCTTTTCTATTGTCCACTATAAAGTACTTGGCTTCTTTGTAATGTTAATCTTTTCTCAACCAAACTCTCCTCTGCTCTATGTTTGTGGGAAATTTCTCTCTGCTAAAACTGAAAACTTTTAAAAGACTTTTCACTCCTGTTTCTCAATATAAACCTGACTAAAAGCAGCAAGTAATATTCATGCCACCCTGACTATGATTCTAAAATACAGTGACCAAGTAAAGCAGAATTTTAGGATTTATTCCATGGGATCTATATCAGGCAGACAATAGTATTTCCTTTCCTAGAAAGTGATTTATCTTAAAATATAGAGATACTTTATAAGGTTTGTGCCATTAGGCATAAATACTCATTTGCATGCAAGTCAAATACCTTGGTTTAGCTCTAGTTTAATAGGGTTTTATGTATTCCTTGAAAGTCAGTATCTATTGGTACAGTGAACCTTTCACTTATTGAAAATTTTAAATTGTCAATACAAATATGTTATTGTTTTCTTATATAATTTTTGTAGGTTAATTCCTTAGAATTTTATCAGTTAACAAAGAGGATTCATTAGCCAGCCAAGATCAGAATATATCTATGTTGATTCTATCACTTTAAAGAATCTGCTTCCACTGGAAACTTCTGTTTGAATATCTCTTTAGCAGCTAGAGGTTTTGTAAACTCTTAAAATATGATTAGCTTGAAGAAATACATTTAATGATCTATTTATGCAAAAATAATAGTAGCTATTTTGGCTCCCTTATTATTTGTCTCTGTTATTATCCAGAAAAATATAAATTGTGCAAAAAGTTATTCTCTTTGACATTACCCTTTTGTGATAATAAATGGTTGAATACAACATGAAATGAATTAAAACACTTAGAACTTTCCTGAAAAAAGTGCTCAGAGGTGAAGTCAACTGAACAGCATTTTGTTTGAACCATCTATTCTATTTTTTTCAATGAATGTACATCCTCACCATGTATTTATTTGATTTCAAGTGTTAAGAACAAATAAACTACTAAATATCTCATAATCCAACATTCAGTGGCATCAAATGGGTAAACTAGTTAAGTACATTGGCTGGCTAAAAGAGAAGAGTATAAAATTACTGGCTAGAAGCCAGCAAGATCTAATTTATTTGAAATAAATCTTACTTGAAATCATACTGCATCAAAAATTATAATTTGAAATGTATGATTATAAACAATCTGGTATCTTTTGCCCTAAATGAGCAACAGATATTTCTTAAAATATGAAGAATAGACTAAGGAATTGTTTGCTTTGTTTCTTTTGTTTGAGATAAGGTTTTGCTAGGTCACCCAGGCTGGCCTCAAATTCCTAGGCCCAAGTAATTCTCTACCATCAGCCTTCTGAGTAGCAAAGAGTACAGCTGTGTGATACCAGTGGAAATTTTTGATAAAATCAAATACTTGATATTTTTCTTTTTTTTCCCCCTCCACTCAGAGGTTTAGATCATCTACTCTATTGGTGAGAAAATCATAAGGAGCTTCTGTAGGATACTTCTTTATTGATTACCTATTAGCCATTCTCAACCTCCTTCTCCTGTGCCCACTGTTCACTGCATAGACCTGAAAGTTTCACGTACTTTCCTTTCCAGTCTCTCTTGGGACAGGAACAGGTACATACACTCAGTTGCAAGCAAATAAGAGAATCTGGTTAGTAGGGAAAATTTGCTGCAAGACTTCTGAAAATAAGTGTTTGTCTCTGTTAAGGAATATTAATGTTCTTAGACATGTTACTCTGCTCCCTGCCTTTAGATGTGGTTTTTGCCTGGACTAGAGCTCCCTAGTCCATGTTTGCTCATAATACGACATATCTAAAAAAATGCTGAGATAGTAAAGCAGAAGCATGAGAAGACTCCAAGTTCTTGCTGATGACACTGAGCTAATGAATTAATCCCGGAATAGCCTGATTCTAGATCTCTGGTTCAGTAAATAAGAAATGCTAAGCAATAACCAAGCAACACAAAGTGCCTCAAATTATTGCTACTCCAAGTGTAGTCACCATCAGTGTCACATAGATGGTGTATGCGGCATTTCAGGGCTCACCTCAGACTTTCTCTTCATGAGTTGTGTCAGATATCTAGATTTCTGTGTGTATTAAAGGTTAAGGAGCATTGGTTTAAGTCCTTTTAATGTGGACTTAGTGTTATTTGGAGTTGCCCAACTATCTTAACTGGCAAAACTGAGAAGCTGTCCACGGCCTAAAGCACTGTGTGGTATAAAGTGCTCAGACCCAAGAATAACCTTTGAATAATATTTTCCTCTGTGTTTCTCAGTCTTCCACAGTGGAGAGTTCATAATTTTAGCTTATCCTTTTCTATTATATTTTGTTCTCGCCCACTCTCCACTGGGAAAGATCTCATTACATCTTCTCTTCTTCCCTCATCCTTCAGCTAAATTTTTAAATCAAGGCCTCATTTCTTTTATAAAGGACTATATATGAAGTGTGATAATCATGGTGAATGCTTAATTTAAAAATAATTGCAGTAAAATACACATTCCCCATTAATACCTGCAAGGTACTTCCCATTGTTACAAACAAATTTACCTCTTCTTTCTTGTCACTTTCTGAAAACCACTTTTTCCTCCTTTGTGAATATCTTTAGTTGCACTGTCACAGCAACCTGCACATCCTGAAACAATTAAAAACATTTACCTTTTGCTATGGTTTAAATCTAAAATGTCCTCCCAAATTCTTGTTTCTGTGGAATGTGATTGGATCTTGAGGTCTCTACACACATCCATTGTGAGCTCATTCATTGGTAAGTCCAGTAGATGAATGTGTTGTTAAACAGTGGAGCCTGGGGATGTGACCCAGAAAGGTGTATCGTGGTTCGGTCTTGGCTCCTCCTTTCCATGTTTCCTGGCTGCCATGGGGTGAGGACCTTTTCCCTGTCATTCTCCTTCCATTCTGTTTCTGCTGTGGCACCTGTAGACAACAGACTGAAAAGGTGAGTCAAAATAAACCTTTCTTCTTTTAAATTGAGAGTGTCAGATATTGTGTCTCAGCAAGAGAAAAGTGACTAAGACGCTTTTCATAGTCATTTTGACTTTGAATAAGCACTGGATGTCTCATGTCAGATCTAGTGAATAGAGCAGGTGAGAACACAATATAATGTGTTTATGAGCTTGCCTTTTATCGGATGGCACTTAGTAGCATTAACCATATTTTTGATCACACCTTGTGAAGACATGAAAGAGGACTTACAGCACTATTTCAGAAAGCAGAAAGAATAATGGGATAAATGTGTTTGAAGCAACTGAGGAGTGTTTTGAGAGATATGAATAACAATTATAAATATTTTGAAACTCTAAGCATTCACAATATAATTTGATCAACCTTAGTACATATATATGTATAAGTAGCTACATTTTTATCTCTGAGATATGTGTATATATAATGAGTATATATAGATAAAATACATAGCACAAAAATGTGATAGACTTTATCTATATCTGTCTGCATTTTATTCTAGCTATAGGTAGATAAAATGTCTAGATGTTTGTTAGCATTTTGATTAAAAGGTTGAATAAGATATTGTTTCTATTTGTGCTCAACATATTACTCTTCATACCAATGTTCATTATCTTTCTGAACCCATTTTTTTGAGAAAACACAGATATAATGTCAGAAAAAATGAACAAATAAAGAGACAAAGAGAACAAGTGAAAAGACCAGGAGATTAATTGTTGATCATTGTAATAAGAAATCTACTCTCCTCCCCAGATCCTGATATTTCTTGCAAACTTTTCACATACCATTTCTATCTTTGTTTTAGCTGGCTTGTTTTTTCAGGAGTAAAAATGAAACATATATGATAAGAAACCTTTGTTTCTTATTCAGTGGGTGTATGTGTGTGTGTATGTGTGTGTATATTTAAAACAGGGTTTATTTCTGTGTTTCTCTGAAAGATTACAGTATTTCATGCTACAATTGCGAGGGTCAAAAATAGTCTGGGCTTTTGTGCATGACAAGGAAAGAATTGCCAAGAGTACACCTTGTGGTATGTAGTAAGTAGCTGTATTTATTAGAGATCGCAGGATGGTAGCCGAAACAGGGAGAAGGGCGGAGGGAAAAAGAAGGTGAAGGGAAACAGGAATTTAAATGCTAAGGGAATAAAGGGCCTGGATAACTCACGTGTTTATAGGGTCAGACACCGTTGATCCCAGGGGCCTCCCACTATCCCTCCCCGATGTCAGCAATCTGTGCGTCCTCGTAGACTCCACCTGGATAATTAATAGTGTGGTGTTTCATTCATGGTTGAATACAGAGAATGGAGGTGATTTACTCATCCTTCCTGTCTATGCAATTTCCCTGTTTTAGGATTATGGAACCATGGATAATCATTAGGGTGATGTGGCATTTGAAGTTGAATGAAGGGAAGTGAGTCATTCAGTTCTTTTGTTTCTAACTATACCATTTCAGACTGTTGAAAGTAATGATTCTGTGGGTTAGCCTGGAACCTTCATAGCTTTTTGTGAGCAAATTTATTTGCAAGATTGTCATTTACTTGTATTTCTTTGGTAATCATGCTTACTATAATGCCATCAAGTTCGGTACTTGTCAATCTAGTATAATATAAGGTAAGTTTAAGGGAATTTTACTTTGCTCTTCAGTAACAAAAATGTCACTTATTAAACTAGCCATGATGGTGCACATTTGTAATCCCAGCACTGGGGAGGCTGAGGCAGGAGGATCTCTGAATTTGAGGCCAACCTGGGCTACATAAGATAGTTCAAGACCAGCCTTGGTTACATAGTAAGACCCTGCCTCAAAATAAAAAAAAAGTCACTTATTAAAAGTTTCTTTTGTTCAGGATCCCATTCAAAATACTGAGTGCATGCTCCACCTTCCTTCTCACAATATTCTTGTTTAAGTAACTCTTCTCATTGCTGAAACAAAGTACCCAATACCTAACGTTAAAGGAGGAAAGGTTTATTTGGTTGTGTGTAGAGGTTGCAGTCCACAGTCAGCTGGCTCCAAAGTAGGAGCAGAAGGGCATCATAGAGGAGAAATAGAATATGGCAAGCAGGCATGTTAGAACACATTAGCCCTTTTTCTGTTCCTCATATTTTATACAGGTTACCCACCTTAGGGAAGGTGAACACTCACACCCCTCATCCTAGCCAGAGCTACGCCAAACCAAACACTGGACTGATTTCATAATCACACACACTTGATCCCAGCACCACACAGTAGATCCAGCAACCTCTGAAAGACCCATCCTGATTACTGCAAGAGGCCTTGGGGAGACATCTAGACACAAATCATAATAATCTCTAGGACAGAAATGAGTATAGGACAAAAAGATGTAGCAATACTAAGAGAAAATGAAAATGAACGCACATGTAACAAAAGAGAATTCTTATTTTCATGGTGAATATAGATTATAAGAAGCAAATAATGTACATACTTCATACATTTTTGTTTTGCAAGGTAAACAAATTATTCTCCCTCTAGGTCTTCATTCACTAATGCTTTTTCTCAATTTTCAGGAAAACCTCTTCTGATATTGCAATTTGATGAATTCACCTGGCTCCTTCTAACAAATCAACTTTCTAATTTTGTACTCTGGGGAGGTTAGTGGGGTTCCTTGGCTAGTTCCTTGAGATAGAACTAGTATGGGAACTGGTACTCAAAAAATCCACAGAACTGTTGTGACAGTGGGTAGGCTCTGTTTCTTATTTCTGTTCATCATTCTACTGGACTGGTTCTTGAACTTTTGAAGTAGTTGTTGCTTAATGACAACAAGGATATTGGTCAAACAGCTATCATCTATGTTAAATGATCCATAAATCTATGATCAAACACTGATCTAGGGGAAGGGGGTGTAGAGTTGAAGATGGTACAACCATTTAATAAGATGAACTGTGAAAGTGTTGCAAGCAAGACCAAGCACAAGAAAGGCTGAAAACATGGTCATCAGAATATGAAGTCTCTCTTATTAAAATATGGCAATGACCTGGCTGACTCAAATTGAACAGTGAGCTGCTCTCTGATTTTCAGAATCAGAAGACTTTTTCAACGAACCTGTCTTCCTATCAGCCAAATGCTAGTGATGCTTCTCTTCTGCATGCAAAAATTCTTTAGGATCTGTGTGGGGTAGAGAAGAGACCATTTTTATTTTGTAAAACTCATTTAAAAGGGGGTTTGCTTTTTATGATTTTCTAAAAGATTTTTATATCCACCCACAAGATCTGTGTGAATATAAAAATTTTAAAGACAGACAGAGAAAAATAAATGCTACAATCCCAGGCCTCTGGAAGACTGAGACAGGAGGATTACAAATTTGAGCCCACCCTGGGCAACTTGGCAATTTAATGACATTCTGTCTCAAAATAAAAAATAAAAATGGGTTGAAAATATGGCTTGTTGTATAGTTTTTGAGTTCTATCCCCAGCATCACAAAAGAGCATCATTTATTTTTAACCTGTAGAACAGTTGTAGAACTTCTGCACTGAAGGACCCTTGATGAAGTGCAAGTGTGTGTAGTTTTATTCCCCATTCTGCTGCAATCTGACCTGGAACGTTGAGAGTCAAAATTTAAAACAGACAGATATAAATCCGTGCTTTTAAAAATCCTGATCAAGTTGGGAATGGTGTCATATGCCTGTAATTGTAGCATTCCAGAGATTGTAGCAGAAGGAATGCCTAGAGTCTGGGGCATTCCTGGGCTACATAGTGAGTTCAAGGACAATCTGAACTACCTAGTGAGACTCTGTGTCAAAAAAGGGAAAAAAAAGCCAGAAACAAAAAAGAAAAACAACAACAACAGCAACAGCAACCCCTGATCAGTACTTTCATGCCTGACTTTTTTTTTTTTTTTTTGGTTATGTTCCTATATGTGCAGTAGTCTGGATTACAGATACATAGTAAATATGGACAAGAAACAGAAATGTAAGCCTGAATATCTAATACAGCCTACAAGTTGATTTAAAATTGCATTAGACCAGATTTGTTTTAACAAACAGAATCAGCTTGCAAGGGAAATCAAGGGAAATGTATTAGTTTGCAGGAATTACTTAAAATTAAAAATCATTTTTGTTTCATATTGTTTCAATTATAGAATACTAGAGACCAGTTTTAGACAGTGACCAGAGAAAGTGTCAGAAAATATTCTTCTCCTAACCTTATTCCATAGTCAGTTGCTAGACAAGCAGGGCCATCTTCCATGAAATTTAAATGAGGTGCTTAAATTGGTTCCTTGTATAAATTACTTGATGTGAATATTTTCCAATTTGACATACATGCTGATTTTAGTTAATTTCAGCCACTACATGAAGAATTGATTATGCAAAATGGGTAAAGATTGAAAAAAAAGAATTTTAGGTTGCCCCGATGAGCAGGTTACATTTATGCTCTTCTCCCAAAGCTTACATTATTTGTAAAATTACATATGAAAAAAATCTCACATTAATAAAAACTTAAATTTGAGCTCTTCATTAGAGAGATGTAAGAAATTTACAAGTTACAGTACAATGATTTCATTAATAGGAAAGATTCTGAGTTCCAAAAACTCATATTGCTACATTTGAAGCAAAAAAGAAAGCTTTTCATCATTCAAGGACCCAGTGGGACCCAAGAAATTGGAGATCAAATTTAATTTCATGATTCTCCTGAGCTGTACAAATTGGAAACTGAAACACTGTTTATTACACAAAATGTGAAAAGCGTGAGGTGGGCAGGGAAAGGAAGGCTCACCTGTTCTGTCATCACCCTTCTTCAGTCATTTGTGTCCCAAATACACACAGGCTGGTTTATTCTTCTCTTCCTGCCCTACCTTTACCTTAACAACAACAACAACAATTCTGCATCTGAAACTTCAACATAACTTTGAGGGTCTTCCCTGAGATCAATTTTGAAGGAATAGCGAAATTTTTCATATTAACCACTTTTTCCCTTAGTCATGTTTCATCATTAACATAAGAACACCAATTATAAAAATATTTTTAATTTCTGTTCATTTTAAAAACATGAATGATCCTTCTTGTGAAACACAAAAGTGAAAGTAAATGCAATAATTGTATTGACTGTTTAAAGAATCTAGTGTATGCTCATGATAATTTCTGATTTTTTAATAATTTCTGATTGTTCTGTCCCTTTAAATATGAGAGCATACATTCATTGCAGTATAGTTTTGTATTTTTGGGCCATTTGTTTGTACTCAGAAAAGTATCCAAAAGTCCATAAAATAATTTTAATGAATTCTTTTATATTCTTTAATTGAAGAGCATGCAGATAAAATTCACCATAGAGTGACTTTTAATGGTATGAAAAATAATGTGATTATAAATCAGGTTATTTGGTAATGTTTGACTAAGTCTTTGGGCTGTGTATTTCTTTAAATTGCTAGACAGTTCAAATAGATTACAGGAATTCTAAATGACATCTGTTAGAACTGATCTATGTCTCCCCAAAATTCATATGTTGAAACATCCTAGTAAATCAAAGTATGACTGTAATTGCAGATAGAATCTTGGAAAGTGAAGTTATTATGATATCATCAGTGTGGGCTTCAATCCAATATGAACACTGTCCATGCAAGAAGAAATTTGAATAAAGACACATACACAGGGAAGACTAGGTACAAAAGTACAGAAACATGAATATCTACAAAGACTATCTAAACATGACAATCAAAAAAGACAGAGTTTGTTAGAAACCAACCCTTCTGACACCTTGATCTTGGATTTTAACTGTGGAGAACCTTGAGAAAATACAGTTTTTTGTTATTTAAACTGCTCATTCTGTGATAATTTAATGCAGCACTAGTAAACTAATACAGCAGGATAGGCATGGGACACAGTTACTACCTTCCCTAAATCTGCATACCTACTTCCCTCTGAATAGTAAACTCTAATGGTTGCTTAAGTCCTCAACTAATTCATTAATTAACTCAGTATGCAAATGAATAAATACTCATCAAATATTTTCTCGTCACTTGTCAGTTACTAGGTTCTTTAGATATAAAAACATCTTCTCAAAAATTCAATGTAGTGAGAGATGTAGATATGCCCAAATAATTGTAATCAATTTAAGAGATGTCAAAGCAAACACATTCATTCCTTTTTTCATTCACTCATTGCCCAAATGCAATGGAGAGTTCAAATCATGCCCCTTTGTGGCAGCCTTGAACTGGAGGGACATTGAATTCTTATGGCAAGATATTTCAGCAAAGCACTGTCTAATAATGTGTCTATTCTGTAACGAGATAGAAAGGTTTCATTCTGTTTTATTGGCTGTCTTCTGAATGTCCAACTAGTACACACTGCAACCTCAATAGCATTGTTTGATGTCTCCCTAACCCAGAGGTCTTCTGAATGGTTTCATCACTTTGTTCCATGGTCCTCTCATTTATTCAGTCATTCAGATCAGAGCCTGAAACTATCCTTGAATCATGCTTTCGCCTGTACCTCATAAGTATTGGGTCACCAAACATGATGACTCCTTCAATATCCCTCAACATTCTAACTCTCTTTATAGCTTATCCTTCATTTTAGGACTTCTGTAGCTCTCTTCTAGCTTAGTGTAGTCCATAATTACTATGGGCTATAATCTACAGATTAGATTATTTTTATCTATAGTAGGATAACTTCTACCTTCTATTACCTACAATTTTAATTGACTTTCAGCATTGACTCAGGAATTACATTTCTAAAATGAAAACAGGCATGTCACTGCTTCATACAAAATTTTATGACTGCCAACAAAGTGTAATCGAAAATGCAGTATACTAGTTCCTGTCTACTTCTCCAGCCACAGTTCTGATTTCTATACCAGAATTTATCCTGTGTTCTTTTCATGAGAAAATTATTTTCAATATACAATATAAATGCAGTAATTGTTGCCAAACTAGGGAGTGACCATCCTAGATCCTAAGATTTGCGTGTCCTTTGAATATTTATGATTTGATATTTATTAAATTACATGCTCTTGTCTAAGTTTTTCCTATCAGCATTCCCTTTCAATAAGTATGAAAGGAGTACAAGTAAAGTAGGAAGTATTTTAATACAAGTAAATGAGGAAAAGGAGACTACACTGTCCAAGAAAAACTTATGATAATACATAACAAAATAGGCATCATCTGTGCCCTCTAGGGTCTTGATATTGATATCAGACAATATCATGTAAATGTAGATAGACAACTGTGTACAAACATTTAGCACAGTTTTCTCAAATGCATTGGATTTCTTTGGAGAACCTGACTATGCTAAGTCATGTAATGAACTCATTCTAAAATGCCTCATGAAATAACAAATCTGCATTTGCTTTTCTGGCAAGAAAGAATTACTAGTGAAGAGTATTTTAAAAGGAAATTAAAATAATCAAAATTTTAATTCAATGAAGATAAGAAATAAACATATTCTATTATACTTTTCATGAATACTGGAATACTGTATTGTCTTATGACCCCAAGATTTTATATGCCATGCATTACCCCTGAAGCAAAATAAATTATTGAATGAAACTATTATGTGACATGCTTTCACACTACATTAACAAGTTTGCTAAAATATTATGAACTATTTCTTCAGAGTAACAAATAGAGAAAATACTGACTATTATTATATGGCCCATAAAAATGTCCTCAGTTTTTTGATAGCAAAATTTGACAGTACTGGGAAGTAGTCTAGTAGTAGAATGCTTGCCTAACAATTGCAAAGCTCTGGGTTTCATCTCCAGCACTTAAAAAAGGAGAGCATTTATATATTAAAGCAATCTGAGAGTGTTTATATATCAAATTTTGTGGCATTTTTTTCACATAAATCTATCCAATTACTGATATTTCTGACTTCCTTCTGGCATGTATTGTAGCAGAAAATGCTCCCCTCCCCCCAGCCATATACATCAGTTTGTTAGTTGCCCAGATAATAGTTCCTGTTCCAGTTCCGGTTGCTTTTGTCTCTTAGAAAAGACTGGTCACTGTGATGCATAGCTGGTCACTATGATGCACATTGTATAAAACAATCCCCAGTTGACAAGCCATTCTGCCTCTATACTTCTTGCTTGCTTATCTCATATAAGCCCTAGACCACCAGAGATCAGGTGGTGATATTCTGGAAATGATTGTGATCAGTGCCCGTCGACGTAAATAAATCTGCTTCCAAATCCTGGATGTTGTTTCAGTGTTTCTGCTTGCCTTTGCAATATTACATTGTTAGAAATCAATAAATATTAATAAGTTACATTCAAAAGACTATTTCAGTCCATCCAACCCTGACTATTATCATTGGAAGTTGCAGTCTTCCGGAGCCAGCTGTTGAGTTCATCAGAGTTCCAACAACTGCAAAATGTCTGAGGATAAAGGTGCTGAATGCTGCGCTAAGAACAACTAATCATTGCAGAAATGGCAGGAACTCAGTTCAATGTTTTATACGTTTTTTTTTTTTTTTAATGTAGGAAAGGAAGTGAATGTGAAGAATATCAGTGAGTGGGAGAGCATGCTGGAGGAGGAGGCTTACAATCAATTAATAAGTTTGGCTGGTACCAGAAGATAATTAGGTACTGTCCTGGAAATGAGTTAATGAATTGTTCTTATCAGGAGAAGTTTGTCCCTTCTGAAGAAATCTCCAGCTTTGGTTCCAAAGAGGCTCTGTCAAACCTTCCTGCCTCCATTAGTTGGGCTTGGAGAATACAGTCCTCATTGCCATTACCAGTGTTTTGAAAGAAAGTTGTTCCTGCTCTACAGGTTTTGTGGTTAAATAGAAACATCCAACCTTCAGGGCTGCTAATTTAATAGCTTTCATGAGTATTAGCCTTCAAGGAAAATATTCCTTTTAAAAAGTGTACATTAAATTATTTCTAACTAAATCATGAGAAAAAATCCTCTTTATCAATTTCTAAGTATTAAAAAGTTACCAATTATTAGGAGCTTTACTGACAAGGTCATTTATAAAAGAATCATTCAATCTAGCCAGAGAAAACTGCTGCTGAGAACACAGCTAAAAACAATTCTTCAGCTAAATTCTCAGGAAATTAATGTTTCTGTTATCTATATTTATATTTAGAGGAGGAGCGGTGAGAATGTTTCATCCTTGAACTAAGAAACTGCCTCTGAGCTCTTTGCAGAGAAAAAGAAGAAAGTTTGACTGCAGTGGCAGGCTTGAACAATTTGGATGCACAGAGTATTGATTTCTCTCCTGTGTTTATTCTATTCTTGTGTTCGGAAACGTTAAGTATCTAGAGAGGGATGGCAAAGTGGACATTTTTAAAACAGTTTGACATGATTGAAAACCTTCATATTTGTCAAGGTGTTTCCCTGCTATATGGAATTGTTTTGTTTTCACATTTTCATTCTCAATGGATGTCATATCCTTGAAATGTGGCAGATTCATATCTCTGAAGTATCAGTTTTTCAGCTTGACACCAGAAAAGTGTCACTTGTGAACAGGGGAAGCATGGTAGCCCAACATCACCATATGCTGCTGCCTTTGTTTTTACTAATCAAGCATTTGGTAGGTACATGAAATTAGCTGTATTGCACTGTTCAGCACACGGATCAAACACTGTTCTTAGCACCGTACATTAACCAGCCATGGCCATTCTTTAGTCATGTCTCAAAAGGTACCACATCTCCCATGTTTGTTTTTCTGGCAGCTGTAGAGACAGTTGAATTACAATTCATAATTGACCAGTCACCAGGCCTGGGGATTTTTGTTTATTCTCTGAGCTTCCATGTGTCCTGTGGAGTGTGGAAAGTGGTTGGCCCTCTCTGTTTCCTGAGTTCTTTGAGACAGAACCAATGAAGCACAACTCTCTTATCACTAGAAGGTTTTTTTTTTTTTCCTTTTCTGCTTTACGATTCATTCAGAACTGCTTTGACTTTCCTAAAAGATAATTATCCCAAGGAACAATGTTTTTTATTTTGGCTTGTTTCATGCTCTTCATATCTGTTGAGCTCAAATTATGCTAAAGCTCAAACTCACTTTATAAAGAGTCCTATGGAAAATATTTCCAAGATGTCATCTTTTCATCCCTTATACACCTCACTCTTCTCTAATATGACCAAATGTAATGAGAGAAACAACTTGTTAGGTTACTAAAACATGTTTCTTATGTGGATTTCTTTTCAGATTATTTGTCTTAAGCCTTGCCTACTTAAGAACTTTATGTCTTAAATAATTTTGCTAAATATTCCTTTATAGACTTTTTAGGAATATTTTGCATCTCTCCTTTGTAGATTTGCTTGTAAAAAGTGTTGGGATGTGGAATGATACTAGTCAATTTAAGCACTGAAAGTCTGTCAGATTTGTCACAAACACAGAATTGTTCTAAATAATCCTGTATAGAGAAGTATTGCATATTCTGGGAAGTATTCAAACACATTTTTTATTAAAGTAAAAATTTTCACTAAATTTAATAGGGGCATTACAGTTGGAATTATAATTAGATAGTTACCTTAAAATTTATTTTATACTAGCTACAAACATTGATTTGATTTATACTGGTGAAGACCATAGACTGATGTGATCCTTTACTTTTTAAATTGACATCAGCATCTATATAATGCTTATTTGTTAGAGGCAGAGACTGCGACAGTGCTGGGCTTACATGAAACACAGATTGTAAGCATCAACATTACAGAGGAATCTTATTGATACAACTGGAAGAGAAGAATTTTTATTTGCCAATGTCAGCCCCATTATCGATCACCAGCACCTCAGAGGATATGTTAGCACCAATGGTAGAAATTGAGTCAGAGCAGTAACTCAATTAACACGATTCCAATGCCAGAGCCACTTTCTCAAGACATGCTCTTGCTCACTCAGTGACTTTCCCTTTTCATTGATTCTGGGCACTTGAGTTCCCTAAGAATATATATGACCAAGATCTCTTTCTTTTGCTTTTATGACTTACCATAGCACAAATTACTTCAGATGCGAATGTTCTTATTGGCATACATGGAAGAATGACCTTACTTTATAGTGCTATTATAAAAGCGTGGTTTAAACTAGCCTTTCAATTTTTGTGTGACAGAAGAAGAGGCTAATCTTACGGGTCTTGACCTCTCTCGAGCATTCAAACTATTGATGACAGAGCACAAGCCTCTTTACGTTCTCTGCTTGTCATTTTCTTGGCCTTAGATGGTTCCCGACCTATTTCAGTGCATATGCCTTATTGACGTCGTGCGTTGGAGGGTAATGCATCTTCTCAGTCTCAACATTTGTGGTCTGTTCTTTGGTAAGGATTAAAGAACAAAATCAGTTTCTTAACTGAGCCCCAGATCTGGCTTCCTACATTTCAATTCAAAGCAGAGAAAATGCCACTAAACGTATCAGACTTCATTCCTTATTACTAAGAATACCTATTGAATTAATTCTTTCAAGCAACTGGTTAATCATCTAATTTCATGGCTCAAATTTGTTCACTAATTTGTATCTTTCTAGGGATAGCTTTGATTTCTTCTACAGTAGGTGTCTCAGATTGCTTATATATTTTTTACCTGATGTTTCCATGATGATCCTATCTAGTGTGCTTATTCTTCCTTTCACCCACCTATGAATAATCTCCAAATTGAAGCAGGAATAATTTTTCACTCCTTGTAAGAACATGAAGATAAAATATAAAACTCTTAAGTATGTACTAAATTCAGTAAAAAAGAAATTGTGAACATTAGTAGGAGGGAATGTCCTAATCTATCTGCCATTTTTCTGGTTTTCCTTAAAGATTGCTCAGTCTGAAGTGCATATCGCTCTTTCTTTTCTTCCGAGGAGTGATGCAGGTGATATCACCACTCTTACCACACACAATTGTCCCAATGTATGTGCCAGACACAAAGGCACCCACTTTTACCCACTGGGCTGCCTAAAAATGATGGGCCTGGCAGACCCAGATAGTTCTTCCCTTTTTTGTGAAGTTTGAGTGGCACATTCAAACACAGGCTGGAGACAATAAGAGGGGGTAAAGCTTCTCAGAGACACACAGAAAGGAAGCAATAAGCAGCAACCATGGGGTTGCAGAACTCAGGGTTAAGAAAATGTCTCAATAGACAGGAGTATAATGGAGGTCAGCTTGTAAGTGACAGCAGATGTCACAGATGAGGAAAGAGAGAATGACTGAGTTGGCATCATGTAGAACACTAAAGCAGGAAGGGAAGAGTAACATGTGCTGTAGAAGCACGTTGGTCCTCTAAAGCTCTCTTTACCCTAAAGGATCATCCATTTTTCCATAATAACTAGCTGTGGTGTTGTGGTTGTATTTTTGAATTTGTTTAATCTCTGTTAAAGCCAAGCTAGAAATCTGTTTGACTCTTTCTTATTTTTGCATTTATCCTTTCAAAAAAACTACAGTCAGAGCGAACGACTGAACTTAGGGGACAGAAACTAGCACAATACTCAGTCATTTTGTATGGGAGGAAAGGGAAAGATGATCACTAAATTAGACTACTTGTAATCATAGTATCAATTTATACATTCGGCCAAAAGCTTTTACATTAAATATGGTAATAAAAAACTATCAGGATAGACATTTCTGAAACTGTGTGTATGTGTATGTGTGTGTGTGTGTGTGTGTGTGTGTGTGTGTGTGTAATACTATATTAAGGTAATTCTTAAAAATAGGAGTTTGGGGTGAGCACGATATATCAGATTTGGTAAGTTTTGGATGCCTTTTCATTCATTAAAATTTCTGTGAAGTCTTGTCATTAGGAACAAATATTTCACTTAATCCAGGAAAACACATTTTTCATTTCATCAGAGCAACAAATACCATCTCACCAAAGTATTTTTTCATGATACATAATTTTTAGAATTTCAATTTATTTATTGATCTTAACCACATTATAAAAGATAACTGTCCTTGGTGTTTCACTTAGTTCTGAATTATTCTAAACTTTGGAGTTCTTATTGTTTCAGATGTCTTGTAAGAAGTCTTAGAAGTAATGCTACAGATATATTGGTTATTAAATTATAAATAGAATTTGAAAGTTTTATTTTTGTCTTTTTCTACTCACTTCCTGGATCTATAATTTTTTGACTTTGCAGTACAATGAAATCAAAGTTTCCTTTAACTTGCAGCAGAATTAAAGAATGCAATCTTCACTAATTCTAAACAAAGAGGCTTTGACCATGATATGTAGTAAAGGCTTTTTCCTCCCTCCTGAAGATAATCATGGAAGAGAAGCACCCAAATCTTTAGTGGACTTGCCTATGAGAAATGAGCCATAATCACAGGTTGTTTATTTCCTGTAATTTATATTGCAATCTCCTACAGTATATAAACTCTTTTGTGCAATTTGTTTTTAGTTTATTTTACTCTCTCATTTCCTGATTTCTTCCAATATTATTGCCACTTTATTTCAATTATGCAATTTTATATTAAAATTTTTAGTCTTAAGATGCAAATACATTATGATATTTTCACTATTATCCCAACTATCAATGTCTGTTTAATCTCTAGTACTTATCAGCTTTTAAAATCATCTCCTTTGGATTTTTCTTGGATGCTCATCAGATATATGCATTAGTGTACCAAGGAAAGTATGTTATCTTAAGTGTTCTGAAATAAAATGTATGGTGGACTGAAATTTGAAGTGGTGGAAAAAACAGCGGGTTAGGCATAGGGAGATTTGGTTCCTAGGCCTGGTTCTTGATTTTCTACTTTTGTGTTCTTGGAAAATTGATTCACTGCTCTAAGGCCCAGTATCTATGTTTGAATAATGAAGATGTTATACTAGGTAAAGTAGTGTAGTGGCCAATAAGTTCTACTCTCAATTGTGGATTCAGTGGGCATCTTTTATTAAAAATAATTTTCGTAAGCCCACAGGCAACTTAGCAATAACATCTTTGCTTAACAACTACTCTTCCTCTCTTTTTAGCATTCTTTTTCCAGGTAGAGATATATTCCACAGAAATATATAGAAATTATGCATTTAAAAACTCTGGTGCTATATAAATTGATTATCTAATTACATTTGGAATGCTACTGTGCATTACAGGTATAAAAGAACCCCAAATTTGATTTATTGACTTTTTGTAATATAACTCCACTGTTTCTATGATATCTTTTGTAGAACTCCAATATACATAAATCAGTACAATAAGCCAGGGATTTAGTTCACCGGAGTAAATGCCTGCCTGGCAGGCATGAGGTTGTGATTTCGATCCCTGGTATCAAAAAAAAAAAAAAGAAAGAAATTAATAAAATAAGAAGTCATATAAGTAACTAAAAGAGAAAAATAAAATTGCAGAAATATATAACTAGTAAGAGCTTCAAACTGTGATTTTTTAAAATGAATTTACTGTAAAACAGTTGGTAAAATGAAATCCAATATTTGAGCTACTTTTGAAACTTTATAAATATCAACCTAAATAATAATAATTTAAAATAATCATTTTTAAAACTGAGTATTACTTAGGCAAGATGAGCAAAATATTGAAATGAACCCCCCTAGATTCTCAGTTTCTTAATACAATAAATGTATATACTTCTCTCATGTCATCTTTCTGTGTGAATTGGCAGAGGATAAAGTCAGAGCGGGGAGTCTGCCCCATGTTGTACCTGAGAGACTCAGTTTTGCATCTTTTGTTCATCCAACATCTCCCAAGCCCAGGTTAATGGCGTGGATGAGAAATGAAATGAGAAGGCACAGACACTGAGGCTGACATGTCACTTTTACTTCCTTTACTTTGGCCTCATTTACACACATAGTTCTACATAATTGCAATGAAATCTGTAAAATATTGTCTAATGTTGTGCTCAGGAAGAAGAAACACACACGGTGGGAAGCCCTAGCAAACTCTGCTGCAAGCAGCCATTCTACCCCCAAATTTTTAATTATCTTTTTCCTCAACTTATAGAATATATCCAGTCAGTGTACCCAATACTTCTACTAGAATGTCAACGTGACTAGCAAACACTAGTACTCAACAGTCCAATTTTTGGCTTTCCCTGCTTGTAATTTATAAATTTAAAAGAGAAGTTTCTTGCCAGTCCCATCCTCAATAGGCAGACATTCTGAAAAGTCATCTTGCCAGTTAGAATTCAGTATTTTGGTTATGCTTTGATGCCACTGCTTCTCAGAAGGCACTCATTTGCTCCTTATTCCTGGTGCCTTCTGTCTCTGACCTAGTTTTGTCAGTTATTCTCCATAGCCACAGCAGAGCTGGGTATTGGGGAACATGTCCTCTTTGGAGGCTGCGTAATTGTTGCAGATGGCTTTCAATTGACTAAGTTTGGGAAGCAAAACTTTGCCTCACAGCTTAAATTACCAAAGACTATATTTGTCTTGGGTTAAGGGTTTTCTTGAGAGTTTTTAGAAAAACATGAGGCATGGGAACTATTTACTTCTAATCATATCTATGTGCCAGTAGCCATATTCCTTCCTAAACAATTCCTAAGTCTGTTTTATTTCTTCCTTCTTTCTCTTCCTGCTTCTTTGCTTCAAATTAATGCAGCTAGTATAAAACCATTTGGTCTGACTAGAGCCAAACCCTGATTGTTTTTTCAAACGTTTGAGTCACTGTCTCAAATGATAAGCCTAAGTTTTTATTGCTCAGTCTTTTTCAATCTTCCTTTTTGATGCTTAATGTCTAGTTGCAATATCTAGAATTTTTTTATCTCTATTAGATCTGTTTCCTTTCTGCTTGTAAATCTACTAATACTAACAAAGTTGCCAGTTAAAAAAAAATACTACCATAATCTTCTTTCCAAATAATATTCCTACAGTTGCATGCTCAAAGACCCAAGATCTTCCTTCCTTTCGTGCATCATGTCAGCAGATTTATCAAATGTTATCAGAGAATTCAAGACCCTTTAGCCTACCAGCTTCCAATATTAATTGATTCTTCATCTGGTTATCAAACCTATTGATGAATATTTTTAGATAGTGCTTTAGCATCCAATTTTTGCCATAGTGGGTGTCAGGCCATGGAATTCTATTTCACAGAAATAAGCTTTTTGCCTTAAGTGGTTGAAGCATTTTCTAGGAGTTTGTTCTCTTAAGGATTGGGTGGGGAAGAACAGTGCAAGTAAAAGTTCGCACATTTTAATAGCTTTGGCTCAACAGTGATACGCATTAGTTCTACTCACATTCCATTAGCCAAAAATCTATCACATTGCTGTTCCAATTGCAACAGAGCCTAGAGAGTTCTAGATGTATTCCCAGGAAGGACAGCATGCTTCGGCTCTGACATAGGTCTACAAATTGACAAGAAAGCACAAAAATCCAGGGTTTGCTAAACTTTTTTTGATACTCTCAGCTATTTTATGTCTTAGTTTACCTCTATCAATATTAGTCAGAGAAACATAGTAATGATACATCCCAAATCTCCCTAAGTTCATTCCATGTCTAAATGCTCAAGTATTAACTATCCTAGAATCTAGAAACACTCAAACTCAGCTTCTTGGTACAATGACTCCTACTCCTAGTTCAAAAGTAGGGAGAGGGAAAGGGAGATGGTACTACTCCTGGGAACTACTCATATATTACTTGATCAAGGGAAGAGGTAATTTTACATTGCTGTTGATAATACATGGAATTATTGGTATTCTATAGGGACAAATACTGCATACATGTGTACTTACAAGTGCTAAGTAGTGATAATCTGTATTTAAAAAGTTTTTAAACTGCATGTGATAGTGTAAACCTATATTCCCAGCTATTCAAGAAGCTTAGGCAGAAAAACCATTTGGGCCCAGGAGAATTTGACAATGACATTCTCCTCTAATATGCTTAGAGCCTGTCTCCAAAACAATAATTTTTATTATTTTTGTATGTAGTTATTATAAACACATTCATTAATTTTTCCATAGGAGACCAGAGCAATGTATAGTCAATCCATGGAAAATTGAGAAATATTTATAAAAGAGATGGACACATAAATTCTATAGTTTAGAGCTACATAGGAATCTAGCAATTCTTCTTAGAGCAGAGGCAGGAATAGTCAACTGAGATATCTCTTAATGAGTTAAAATAAAATCTTCAATGAGTGTAAGTTATCAAAGTTAAGAGCCAGGATATGTAAGCACATGATTTTATTTCCAGGCAGGTGACATTTATCACAACATTTTTTAGTTCAAACTTAGTTTATATGGAGAATTACCGCATCCTATGGCTTATGTTCATAATATCAAAGCTTATATATCTTGCATGTAGGTAGAATTAAGATGCTATTAGAGAATTAAGCTTTGTTTATGCTTTTTGTTATAGTTTTCCAGCGTGTACTTTCAGCATTGGCCACAAGCCATATTGGGACATTAAGTAATCACAATACTAGCACATTTCAATATTCAGCTGGCAACAAGGCCTATAATTATAGTTAAGCTTTCATTCTGTGTGTCTGCAATTACCTAACCAGTGATAAGGAGATTTTCATGATTGCCATTAAAGGTTTAATTATGACTGAGTTAGATATAAGAACAGTTGTTAGCTAGATATCTATCTATCTCCATGGGTAAATCGGCCCATCTGAGGAAAGGATCCAGGAAGAGACCAAAGTAGTAAAGGCAGTCAATGAGTTGTATTACAGTGGACTAAGGGTATGCTGTTGCCACTAGTCTTTTCTTTCAATGGCTTCATAGTGTATGCACCACTACATGTCTCAGTTTCTTGGGAGGGTCAATGAATCCCAGGGAATAACAGCCTATTGCCTGTTTAATCTTCTTACTCTAGGAGTCTGTCTGCTTACCCAGTAAACAAAAGTAAAGATTAATATAGTTTTTAGCTCCTAGGTAATAATTGAGACAGCCAACACACTGAATAGTTTCAAAAAGAACTGGAAAATGGATATCACTAATTCATGGGTTTTATTTATTGAATGTATCTGTATCTTTAACAGCCCATTTACAAATGTAATTCATGTTTATTTAGTGACTTTGTTACAAACCATGTTAAGCATATTAGAGGAGAATGTCAATGGCTTGCTTAGTGGTTTAACAGACATGTTGGCAGATAGTAAACCAAAAGTGCCATTGTTTTTTAAAAATACTTGGAATCCAGACAACACTATGAACAAAGGACCAACTAGGAAATAGCAGAGCTAGAGTTTTACTGTGAAGTGCTTTGGAAGAACTAGCTAGTAAGGACAATGAGATCAAAGTGGAACTAAGCAAAGGTGATCTTATTTATCCGAGCACTTGAAGTACATATTGTTCTGATTAGATATTTGTTTAAACAGGAGAGCAGCGATTATAATACAGACGAAGAGCAGGTTTTTGTTACATTCAGAAAAAATAATTCATTATCCATATGTTAAAGTTATTTTTCAAAGTACATGATGAACCACTTTTATGGTTTTAGATTTTTTCTCTTTAGCTCAAACCTGTTTCTTCATTTTAAATGATTCAAATACATAAAATATGAAGTTGTTGAATTTTAGAATGTATCAAGAATCTCAGTAGGAATTTCATATCACAACAAATTATATTTTCTAAAATGTTTAAAATTTAACTTAAACATAAGAAGGTACAAATTACCACTTTATTTTTAAATGCCACTAAGTGTATTTAATTTTAATAGAATTTGAAAATAATTCAAATTAATGATTAAATTGAACGGAATCAGAATTGTGCTTTAATTCAATTTTAAAACATTTCAATTAACATTTGTCAAATTTCAAAATAATTTTAAACATATGCATGTTGCATGAATTTTAAATAAAATTACACATTAGAATTTGAAATGAGAAAATTGCAATTTAAATTTCAGTGTAGAAACTGGGAAAGGTAAAATATTATAAACAATGAATTCAACATAAAGCCATGGTAGAAAAAAGGAAGAGAAGTAAACAAGGTGAAAGTTAGAAATTATGACATAAAAAGAGGGTTAGACTTAAAAATTACAAAGTAATTAATACGGTGCACATGAAAGGAAAGAGGCCCAGTCTCTTCAAATGTCCAATATTAGACATCTTTCATACTACACAGAATTTAAAAAATGAAAAAGAAAAAAGGTACAATTAAAGAGATAATTGCATCATCTTTTTATTGCTGTGTGTGCTTGTTTTAAAACACACTTGTGTGGCATTCACTATGAACCAGGTAGAAGTCACCAGCGAGGTGCTTTATAGAATCAAGTTATGTGACCTTTGTGGTAACTCATCAGGTAGACACTGACATTACTACTAAGTCATAGAGGAATAAACAATCTGCCCCAATCACACAGCAATAGGTGATAGAAGTGAGATTCAAACACAGGCAGACCAAGCTCAGAGTAAATGGATGGAACCATCAAACCAATTGCTTCTTTAGTAGCTCAGTGAGTAGCCACTTCCTTGCCTGCACATATTGCTCCAGTTATTTTCATATTTTCAAATTTTCAAGTGAATAGTATACAAATCAATTTAAACTAAATATAATTTCAGTCCACCTAATGTGTATGCTCTTCATTTTAGAATGCGTTCTGCAGACAAAATTGATAAATTGTTCTTTTACTGATCTAATAAAATCATCTTTGTCCAAGAGTAACTCAAAATTTTTTCCAAAAAATTCCCCCAAGAATAAAGAAAAGTACATTATAATTGAACTTTTCTAAAGTAAATTGAGAGAAAGCAAATGAACCAGAAATCATCATCGTCAAGTGTTAGCTTTGGATGGTTTAGAGGTTCCCTATAGTCTCTGTGATTGCTTTCACTTGTTTTAAAGAAGTAAAAAACAGGTTTATTTATTATTTCTGGAGTAGCACCTACTAGTTGTGTTAGATGCATTGTACATAAGTCCAAAGTAGAGTGTTTTAAAAAGTATTTTGTTACATAGCAGAGATCACATGCAATAAAAATCCATTACTAGACAAAGGTAACAGAAAAAAAAAACAATAAAAAATCTGAGCCATTCTTCTACAATGGCACTTAAAATTTGAGATGAAAACTTGAGATGAAAATTCCAATAATAGCTTTATATATAGACTCTTAATTGTCTGTGTCAAATAAGCTTTCTATAAGTGAAGGTGTAGTTCGCTTTGGCAGCACATATACTAAAAGTGAAGGTAAATCTTATAAAATCTTTTTAGATGTCAAAGATCTGACTCAAGTAACTACAAAGAAATTGATGTTTAAGATATATATGAGGTATTTAATAACATTGCTTTATAGAATATGATAAGAAACTTCTGATTTGTTATTATTTCCTGATGTTCTATTTCTTTGTATATGTAATTAAATTTTTAAAAGAAATACCCAATTGTAACACTTGGTTGATTTGTTGTTTTTAGTTGCTGTTCTCACTGTTTGAACAGACAAAATGAAACTGTAAATCTCAGTTCACTGGATTTTGATCTAAATCTGTATTCTGCAAAGCACTGCTCGTTATATGAAATAAATAATAAGTGAAGTGACAATATGTCCCTTGTACTCTACATTTAAACATGGTTACCTTTGAAATTTATATAGTCTTCGTATACTTGTATTTGAGCCAGTGAAAAGTAGTCCATAATTTAAAAAATTTTATGGTTTATATAACATATATGTGAATATCACATCTTACATATGCACACATATTTATGTATGTGTGTTTATGCATGAAAGTATATTTAAACAAGTGTCTTGGGATTAGACAGGGTTAGAGTTAAATATAATAGTTTAGATTTAAAATAATGCATAAAAAGATGTCAGCCAAAAATTCTTGATTGTAAAACAATGTTTGATACAAAGAGTGGCAACATAAAATGATAAAATGATCCTTCTAACTGTGTTTGTGATAAACTACAGCAGCAAGAAACAGGTTCTAGGCAAACAGGGAGAGAGATACGACTGTGTTAGTGGAAAAGAGGTCCCTATTCAGCAGGTGATGAAAAGAGAAACTTCATGCACGGTGCTTGTCCTGGAGAAATGTGAGAATAATATACATAGAAACCCACAAGGTAGTGCTAGAGGTTTAATCTGACTACTAATTACATAGAGTATCCATTCTAAGCTCCAAATTTACGTTGTAATTTTAATTAACAAAATTCTACTTTTTATTTAATTACCAGATTTGCAAGGAAAAAACATAAAATTAAGAGGACTGAACTGTAAAAATCAGTCTTGGAGAAATCAAGAGAAAATGCTTAGCTTATCACAAACTCACTGCTAAGAGCCTGAACCATAGCGCCATCTTGTGTTAATAATTTAGTTCTGTTTGTTTTTCAAGCACCTCGCTGATGCCAAACCACAAAGTGTGGATTAGTAAATTATTTTGAAATAGTATTTTGAAGTACTAAAATACAAAACAAATATATATTTTAACATAGTTCTTGCCAATTAGTCGTTATCTCTTCATGCTTTTGTAATCAGCGCATTTTTTCCCCAACTAAAATGTGGTCAATTCACTATCACAGAAAGAAATACAGTACTGAGAATAGATGAATTCTGTATTGAATCTCAGGGTGGAATCTCAGGGTGAACAGAATAAATTGTTTTACACTAATTATAATCAAAGTAGATATATGAACTGATTTTGCAAATTTTAAAAGTAATATTTAGGTATTTTCTGACTTTAAACTTTTTTTTGTTGTTGGTTTTGGCTGTACTGGGGATTAAATCCAGGTCTGGGATTTTGGTGCTATGCATCTGGTCTTAAACTTGTATTTCTTAAATTGACAGAAATTATGTATATTTTAATGCATATATTGTGAATTCACTTTTGGGAACAGTTAAAATGGGAAATGATCAAATCAATCATTAGCAAAAAATTTTTTTACTATATTTAGCCCTCCATTATTTCAACTAAAAGTTGATAACCATTTCTGATACCAGTCAAATTGCCTCTTCTTCCATGAAAACCCTGGAGAGTTAGTAAACAAAAGACTTGAGGAAGACTATAAACACAAGTCCTGTTTCTAAGTTTGCTATACAAATTGACTCAAAACCTATATATCTTTTGATGTTTTGGATTGAATATTTTTTCTTCCTAGAAAATTAAGGTAGCTGTTTTATTTCTTTTCCTATCTACCTTTGTTTCAATGGTTGATCCATTTAAGGGGAAATGAGCTCCAATTGACTTTTTGTCTGTTTTCTACTCCTCCTGTGGAATGTCCTTTATGTCTTTAAATATAGGCAGGCCTTAAATAAACAAAGATACTACATGTAATTTATTTTGTGTATAGACTTTCAAGTTACTAGGCCCATTCTTGAAATAAAGTTAGAATCACTCAGATTTTAACCTATTCAAGTCAATATAATTTTTTAATTCAAATTAAAAAACGTATCAAATACCTCTTTTTTGTAATAAATAAAAATTTAGTGTTTTGTTGTATATATCTTCATATAATTTATGTATTTTTATAACTATATGTAAGATTTAACATACAAATTTTAATTGTATATAATTTATAAATAACATGAATAATTCTACAAAAATTTGTATTTTATATGGTTATGAGATGAATTCATAATAGTATTCTCAGTACTATGGAAAATGAGATTGAAGCACTTCATATGAATTAAATATAAGCAAATTGTATATCTTACAAAGATCATTTTAGTTCCTATGTACTTTTACTTTGCAGCTTCTAGCATTCATCTATTTTTTATTTTTAATACGAGGAACTTTGAATATATCAATTAAAACATCATACTCATATGAACATTTCAACAATATGATTAATTGTTGTCACAGAATCTCAACTTTTTATAAAATCACTTTTCTTATGTGATAAACAAGAAGTTTTACACTAACAGTTATTCAGGAAATCATGTCTTTCCTTTTCACCATAAACATTCTGCTACCATTTTGCAGAATGAATATTTCTGTCCATTTGAAGTGCATTATTTTTAGAGGGAAAACAGCAGATTACAGAACCTGAGCTAGCCAGTGGAGAACTTAACGACATAAGCCCACTACACCTAATTATAAAAGATGAAGGTTTTAAAATTTGCATAATTGCAACGATTGGTAGGGGTCGGTAACATATTTGCATTATCTACTTATGTTCCATACCAACACTTTTAAGCACCACTTTTAAAAAAAGTCTGCTAAGTCAGATGCTTGTAGGTGTCAGAACATCATAACCTACAATGCAGGCAGTACCTTTTTCTACACACATCCCTGGGTTCTGATAGCTTTCTACAATCAATTTCTAGGTTTTAGTACTATTCTTTGTGCTGAATTTTGAAAATAGTCTTTTTATCTACAGTTACATGTAACAAGAGAAATGCTTAGTGCCACTAAATCAAGATCCAAGTACTCATTTGTGCCTTTTTCAAATAATTGTTCCATTTGCTATAATTCAAAGTAATTAATAGTTACAAAGTTGGCATTCACACAATGAAAGAGTAGTGGTTGGTATCCATGCTAAGGACCTTTTTACCTTTGGGGCTGTAAGAATCCTTATGTCTTAGGGAAATGCACACTATTTTGTAGTGGTTGCCATTTTTACATCTAAATAGAATCCGAGCTAATTAAATTTAAAAAGAGAAGGCAGATAAATTAATCAGTGCTGAAAATTTGCTAATAAAATAATGAAGTTAATAGCTACCATTAATTTGGTAGCTTTTATGTCTAAAGTCCAAGCACTTTACATATATTATTTCTAATTCTCATTAAAACCTGGTAAGATAAATTTTTTACCATCATTTCATAAAGAGAAGGGTCTGAAGCTCAGAGAGTTTGGTAAGCTGCCCAAGAGGTTGGATTTAAACCTACTGTTTGTAACTTTATAGTCTGTGCTTCTTTCACTGTTCCATACTGCCCGCTTCCCCCAAAATTACAACTATATTTTATGAATAGTATCTTCTTGGCAGAACCTTATTAATCTAGTTAATATGATTGATCATTGCTTTGACATTTTTGATAGTAAAGATTAGTTGTCCTCAAAGTAGTGCATTTCATTTATTTCCCCACTCGACTAATACTGACTCTCTGATCTGTGCAACATACTATTATAGCTACGGTAGAAATATCAATTAGGAAGTGAGCAGAGTCCCAGAGTACAGTAATAAAACACTAAACATTATTATACCAGTTGTGAAAAACAGGTGGCTGTATAGAACTCGCTTCATAAAAAGGAGCAAACAAAGAAAAATCCAATAGGAGTGTAGGGGAAATACTGCAGTACAGAAGGTTAAATACAGTGTTGTGAGGGCTACTAAACAGCTAAAAATAAAGTTACTATAATAAGCAAGCAGGTGTGGTGTTAGTGATGCAACATCGTATGTATTTGGATCCTACTTCTTTGATATTAGAAGATTTCTGAGACGGACTATTTTAATTCTAGTTTATATAAGAAAATGTGTTGTTCAAACCTGCACAAGATAGGTATGAATATTTAGAGAAAGAATTTTGGAAACAGAGATGGTTAAAAAGAGGCAAAAACTGAAAAAGGGCATTTTACTCTCACAATAAGTCATTCTTTATAGAGTAAGATTTGGGCGAGTTAGATGTTTAATTATTTTTCACTATGCAAATTTAATTGCAAGATAATTTATCCAGTCACAATATTATATTCAGAAAGAAAAATAATACCATTTGCTTACAAATTAAATATGACAAGAAGATACATTTCCTCTAATTAAAACTGCTTGTAGTGTGTTGGCAAGGCTCAATAATCAAAACTGTCACAGGAAGTAAGGTTGTTTCAGCTGGTGCTTGCTGAATTTATTTCATATGTACAGGAAATACAGAGGGGTTCTTTTCTTTTCTTTTCTTTTCTTTTCTTTTCTTTTCTTTTCTTTTTTGCTTTCATTTCCCAGGTTCCCTTCAGTTTCTGCTTTCCTGAGGTGACTTCCAAGCCCAGCAATTTCTGTAACTTGACTCTTCAACACTTTCCAGGAAAGAAGACTATTATGGAACCTCTGGTTTCATTATTAACTTCTTTATAATAGCAAGAAATGTATCTCTTTTTTTGGCTCTTTTAGTCATGGAAAAGTTTCTTTTTCACATGAAGATAGAATATCACCATTAAATCTAATAAAATTTATGTTCAGATAATAAGCATCAAGAGTAACTTTATATGCATTTGTGTGTGTGCATGCATATATGTATAGCATGTTTCTTGTCATATGCTTACTTCAGGAATAACGATGGCGTGTGTCTCTTGTATGAGTGTTTCGCACTGCATATTGTGATTTTCTGGGTTTTGAACTCTTGAAAAATTTGGTGACATTGTGGCTGATCCTCTTTATCCCTGCTTTGTTTGGACGTGGTCCTGCTCTCTGCGGCACCACTTCCCCACTCCCATTGAATATAGGAAAGGGTTCATTAGGCCTGATCTCACTCAGGGTTTTTTCTTCCTCCCTTTTCTTCTTTCTTCTTCACACTGGACTCTGTGCCTCTTTATTCCTCAGGTCCCCTGTAGGTTAAGCCTAAGCTCTTATCCTCTCTTCTCTTTAACTCACAGTCTGCACTGGCATCTGTATTCTGTAACTCTCCCTATGAATAAATAAAAGCAGGTACCAGTCTCCCAAATCTCCAGGTTTGAATGGACAAGAGCTTGAGATGCAGCTCCCATCGGAGTTTCATGTCATCTTGGAGCAAAAGCTCCCTTATGCCATTGAGATGCATCTAACTTTATTCGCCAGTATTTAAGTGTACCAGACTTCTATAAAGCCTCTATGTAATCTTCAAATAATAATCAAAGAAAGAAAAGTACCTAAATTGCACATAAAAGCAGAAGAAAGTGATGTATCAGTTCATGGGCTAATAAGAGTTTCTGTGGAGATCTTTGTGTTTTTCAGAGGATCTGGTATGGCAATAGATAACTAGAGTCTGAGACACTTTGAGTAGTTGGGTAAGTAATTTTCATTCGCCAAAATTTTTCACTTCAGACTCTGGGTACCCATCTTTCTTGTTCTGTAAAGAAATTCTGCAGATTTCAAATAGTAAGCTCCTTGGAAAGTTTCCTGAAATGGTTACATTCTGAAAGCAAAGGTGACAGTAGGGAGGGTTATTGCTCCAATATTTTTGAAGTTTTTCTTTTTCTTTTTTGTTTTTAAATAAAGTTGAGCTATTCATATCATCAGTTCACAGAAACTGATCATCCTTGGTATATGTATGTCCCCTACATTGGTGAATTGATTATTTCTTGCTTTACTTTTTCAAATTCTTTTCATCCCTGTTCCTTAACCTTACTTACCACTCCCTAAAATAGGAAATTCTTTGAAATGGGAGTTTTACTACATTGCATCCTTGTGAAATGAGTATTGTTTTGTGGGCATATCTTTCAACATAAATGATCTGGTTATATAACTTTTTGTTTCCTGATTTTGCCTAATATGCCATTGGTACCATTTTTATTTTTAGGTATCAAATTTGTTCATTGTTTTAACTGTTGCATAATCTTGTAATGTGCAAATTACTTTATTTTGCTTATCCGTTAAAGGCCTCACAGGTTTGCTTATCCATTAAAGGTCTAAAGGTTTTCTCCTTTTTTGCTTACCCTTAAATATATTTTTCTGTATCTATGCTGGACTAAGGACATATAGTGACTTAATTTAAGGATGGAAACAAAAGGGAGAAATATCTAATTAGAAGTGTGTGCTATTTTCAAAACAACAGGATAACAGCTGAGATGTTTTGATTAAGAAAATTAATATTCAATAACATAAGATTCTGTATGCTTTTGTCTCTTCAGAGTCCCTGGGTGCTAGCCTTGGCATATTTTCTCACTAACTCTGTAATGCCAGTTAAGTTACTTAGACCTTCAAGCATCAGTTTCTTCATCTGAATTATGGATATAAAAATAATATTCTTCCTGCTAATCTAAAAAGATTATGGACACTTTCCATTCCCAAAATCTCAAAGGCTTAAAATCATGAAGTTATTTCCTGCTTATGGCAACCGAATGTCAACTATGACTCTGTTCTGTTTTGACTTCTCCTTCACTACAGAATTCAAGTTTATAAAGTAACCACCATATGAAAGATCTCTGATTGCTCAAATGGAAGGGAAAAAGAACTGTGGAGTTCTGCACAAGGGATGAAATCATACCACAGGTAACAAATATACTTCTACTCACAAGTTCTTGGTATAAGTAGTCATATGACTCTATTCAACACTAACAGGTCAAAAAGGGAAATTCCACTAAGTGCCCAGAATTTGGATAAGCTACAATAGCCAAAGAATATCTTTAATGACTACCAGATGCTTTGGATGGTTGTTTTAAGGATTAAGGAACTTATTTCTTACCAGATACTTAGCATAGTCCCTAGAGCACAGTAGTCACTGAATAAATATTATCAATTATTTTCTGCCCTTAATAAGTCAGGAAGGGTCATTCATGCTTTCCCAATATTCCCCAGCAAACCTCCCATTTCCCACATGTCACAAGACAAATATGCCTATGTTTCTTTTATGTTTAAATTGAGCAATACTTTACAATTCCTTTGTTTCATCCCATTTCTCTTGACTGTACCATGAACTGTATGCTTATCCTGCCAATATAAGTACATTTTACTCTGTGTTTCTGAACGTTTTACCAGCTTTGGTGACAACTGCTTTGTAGTTGACTTTGGGTTGTTTTATCATATAAATATAACTATTTTTAATGCTAGCACATTTTTTTTGAGAAAAAAATGGGGGCAATAAGTAAAAAATGGAACTATTTCAGAAATACATGGAATGGAAATGACTTGCTTTAAACGCTTCCTATGGCCCCCTTATTCCACAGAACACTAGTTTGCCAGACTAATCCTAGCTTTCAGAATTTTCTAATTTTTTGAGAACCTTCTCAGCTCATTTTACCTGGGCTTCTTTTTCTAACTTTTCCTTCCTCCAGATAGTAAATTCTTTTTTTATGTTCCAAAAACAACACAGGTATATTTCAACTTTTATGGAAATTATTTATTTCTCTGCTCATCTCCATTGTAATGCCATGAAGTCCTTGAACACAAAGGTCTCGTTTTATTCATTTTTGTAACCCCAAGAACCTGCAGAACACTGACACATGATAGGCAATCAATGTTTGTTGCATGGATGAATGCTGTCCTAGAAATGTAATACCCTAATTAAGGGGACTAAATCCTCAGTGGATTGGGAAGTGGGTGTTTCAAGCATTGTGGCAGGACAGCTGGAGGTATACTTTGAGGTAAAAGGTATTTCAGTATTGTCTTAAGATTTCAAGTCAATCAACTCATTTACGTTTGAATACTGGTTCTAACTGATGTGTAGCATTTGGAGTCATTATTTTATAAGAATTGCAATTTATTTCTATCTGAATAGGGTTGTTTTAGATATTCTAAACCTACAGACATTTTAATAATACTATTGATAATCATATAAATCTTTAGATGACTTAAGTCCCTTTAAATAGAATTTTTAATTGACAAAAAAGTCAAATAAAAACAACAAAAAAAAAAGGCTCTACCCCTACCACTGAGTTTAGTGGCCTTCCTACAAGGTTTTCTATCAAAGTTTAAGGGCAAAATTTTTACAAAAGTCAAAGTATGCAGGGTAGTTCCACAGCCTCCATAACTCACACTGGAATCCACTTTCTCTCTACTATGCTTCTTTTCTTCCCCTATGCATGCCTCTTCCTCACTGCAGGAGGCTCCCGCCCATGCTTCTCCAGCTGTGCAGTCAGTGACAGCAATCTAGTAATTAGATCACATGATGCCTTATCCAAATAATATTATTTAATTTTTTAACGTTAAATTTTAAGATTATTATTTAAACTGAAACAAAAGTATGCCCATTCAAAGCCTTCCTCAATTAAAACTGACTTCCAGACTCAAGTCTTAGTACTGCTCTTTGTAATACCCGCCCTTTAGTCACATGGTAGCGTGAGCTCACTGTTTGCTGTCAGAATGGTTTGATGCTTTTACACAACCTTTTCTCCCTCTCTCATCCTCCAGAACAGTAAAAAGAAAAAGAACATCTAGCATTTCAATTCCCAACTAGAAGGCAGACTCTCCTTTTCCATTTCCATAGGCTTTCAGTTTCACCTTAATCTAACTTTTATAACTCCGATGGATTTTAAGTTTTTTTGACAAGAGTGTTCATGTGCTACTCATATTTATTCTTTCTAGCATCCATTTAATCTCCAGCAAACTGTAGTTCCTGATTGCAAAATATTTGAATTGAATTTAGCTGAATTATTATAGGCTGAATTTTTGTATTACAGCTCCTCTCTAGACATAATTCTTAAAACTTCTGATTCTGAGGGACTTTCACAAATATTTGTCTTTCTCAAATGATTTTTCTCAAGTCCATAGTTTATGCAGAGATAATTTTTTTCCATCTCAATTTCATCTTTTTTGTATACATTAGCACTTATGGAATAAATAATGAATGTACTTTATATGAATATAAAGCTAATTATCAAAATATACACAATGATAATGAGCTCAAAATTGTTAATACTGATTGAAGCTAAAATCTTCCGTAATTTTTCTATAAAGTGAAGCATAATGTCTATGTTAGTGACCTCTGGTGGCTCACAAGGAATATTACATTAGCTCACCAGTTTTAACCTTTGAAAATATTTCTATTTTAGTAGACTCTCTTGCCTTTATTCTTGTAAATCAGTCCTAGAAGGTTTAGATATTTACCCCATTCTGTAATAAAGATATTAACATTACATTGCAGTTTTGTTCTCTAATATGTAAAAGTCTTAAATTCAGTTAATAAAAGTAGCCTATATGGTTGACATGAATTCTTCTTGGGCCTAAAAGAGGTAGGAGGTGGCAGAATACACTTTTATCACCTGTAATCTGTACCAGTTTCACCCAGAACTCTACGAAGCCTAAATCACTAATCATAAATTGTCCTTTGTATTGGCTGTGAACTACTGGGGCAGAAGAAAATCCAAAGTCCAGAAGATTAGAGTTCTTGACCAAGCCAATGCGTACTGCATTTTGTAGCCTTAAATCAGTCATTTAATTACTTGGGCCTGAATTTTCTGATCTTAAATATTTAGACTAAATATCTTCCATTTTGTAGATTCTTAAAAATAGGGACTTAATAGACAGTGATGGTTAATTACAATGACATAACTCTCCTCTGATATTTGGCGTTTGGTGCGTAGAGAATAGGTATTTGAAAAAATGATAATAAGGCTTCTTTAAATTCATACTCAGTATTCATATAACATCCATTACTCAAGCACCCAATGGGATAACTCAAGATTCCCAGGACCACTGGCAAGGAGCCAAAGCTATTACAGTCACAATTGTGAATAAATTAGAAACAGCTTAGGCTCAGTTCCTCACACTCAAGAATTGACTAACTGTTCCTGCTGCTCTATTCCCATTCAGAGCTTTCCAAAGCATGTTAGAGACCAGATTCATTAGAATCATTTGGAAATTTGTTAAGTATATGTCACCCCTGGTTCCTCTTAAACCAATTGAAGAGAGATAACTGAAATCCACATTTTAACAAGCTTCCCTGGTGATAACTATGGCTAGCCTGGATTCCATACTACTTACTCCTACCTTAATCCTGAAATCATATAGACTTAGACAGAAAGGGATGTTTGGTATCATGTACAGTCTTTTAAACCAGGACTTGCAAGCTCAAGTGTTCACAGGGCCCACAAATGTAACTTACATGAAAAAAATTGACTGAGAAAGAATTAAGGGAAAGTCTAGACAGCATGACCCATGCAAAATGGGTAGCTTTTAATTAGCTGTAGTGGTGGCTGCCAGGAGGGGAAGCTTCCAAGGGTTGCCCTGTGCTTTGTAGAAACAAAGATGAAAATAGGATTCTTACGCGAAATCTTCAATTTGTTGGAGTTGGAACCAATTCAATGTGAACTAAATGAAACACATTTGTCTACTGCAAGTTTTTTTTTTATCTCTCTGTTAGATTCAATTTTTATTTATATCCTGTAAATCACCCTTCTCTTTTTTCAGTTCTACTACACTTTTTAGTCTAATGCAATTAACAGCTGGGTTAATCTACAGATTGCACTATACAGAATGGTCATTCCATCTTTTCAACTGTCATATCCTTTCAAATTCTTAGATTATTTAGTGAAATTTTGTCACCTCCACAAAGCATTTTGAAGTATTATTCCCCAAATATCTGTAAACATACTCCTTCCAGGTGCTAAACTTAATCATATTTTCTATACTCTAGTCATTTTAAGTATCGTAGGTTTACTCATCTTCACACTGTAATACATATTATGAGCTTTCGCTTCAACGGGTGAAGATAGACAATGCCTCCATTAATAACTTTGTTAATGAACAAATGAATGTATGCTACACATTTGGCTTTGCATTTAAATTTAAATGCTGAAAAGTCATTATTTATGCATGATCAAGGACCTACTACTTATTTACCATTACCTTGATTAAAGGCAAATGGCATACTCATTTCTCTTCTGTCTGGTAAGAATCAGATTTTAAAAAGATGAAAATATCAAGGACATTTTCCCAGCAAGAAAATAGAAAAGTAATCCTCCATGGACATTTGTGAGCTTGGACCTAAGTTAGTGTAACAGAAAGCATCCAGATTAAATGTTGAAGAAATTGAAATAGGAATTCAGAAAATTTTATAAAAGAAACACTGTATTTTATGCTAGAAAAAAACTTTGAAAACTGAGTAAAAGTAGTTTGCTAACAAATCAGATGCAATTATTTTTGTGATTTGCTCGTTCCTTTTGCTCAAGGTAAGTATTGGAATGTTTCCAGGTGATGAAGGGCTATCTCAAACTCCCCTGAAGAAAAAAGAAGGAAAATGAAATCATAGTCCTCCAACCAAAGTTCTGAAATAGTGGTATTAAGTTTGAGGCACACTGAAGCACTATTAATTATCTCTACAGATTCCTACTGGTTATCTAAAGGAAGTTGGGAATTTATCGTAACCTGGAACACTTCCAGAAGCCACTACTTCTGAACATATGACATATCATCAGGACTCATATCATTGTAAAATGATATGACTCAATTAATTTGAATGAAGATAAAAGATATCTAAATTTTATGTCCTATAATAAGTATCATTTATATGGCACATTAGTAGAATTTATTGAGGTTGATGATTTATTGAACATTAGTTGTGATCATGATCTTTTATGAGATATTGGAGAAAGAATAAAAATAAACACCAAAGACCAACTGCACTCCTGGATAATTTAAATTCTTTCTGAAGACCACAAACAAAGCATAGACATAAAACACCTCACAATGAGGTATGACTTTTTAAATAAATTGTGTAATTTAATGAGAACTTGAAGTTTTTAATGAAGTAAGAAACAAAGTTAAGTGACAATAGCTAGTAAAATTAAAGCAGGTTTTGGTTTTTTTTCTTTCTTTTCTTTTTTTTTTTTTTTTTTTTTTTGGTGCTTTACTGAGGATTGAACACAGGGCCTTAATACTGAGCTACATTGTTGACATTTTTTCACTTCTTATTTTGAAAAAAGTTCTCACCAAATTGCCTGTGTTGGACACATGATAGGAGAAAGAGGGAAGTAAGAGTGGCAAGACCCCTGAAAGCATCTTGGTATAAAGATAATATTTTTCTACTAGCTATATACCTGAAAATAAAATAGATTATCAAATGGTAGAAAATAAAAATTCTAATTTAATTGTCCATAATATACATAAGAAAAAGTTAAAACAGCAACAATATGAAATTCCGGAGAGTTACTAATTGCTTAAAATATCTTAAAAAATAAACATGCCTGTATGTCATATATAAATAAAAACTAGATCCTGTATGATTGTATGTAAGTAGAATTTTCAATTTTTTGATGCATTATTTCTTGTGATAACATCCCTTTGTATAAATCGTAGTCTGAATAATCCTTCATTTCCTATCAAGCAATTTTTAAGGAACCCTAATACTACTAATCTTAAGAGAGAAATGATATTCTTTGGCTATCCATTACCTCACACTATAATTTTTTTTCCTAGTAATAACCATTTTTTTCTGTCTTAATCTCATGTTGGTATTAAGTTGTGGATCATTACACAGTCAAATCGTTAACTGAATTGTGTCATGTCCCATGGAGTTGTAACATGTTTAAATTTTCAAAACTTGACTACATATAAGAAAATGAAAGGTATTAAAAAAAAATACCAAAGCCCAGGTTGTTCCCAAGCTCTGACAGCTTGAAAGGAATTCCAACAGAGAAATAGAAGTAAAATGAAAACTCCTGGAGACTTAGCCCGCCCATACAAGACCTTAATTGGCAGCCTTCATGGGGAATTTGTCTGTCATTCAAGTACTATACATTCTATATTCTGATTAACTTTTAAAATACAGACATTGATTCTGCAATATGTACCAAAATTAAATTAACATTAGTTTGATATTTCACAAAAATTTGCATTTAATGCATGCATGTATTGGTAAATGTACTTGCTCTGTATTCCTTTATTGCTATTTTACTAGAAAGATTGTTTAAATATCTACTTTAGGTCCTAGGACTTTTGTTAATGTAGTCATGTTCTCAATGTTTTAATTTATGGCTCATTTACTTAACAACTAAATTAATTTAAAAACACTGTAAATGTGAAATAGTTCAAAGTCCTTCTAGATACATAGCAGAACAGGCCTAAAGTACACTTTTGAAAATCCATATTAATTTTCTTTGGAAAAAATTAATGCTGCTGCTTCAGAAGATTTCATAGAACTTTGAAATTATCTGATTTTAAAATCCTGTACTCTTGTGAAGGATCAATATTATTTTGAAGAATATGTGACTTCAGAAAGCTTGGAGTCACCGGTAGGAGCTCAAAATAGAACCAATGAATCTTAACTCTCAATTTGTGTCTCTAGCTAACCACATTAACTGAACAATTTTCTTTCATCTGTGTATTATTAATAACATAATATCCTGTGACAAAATAGACTAATCGCCTCTTTGGAGAATTACCTTAGAGTTACATGGTACGCATTTTTAAAGAACACATTATGTGAAGATTTATATGACTTATGGAGTGTCCTACAATTAAATAATTTCTGGCTATTTGGATGATGGTTTTCACTTCTAGTAGTCTCAGTTTTATAAATAGGCATAAGGCACTTAGAACAATGATACATATTAAATTTATGTAGTACCTTGCTCCAAGAAACTTCAGTTAGTTCATACTCAGTGCATGAAAAGGGAGATGACTTCCACATTTTATCTTTATTTTAGATTTAGAGTAACTGAGGTGTGGACTGAATAAGATTGCTTCTAGATCTAAAGGAAATTATTAATAATCATAACTGTGAAGGTGGGCAATTTCACTTGCAATCAGGACCAATAGGCTTTTCAAATTGCATCGTATTTGGTTATTCCTATTAAGTGTTGAAGTATCATCATTATCTCACTGCATTTCACTATCTAGCAAAATATTTCCTACCTTAACACTAAGAATAATGTGTTGCTACCGTTTTCTCTTAATTTGACTGTTTTCAAATTGTTCCATACTTTAAATGAAGATTTCCCTCTGTGATCTCTCCTTGCTCTTCTTTCTTTGTTTCTGTCACAAATTTTTGTGGTTTCAATTATTGCTTATATGAAGCTCATTCCAGCATGAATAGCACTAACTTAAACTTACTCCTGAGAAATAGTTATTATCTTTTAGCTATTGCCTCCTGGCTTTTCATTAGCAACTTCAATTCAACACGTCTAAACTTTCCTTAGCTCTTTAATCTTGAAAGTATCAACCCCATATGTCTTTAGCACCTGCTCTGCAATGTCCTATAGGAAAACAGACTTTTCTTCCCAGATTGTCTTATAACTGGTTTTTTATATGTCTTTTACCCCAGCTGAATCACAAACTTACTGTGAGCAGGTTCTCACTGGTCTTTGTTGTCCTGGTACTCAGAACAGGACAGTTAGTATTGGGCAGGTGCTCAGCAAAGTTTCGGGGAATGAATAAATGACCAATCCTTGGCTAAACAGCTGGTAAATGTTTAGCATGCATGAAATGGAAGATCTATTTTCTGTAAAAAAAAAAAAAAAGAAAAAAGAAACAACAACAATAACTTCAGCCTTGGCTATTTAAATATTATTGCCAGAAATAAAACGTTACAGTCCACTACATTCACTGGAATACTATTGTAATGTGTATCTTTACTGTGTGGTTTTGGGGAAATGATTTTAATAAAATAGTATTCTCTTTAGATGGAACATCTTCAATAGTAGATGTGGTTAGTCTCTTAAAAGTCATTCTTCTAAAGGGAAGCCCTTCTATTAAAGTTTATGTAACTCAAGTGCTAGGTATTTATGATTATGAAGGAATACAATTGAGGCAAAAGCATTTCCAATCAAATAGAATTTGATTATCCATTAATGCTAAATAGAAGGTTCATGACCTGAGCCTAATGGGCCCTTTACAACTTGTAGTGGACAATTAAGTGACTGAGCAGTGAAACTGACATTGAGGAGCAGATTTTGCCTGCCAGCCGCTCTCAGGGTTTGGATTTCACTGGATCATGTTCAGAAAGGTCAGCACTGGCCAGATGACCAGTCCAGAACTGCAGATGGCAACGTTGGTCACCTGACCACTCTGGGGCTCCCCAACCTGCTGCAGGGGCTCAAGTTCACTGAAGGGTCACAGCAGGCCCTGTGTCACACTATTCAGGAATACCATAATTCCTGGGTACCCTCTTTTCTACATTATGTGAAATAAAATGTATACTTCAGCTCTCAGGCAGGGAACAAAAGCTCGTCATTTTTGTAATCATCACAGCGTAGTGCCTACCTACAGTGACTGCTCAATGTGGGTCCTCTTTCTTCAGAAGAATTTTCGTCTTCTATAAATAAAACAGTATTTAAATACTCACCTGAAACTTTGGAGACCTACACTAGCATTCAAGTCCAAAATGGCAATTACAAGCTCCATGTCCTTGATCTAGAAATGCCATCTCCCTGAGTATCAGTTTTACTTCCAACTATAAAATGCAGACAATAGTATTGTACCTGTTGTGCTCTGCCAACCTCAGAGTGTTGCAAAACACAACCTGTACATCACTGGTAAAAGTGTCTGATGACAGTGAACTGTATTTTGTTTCTGTTCATATGAGTGTTTTTATGTGAATTTACAGAGAAATTTGTTAGAAAATATTTTCCTTGTTTGTAGGCTTAGTGAGTAGGTGAACTCTTATTTATTGCTCCTTAATCCTTTCAAATCCAGTCCAAGAGGAGAACAAGACGACCTAAAATATCGCTGGTCAATGATTCTCTAGGAGGGAAAAGGGATTCACTTTAACTTGAGTATTTCTGCTATCTCACAGTTAGAAATAAAGACTGAAATTGGCTTGGAACTATTGTATTATTTGTGCTTAAACAGGATTTTAACAGTTCTGATACTAGTTGGAAACACTCAAAACTGAATTAGATATAGGGCGGAGAGATTGGAACTTAGCATCAAAGTACAATTATATACAAGATACCGTAAAATAATCTTTCTAATTTTGTGACTTTTTTCAACAAGACAGGTTAGTTATAATGTAACTACCCCTGCTACAGCAGGGTGTTTTATTTGTTCACAGGCCCCACCTCTCAATTCCAGCTCCCTTAAGGTAAGTAGAAGAAGATTATGAAGGAGGAAGATTATGGAGGAAGAAGTCTACAATATGTAAGAGGAATACCTGCACTCACAGGTGGTTCTGGAATCTTAAACTGCAAGTTTATTTTCACTTAAAAGCCTCTTAAGAATAATCAGAAATGGATTACATATCTGGAAGCAAACTTCTATCGTTCCTTGATAAACCCTGCACAAAGATATTGCAGAGTTCCTGCCCAAATACTGATAGCAAACAAATAGTTACTCTTGGAGATAAGATTTTATCTTACATAATTTAAATTGTGACACCCTAAATAAGGGCATAAAATACTTCAATTCTGAATAGGGAGTGTGAAAATATTTTTGAGGCATATTTTAAAGAAACTTTCCAGTAAATTGAAATGAAATGTGCATTGGGGCTTTCCAGTGGTGACCAGTTTTATCTGTATGATGTTAACTTAGCAAACACACACGTCTGTAGCTAATTCAGGTGGCTATGAAAGGTCTCAGGAAAAGCAGTGAAGAAGACCATGGAAAGAGGGCACACGCACAGTTTTTTAAGTCTCCAGCTGCCTTAGCATGGCTTCAGGACCTAGGAAATTGAGAAGATGCTGATTTGCATGGCTGATAAATGTCAAAGGGAAAGGCAGAGAGACTCTTGTCCTGCTGCTTTTCTTCTTTTCTTCTGGTTCCTTGAAACAGAAGCAAACAGACAAAAAATAGATCAACTGTCTCCTGGAAACAAGAGCTACAATTTTTACTGTGTTTTTCTGAGAATTTAAGAATGAGGCAAGTTTTGTAGGTGCTAGAAAAGAGCACAATCTTAGAGATAGAAATAGATAGTTGCCATTTCTTCTAGGGCCCCTTCCAGTGCACAGGCAGCTTGCATTCTGTATAGCTTCTGTTCTTCCGTGTAGCACTCACTCTGCTGTTAGTTTCTAAAAACTATGTCCACATGTATGTGGCCAAAACTTTTCCTTTCTTGTCTGTCTCCTGCCTGCATCAGAGGTGAGACTTGACTCCAGGAACCTGGAATCCTCTGCTTCCTTCACAGCTACATCACTATGGCACCAATATATGTGTGTGCTGTACCTACCACTCATTCTCTCACTATTTTTGTCTTCCTTACTATCTTTGATACTTAGGTCACAGTCAACTTTTGCTGCCTCATTAATTTGCCCTGACAGAATTGTTGGGGCATCTGTGGACAAACTGCTCGCTGTCTCTTTTTCTACACTTCAGCACTTCTGTTAGTAAAGGTATGCTTTGTGTGCCTTTTGGAGGCCACTCTAAGAATGTTGGAAACATGCAAATCTGTCATCCCTTCCCTTCTCTCTCAGGAGACAATCCTCTCCTTTTCTAGTCCAGGTGTCTATACAGCTCCGCACAAGCCACACCTGGCTTGTAGGGTCAAGCTGTTCTTTCATAGTAGGAAAAAGCTGATGAAAATCTTTCACACAGAGGTGTTAAGAGCTTAATGATGAACACTCCCTTGAGTATCTTCATTTTGAAAGAGATTGCCTGGAGAGGTTATTGATTTACACAGAGAAATGGATTTCTAATCCTGGAATTTTATCAGAAGAAGGGAAAGAAATTTACGAGGGGTGGGGGGTAGAGGGTTTTTTTTTTTTTTTAACTCCAGAAATTAAACAGAGTTAACCACCTGATTCACCCTCTATTGAGTGACCCAGATTATGACAGTTGTTGCTGATTCAAATAGACTGGTAACCGCAGATGGAAAAAGTAGCAAAGAGAAAGGGAAAAGGAAGATGAAAACTAGAGATGCACAGTATCACTTCACATCAATATAAAGAGAAGTGAATGTTTTGCAGTGCATAGAGTTGTGAGAAAATTCATTTTGAGACAATATTTGGATGAATTTTGTATCGTTCTGAAGCTGTGGATTTTGACACTTGAACTAGAGTAAAATAAGCACGTTAATAGAACAAAATATAAATTAAACAAAAAACCTATCTAAACTGCAGAACTGTTCTGATCAACTATAGTATCCTCTTAAATGAGTTCATTGGATTGTGAAAAAATTTAAAGTCTTATCTGTTAAAGATATTCAGCATAAAACATGAACAGCCAAAAATGGCATTAAAAAATATTGACCTTGTATCTAGCCTTGTATACATCCTTATAACAGGATGAATTTACAACCAAAAACATTCCTGTTATTTATTTAAGATAAGGATAAGGAGAATAATACTGTTCTCTTCTAACTAGACCAGGAGGGAATTTCATGATACAATTTGAACATTTTGGAGAGAAGAAAGAAGAGTCATAGATAACTAATAGACTATACTGAACAAGTTGGCAGAGACAGAAACAAACTCAGAGCTTTTGAGTTTTCTTCTAACACACTCTCAGCTGTAGATTAGCATTTCCTGTGCTTCGGAATCATCTTTAGTCCACTGCTGTGTTTTAGTGCTGTGGTAGTTCATGATGACATAGCCCAAAAAATGATATATTCTCAAAATAATTACAAATCCTGCAAATTGATACTTTACAGGGAGTAAGAACTAGTTAGTTTGGGGATTTGAACTAATGAAAGGCGATTGCTTAAATAAATAAACCACTGCAAATTTCTTACATTAAACAATGACCAAAAAATAAGAATTTTAAAATGCATCATTTTGAATTTTGAACAAGATGTTAGAGGTTTAATCATACCATTCAACTTCCCTTTGCAGGCAAGGAAATAAAGGTTCAGACACTAACTAGTTTCTCTCAAATGCCATAGTATAAAAAACAATTTTTCAAGAGGTAGCTTTAAGTGAGTGGCATTAACTATTTTGTCTTTGGTGATTTTTGATATAGCTCACTTAATGCAATTTACTAAGATGGATGATTTAAAATAGGCATCTCACTACTTTATTGTTAACCTGTATCCTTTTGATTTATTTTGGCTTTTGTTTAAGGGTTCCAGAATCATCACTTTCCTTGTATGAGAATGAACACTGACCTCTCAGATAGTTTTTCACACTTTCCTTTATTTCCTCCCAGTTTTACTGTTATCCTTCATTGAAGAGCAATTGCCAGATTGTTATTTTGGGAAAGATGATTCTTTTCTTTTCTGCTTTCATTTTATTTTTCACAAATGTCTCATTTGTAGGACCAATGAAGAAATAAAGTTTAAATATTTAGCCAATATACTTTTAACTTCTTTTCCTACAGTCAACCACTAGATGCAGAATTATTTACCAAGTTTTTACTCACTGTATTTTGCGTAATTTGGGTACTTTTATCCACATGTTTAATCTATGCTGCATATATATAAACACATATACATATATCAGTCATGTGCTGATAGAGTTTTATGACATATATGTATGTGAATATGTATACGTTCCTGTCCTTTCTGGCACCTCTCCCAAGTCTCGTGTCATCTGTGAAGTATTAAGGAGCCCATATTTTTGGACTCACATGTAAGCTGCAATGCTCAGTTGGTAGGTGGTTTTGCATAATTCCCTGGCCCAATTAACCTTTTAGTTTCTCCTTAAGTAAGCAATAACAATATCATATTTAATTTTCAAAGATGTCTTAAAGATAACAGATATATGTGATTATAGAAAGAACATTGTAGAATGCCTTTCATGCAGTAAGCAATGAATATCGTTCATTATTTTTGCCTAGCCTAGAGTAGCTGTTAAATAAATGTTATTATTATAATTACCTATGTCTCTGATTAGCCCCAATTTTCCTCTTGCTATGGAGAAAAATTTTAAAACCGTCACCAAGTAACCCCACTTTTAAAATAGAAAAAAAAAAGCCAGGCCCAATATACTGATGAGGATTATGCAAGATGATCTATAAACTGTTGTATAACTTGCTTGATAGATGGTCATATAGCTTTGTCAATATAACTGTTGGAATGTTTCTCTTTACCATTTTTCCAGGATCTCTAGCTTTTAAATTAGGTTAAACTACCTAATTCTTCATTTCTGAGAGAAATATAAAAACTGCTAATGATATGGAAATCTTAGTTCTGTCTATATTGTCTTTTGTGGCTTTGGTCATTTCATTTATCATCTAAAAGACCTAAGTTTCTCAATTCTGGAGAGAAGAGTCTAAATGAAATCTTTAATGAACCTTTCATCAACTGCATACAGAAATCATCTTCTTGAATCTATTATGTGAATGAAAACCATAATCACCATTTGTGACAAAATCATGTGACAACAACTGCTTTCATTTCAGTCTAATGTAGAATAATCTACTAGAGTTTCATGTAAAAGAAGTTTCATGTCACTTGAAGTCAAATATTAAATATTTCTTCTTTAATATAATTTTTATTGACTTACTGTATTTTTCATCTTTCCTAATTTGTCTTTTGGTACATTAAGATAAAAAGCAGTGTATATACACATTATTAGACAGTGAGGAGCTCAGTATAAATCATTTATTTTGTAAAGTCATTGTAAATTTTTTATAGTGTCAGATGTGAAACCACAGAAAGTCATAATCTGATGAGCCTTAATATGATACAGTTTCGTGAAAAAAGTCATTTGTTGGGTAAAATGACATTTGCAATTGTCTAATAACTAGTGTATAGTGACATCTACAGGACATTGTGTGCAATGCATGATATTCAGCTGAAATCAGGATTTGAAGAGAATGTTAAGCTTTTAGTGTGAGCAAATTGCATTAAATAGGAACAACAAAATATACATCCAGCTTTAGCACTTAATGGGGATGGGACTCTGTGAAGAAATGAAGATGTTCAGAATATATCCCATACAATGAACAGTTTCAAATGACTAAGGAAACTGACAGAAAGATAGCAATTTCCATGGCAACAATAAAGTAGGAATTTTTGAAAGGAAGAATAAGGTGAATATTGGAAATAAAAAGAGACTGTTCTGAAAGGAGAATATATCCAACAAGTAAATGAGTGGGGCAGAAGTAGCTCTTTACTTAAAATACCTATGCAAAATGCTATTTATCTGCACAACAACAATAAAACACTATAGATGTAATTACAAGGATGTTGTACGTTGTAAGAGAAATTGTATTTTACTAACTGGAAGTATTATTTCACAGACATGTCTGGAAAAAATAGTGATCACAAAATATGGAGAGAAGAACTAGCTTCATGCGAGGGTTGCAATTCCAAATGTCAGTGCTATTATAACCTCTCCGGACCTTAGTTATTTCATCTACGAAATAAGAAGAGATAATAAAGCAACTTCAAAGGCAAGATCTAGTTCTAAATTTTTCCAATTATAACTTTAAAGTGATGACAACTTCTCTTTTTCAATGAGTCCATGATAAGTGGTTAACATGATGTGCAACCTTGTATGAAGTGCTTAACCTCTCTGTGCTGTGATTTCCTCCCTTGTAATTGCAAGTGTGTGGATTAGATGACCTGAAAGTTGTCATCTCTGAAATATAACTATCCTCAAACATTATACTATCTTCTCAAATCCTGTTTAGGCCCCCAGTAAATTAAAATTCTACCTCTGGGTAGAAATAAAGACCCAGTGAAACCCCAAGAACACAAATACAAGGACCACCTATATTAAATAGAAATCTAGGGCCAGTGGTCTGAGCATCTCTTGGGATGATGACAGTATGCAATATAGCAAATATGGGGGATTTCCTTCTATCTTGTCTATGAAATCCAATATTGTTCTCACTGATTCACTCTGTATTGGTTTTGGTTTGATTTTGCTTGCCTGACGGAATGGACAAATACTGTGAAGATTACAAAATATACTATGGTAGCTATTGTTGTTTTCCTAGTATCCTACTTTGAAGTTCTGTACCAATTTTGCTGCTTTGTTTTGATTGGCTTTGTTCTGTTTTGTTTTGTTGGATTTTGCTATCTTTAAAATAAAGAAAATTTTTAAAAATGAATAAATAGAAATCTATTTCCAAATATATTTATGTGAACTTCAAGGGTATGTTTTCATTCTTTAAATTCTCTGCACCCAAATCATCATTCTTTTTGCTCACTGGGTAATTGGAAAAAGCAACCAAAGAGGGACTCAAAAGGGAGTTTTCCTTTTCCCAATCTCACTCTTGATTAAGAATCAAGCTTGGACCAGTGGCATTACGTGGAAAGGACAGTCTGAATTTTTTAGTTTAACTCCCTATTGTCTCTGAGTGCCTTTATCATTTAAATTTAATTTCATTAAGAAATTGCCATAAACTTGTGAAATATAATAAAAGATACCTTCCTTATACTTATTCTGAAGAGACTCTCTTATAGCAAATCTACACTATTTATATTTAAATTTTACTGCATTCATTCTGAAGAAAGCTCTAAGTTAAGATGATTTTTTTGTGTTTAACCAAAGGAAAAGTTTTTTCTTGATGTCTTGACTTGGAGCAAGTGTTACAATTTTCTCAGTAATAAATTAAAAACCAATTTTATTGGATACATATTAGGTGCCAAAAATGATGTTAAAACTTCATACACATCTCCTTTAATTTCTATAATCCAATGAAGTTTTGATAACTTTGTTATAAAAGAAGAAAATAAATCTCTGAAAGTTTAACATAGTAAGCTTAAAATTCAATTAAAGTATCATGAATTCACTTTTTGTCTATGGGTGTGGATGTGTGTGTGTGTGTGTGTGTGTGTGTGTGTGTGTGTGCATGGCAAATATGTAGGTCCAGTTTAACACTTACAATTATCATTAAAGATTCACTTATTTTTACCTTAGTTGTATTATGAGCTAATAGTCAATGGTGAATTCAAAATTTCTTAAAAGATGGACTTAGTTAAGTTTAGGGCTAACACATAATTTTATTTTTCTATCTGAAATTGTTGGTTTTCAATGAGCTTATAATGATTATTTTCAAAAAATAATTCACTGTTATGTAGATCAATCTCCTTGCTGATCTGTAAAGAGAGAGAAATCTTAATCATGCCATTTACCACCCACTCATTTATTTGTTCAGTTCCAATACCTTTGTATAGCAGTATCAGAAATATTAACTGGCACCCTAGTGGGAAACAGCTTTATCAATCAGGGTGCAGTACTAGTATGGAGCTTCTTTCACCTTTGGTTCCACCATTTCCATTCATATACCGGTAACTACATATTTATAGATATATGTTCATGCATAAGTTAGTGTATAAGCATACAATTCTTTTCTCTGTCATCTGAGAAGGCCTATAAAAAATGTAGCCCCAGTAGCCACAAACACACACAGAGTTGGAATCTTAGTTTCTCTATTTTACAATAAAAGGAGCCAGTGCTCCTTTGGGAAAAGGCTTGCACAAATAAATGCAACGTTGTAATGGAGGAGTACTTGACCTATAGATAAATGGAATAGGAAAATTTTCATGAGTAAATTTGTATAAATGCTGAAAATTTGCATTTGAAAAATATAGACTACAAATACAAATCTGTATGCAAGTCTTGATTTTCTTATGGATAATGTTGGAAATTATTCTTGCTACATACAGAAAATTAGTTTGAGATGCTTAATTCATAACATCTAAAAAATTTCAAATGGACTAGAGATTTAAACTTTAAAGGTAACTATAAAGTTATATTTTTCTAATGCCATAGTAGTCTAGGATTTTAAAACAATATTTGAAAATGGAAAATATAAAGGGATAATGTGTTAAGTTTGCCTGCATCTAAAATCAGTCTTTAAAAAATTTAAATACAGATTGGGAGAAGATATTTTCATACCCTAACCCAACAAATAAGTAAAGAACTGAAAGGAATGGATGTGACTTGAAGTTGTGGATTCTGTGAGAAACATTGCTCCTCTATTGCTAGAATCTTTAAATGGTACTTCGGTTGTGAACAAAAAAATCGGGCTGCTTCTGTAGTGAGAGTTGCATAATTTTTTAGGTAGATATAAGTTGGAATCTTATTCCTGTTAGTGAGGGTACCTACCAGTTAAAAAAGGAGAATAAAATATACTATATGTTGCAAATATATTCTTCACCCAATACCTACGATGTGGAAATTGGTTGTTCGTATTTGGAGTGCTTCTCCTGAACTGAATGTGAGAAGTATATTTTCCAAAGATGATGTGGACATGGGATAAATGTGAATAGCAGGCAATCTGATTGCCCCAGGTTAGTACCAGAGTCAATTTTAACCTAATAAACTGAATCAATAAGGTTCTTCTTTACAGTAACTGTAACATGCTATTCAATCAATTTAAATGTAAGGTCCAGACTATTTATTTTCTTTTGTTTCTTACTTTCTTTTTGTTCCCTTTTAAATTTTATTATTATTATTACATGTTTGCAGTACATAATGATTGCACTCATCCTGGGGAGTTAGTCCATGTATGCACAACATATTAATTCCTTTTATATCTGAGCTGCTTATTTTCTGAGCACCTTTTTTTTTTAAAGCTAACTTAGATGGTTTTAAATTTTGCAGAACCAGATGAATATTAACTTGACATAAACAGGGCTGGAAAAATGTGTCACTTACTACTATTGTCAGAATCTCTTTGCTTGCTTCCTGTTAAGTTCTTGATGTTCTGAAGAATTTTTTTGTTTGCTTTATGTCAGAATTAATTGTCTTTTTCCTCTTTAAAGCAGGGCAATTTTAGTGTATTGTATCTGACAGTTTCACAAATACAGAAAGTAGAAGACCATACATTCTGGCAAATGCTTAGGAAAAAACCCAGCCTAAATAATTTTAGTCTTGTTAGTGAAGGGAGCTAAAGAAATGAATAATCATCTCTAGAGAAAACATTCATATAGTTGGACATACTAGAAAAGGTCCTTGTTATGCCATGTAGGCTATCTTTGCATATCATTTTTTAAAAAATAAATAAAATACAAACTGTCTTATTCAAACTCTTTGGTGAAATATTTCAAAATATTTATAGATTGATTAGATGAGAATACCATTCTTTGGAATAAATAATAAAGGTTATGATTTGAGCCCTAGAATAAGGACTTAAACATAGTTGCCTCAAATATTTCTTCTGTTCCCTTCTCTTTCTGATATTCCTACACTGTGGATATTATATCATTTGTGGTTTTCCCACAGTTCTTGGATATTCTCTTCGAAAGTTTTTCATTATTATTTATCTTTGTATTTTAGTTTCAGGAGTTTCAGATCAAAGATTATTTTCTCAGTTGTGTTCATTCTCTTAATGCCCAATCAAAGACACTCTTCATTTCTGTTACAATGTTTTTGACCTCTAGTATTTTGTTGAATCTTTCTTAGAATTTCCACTCTCTGCTTGTAGTACTCATCTGTTCTTGTATGTTGTCTACTTATTCTATAAGATCCTTTAACTTATTAATAATGCTTGTTTTAAAGTGAACAGTCTGATAATTCCAACATCCCTGCCATATTTTTGTTTCTTTTGATGTTTATTCTGCCACCCCAAACTCTTTTGTTTGTCCCTTAATTATGGTCAACAAATTTTTGTTAAAAAGCAGAAATGATGAATTGGGTAAAAGAAAATATAACAAATAGTCATTTGGTGATGTAGATGGTGAAGCGGTGGAGGAAAAGCATTCTGTAACCCTGTGATCAGGTATCAGTGTCTTAATGAGCTTGTGTCACTTGGCTGTAAGCCTCACAAGTGCTCTCAGTTTGTTTCGTCCCCTGAGGCAATACGTTTTGGCTGCAGTGGATGAAAATGGTGATTTCCTTTCTCTCATGTTGTTTAGATTCAGACAAAAATGCAATAAAATGGGTTTTAGTAAAATGCAGTTCTGCACCACATAACAATGTTTTGGTCGGTGACAGATGTGTGTACAACGGTGGTCCTGTAAGAGTGCAATGGGGCTGAACATTCCAATCACCTAGTGACCTTGTAAAAGTCATAACCTCATACTGGAACCTGGAAAGTACATACTAGATGGGAAACTGGAAGTCCTAAATCTATTAGCTTTTATTATATTCTTTTCTTAAACCTAGCTTTGTGGTAGAATTTTACTCATTTCATAAAATTAGATCTTATTCTAGCGTCTTTAGGTTTTTCTTTCAGACCACAGGAATAAGCCGAAAAGGAGAACTAATTTCTTAAATATTGCACAATCATCTGGGCCTGATAGTCTTATTATTCTTTTAAATATGGCTCCAGGTTATATTTCTATACCACTCAAATAAATTATATAAGTGCTTTAGTTCTTTGAGTTCACCCGAAATAAATCCTTTTCTATGCTGTGGTAAAACCAAACAAAACACTAACTCTAGTTTTTTGTGCATGCCATTTCTCTTTTTATAGTGTTCTATTTCCCATATGTTTTCCAGTGTCACTCGTCTTTTTAGTTTTCTTTGATATCTTTTGACTGCAATCAATAACTTCTACCAGATGGCGGTCATTATATGTTATAGAGAAACTTGCCTCTCAGGAAGTCTTCCCTGACCTAAGAGTGATTAGATGTGTATGTTCGCTAATATTTACAACGTTCTACTTTTGTTCTCTTAGTTATTATTTATCACATAATACTATTCTCAGTAAACTCAGCAATATTTTCCTGTACCCCATAATCTTTGTGGAGGCAAAAATTGCATCACTTTATGATTCTTTGTAGATTAAAGTTCATTAAGTCTTTAAAATATTTTTAAATATGATATTCTGTAACACTATAACTGGATTGTGGTGTAAAAGCAAATGGTTAGCTTTCTCCATTACTTTGCTTGGTAGTGACATTTGCAAATGTTTTGGTGTGCTCTTTAGAGTGGATAACCACTACCATCTGGTGGCAATTATACGAATTACAGCGAGTCTCTGAGTTAAAATCAGTGTGTTCTTTTAAAGTAGGTGTGTGTGTGGGGGGGTATGAAACACAAGTAATTTGTTTCTCAATACTAAAAGGATTAAATTCAGCACAGGAATTTAAAAATGTTATGGTCAAATTCAGTAATAAGTCCATAATCACGCATTACTTGTAATTTCATATAGTCTTCAAAGATACTTCGTTAGGTGAATACATATGTATTATTGTATTTTCTCACTGACTTGAGATTTCAATCATTATAAAATGGCCCTCTTCACCTCTAGTAACTCTTGTGTTAAATTTTATTTTTTGATATTAATATAGCTTCTCCACCACCTTTTGATTATTATTTATGATATGCCTCTTATATAATTTCACTTTCAGCTGATCTATGTCCTATTATTAATGTATGTGATGATCACATAATCCTTGTACATGATTCACTGGCTCTGTGTCCTGTGTCAGGTGGTCCTCTGGAAGGGGTGACACCTATATTCTTTCAAGACTACTAGTTCATAAGGATAACTGGCCTGCAAAAGTTGTCTCTTGCTTCCATCAGTGGGTGGCATCATGCACTCCTGGTTTACCCCTAGACTGATCCTTAAAGACAGCTGTTCCTTATGCAAATGGAAAGTCTTTTCTGTTCTGCACAGAAAGTCTTTTTATCCTTTCTGCTTGTGGTTGTAAAATAATGGTTTGGTCACCACTGATCACACACAAAATGCAGTGAAATGTTTTAAAAATAACCTAATAAATAGGGAACGTACAATATTTTATGCTGAAAGACTCCTCCATACATATTTTATCTAAATATATCTTTAGATTTAATGCAAATGGAGCAAATTCTAGCAGTTTCTTTATGTTAACAGAGGGTCAGATTTTAAAATTATGTTCAAAAATAGACGTAAGAAGAGTAAAACACTATTAAAAATTGTAATAATGTGGTACTGAAAAAACAATAGATGAATTGTATATAAGCAGCAGAATTGAGATCCCAGAAACAAATTCACATTTACAGAAAAATTTGGTCTATGGTAAACATGGAACTGTACACAAGCAGAGAAAGGAAAAAATTTCAGTGTATGATATTGTAGAAAATAAAAACACAAGAAAAATTGTATTTTGACTATCAGGTCATATAATATGACTAAATTTCAGGGAGCTAGATGAATTTATGACTAAGTAAAATATAAATTTATAATATTGCATGGAAATATATCTTAAAGAAATTCTGGTAGGGACGATTAAAAGAAAGAACAGAAAAAGTAGTAATTATTACAACTAGAAATTTTCAGACAACTAAACACATTTCTAGAAGAGTAAACAGGAAAATGACGTTTTCTGGTATTTTTATTTAAAAAATAGTTTTTTTTAAAAAGCATATAAAAACAAGTCAGAGAGTGTTGAAAACTATGTGACAAAGACCTGCAAGATATCAATGACCACACACAAACATAGCAAAAAGACATAAGACTAATATAAAAATAGACAAAGAAGGATATTCTGACAGTTGCATGTAATCCCAACCACTCTGGAGGCTGAGGTAGGAGAACTTCTTGAACCCAAGTGTTAGAAACCAACCAGGGCAATATAGGGAGGCTCTGATCTCAATAATTCACAATCAAATAAAACCAAGAGAAATTAACAACAAAAAACCACACATTGAAAGGGATAAAGCTAGAAGAATTGAAAATCATGAATGGTGACAAGCAGCTAGAGCAATTAAAATTTTCATATACTTTTAATGAGACTGTAAATAGTACAAGGCCCTTGCAAACTGATGAGTGATTTCTAGTGAAGAGCATATACCCACTCTAAGAATTAGCATTAACTCCAACATTACATCATTAGTAGAAATGCAGATTTATATATTCGCCAAAAGAAAAAAGTCATATTTTAGAAATTTACAACAGTAACAATGAAATGGTTAAACATTAGAAATAATTCCAATGTGTATCTATCTTAGAATGCATAATTTTTGCCATATTAATGTAATAGAATACTATACAGTGGTGAAAAATGAGTGAATTAGTGTTAAATAAGGTGATATAGAAGACTGTCACAGGTACAACTATTGCCAAAAGAAGCCAGAGCCAGAAATACACTCATTATAATTTCACATATGTGAGGTTCACAAAAGCAGAAACCTACAATTTAGGATTGGATGTCAGAGTCACAAGTAATTTGTCAACAAGAGAAGGAACAATGATTTTGATATGACAGGAAGGCAGATTTGAAGATGCTAGTAATATTCTAATTCTTGATCAAGAGAGTGACTGCATCATTGTATTTGGGGGCTTATTCTTCAATAATGCACTTATGATTTCCATACCTGTATAATATTATCTAATGAAACTACTAGTGAAAATTTCCATTCTTGGATTAAAAATAAAAAGTGTGTATAATTTCAGAACAAAACAGAGCTGAGGACATCAGGAGCAGCTAAAATTAGAAAGAAAAAACATGCATTTGGTGGTGTTCAAAGTGTCTAATGCAGGCAATTGAGAAGGGCAAGCAAAACCCAGAGGTCATGAAGTAGAGAACACACAGGTGTCTGCTGTTCCCCTTCAGTGGGATTTCAAGAAAGATAAAAGTGGGAAAATGGGAGATTAATTTAAGGAGGGTCAGTACACTGCTGGATAAACAGCAGACTTTCCTCTTGTCTACACGAATCTCTAAGAAAAATTTAAAATGGAAACTCAGACAATTCTTTTCCTATTATTTCTGTAGATCAGTTGGTCTATAAATCTTACATTACATTTACAAATTTATATGTACCTGAGATGTGAGTTTGCATTTTCCTATGAAACTCCTTTAACCATAAAAGGTTTAGAAATTGCAATGTAAGAAAGTCCAACTTTCTGGAAAGTAGACATGAATAAATAAAAAGAGCTCAAGATTCTGGAATTTTTCATACTGTCAGTGTGGAGTAATGGCCAGAACTCAACTTTATCAAGAGTGGTATTCTGGGTATTCCTACACATCTACTAACTTTTCCAGGTGTGAAAAGTCCTGCCAGGAATAAAAAGAAAGGAACACACAAGAGATGTGGATGTATAAAGTAGTGACTATGTTAGATATGGAAGTTGAGGTTGACCACAGATTACAATTGAGCCTGAGATTTTTCAGTCAGTAACGAGAACAACCAGTGTTTATGGAAAAAACGACATCCTGAGAAGTCTTTTATGTTGGAATCCTTTAGTCAACTGATAGAATGTATATTCTGCAGTCACATTAGAACTTGTTATAAGTGCTGAATAAGTTTTATTCTTGCACATAGGAGAAATGGCTGAAATAACAAAAGTAAAAGTACTTCTGAGAAGAAAATGAGAGAGAAGGAGGGAAAGAGAAAGGGAAGGTGGGAGGGAGAAGGAGACAGGAAGGGGAGAGGAGGGTGAGGGGGGAGGGAGGGGGAGCGGAGGGAGAGGAGAAAGAAGGAGGGAGAGAGAGAAAATAAGCCAGTGCCTTGGAAAATATCACACAGCAATATCTAAAAAAAGGTGCTATTTATTACATAACCATACCTCAGGTTGGCATTATATAAATGATTTAATATAGTGCTCTACACAAAAATTCTATTTAACTGGGATTATTAAAATTATCTACAATTTTAAAAGATTCATTCTGACTCCAGAATGAATTGATGATTATGTTTCAAGAGTTATGTTATTTAAAGAGCTAAGAGTTTATTTTATCTACACTTGTTTGGAAAAGCAATATTCTCAATGAATATAGAACCCTGTAATGATTTAGAGAATTAAAGAGAGGGTCAGTGCCAAAGGCAGGCTGAGAAAAGCATTAATTAAAACGAAAACAAGAAATGGGATGACTATGAAAAACAGAAGTTAAGCCATAAAAGTTTAAGCAATCCCATGGTCTTAGATGTAGAAAGCAAGTGTCCATCCAAACAACCTAGTTCTGTGGCTCCTCAAGGGTTACTGGGTGACATGGAGCACGCTCGTTAGTGACAGTTGTCCTCAGGGTTCATGACAAGATCCAAGCAACCTAAAAGTCCTTCTTGGTATTTGTAATGAAGTGACATCATTCCATAAAAGAATACATAGCAAATATTTCCAACAAACTTGACTATATACTCAAATTGGAGTAGAAGTCAGATGAGGACCGAGGGTACAATACTGAACAGAACTGCATATTCATATGCTATTGTAATCATTCTTTCAAAGGTAAAAGATCATCTGACTAGCAGACAGGACTGGACCTTAGATATGATTTTACTTTATGACTGTTTTTGTCTGATTCTTACTCCCAGGCACAGGTAATACCAAAGGCTTAGCACAAAGTGAGAATGTGGTAATGTATTTGTGATATTCACACAAAACACATACAATCACACTCATACACATTTTGGCACTTGATAATCCAAACATTGCTATACAATATATTTATTGAGAGCATTGCATTTCCAAACAAGTGTAGATAAATAAGCTCTTAGCTCTTCAAATAACATAACTCCTGAAACATAATCACTAATTTGTGCCTTGAAATAGTGTGATGTTTCTTTATAAACTAAATCCACATAGTTAAAAATATTTTACCTTCTCAAAGCATCATTGTAGTTTATATGTATGCCATACATGACATGTAGTATTTTGTTTATTACTTAGTAAGTGCTTGCAGATGCCTAAAAAATAATCTCAGAGCCTGTGTTAAAATTGCATGAAAATGTGAATCTTGTTTTTCTGCTCTCAGAATCCGATGATTCATAAGCATGACCTTTATCCATCATTTCAAATATTTTCCCCCAATTTACTGTTCTGTATTTAAATTTACCAAATGCTACAATTTTTATCCTTTCTACCATCCCATTCTCTTTCTACATAACATTTTCATTTTTAAAAAGTTAAGATTTATTTAGAATTACAATATTTAAAAAGTGAGTCATAGGTATAGAATAACTGTGAAGGCATAAAGGAAGAATTCTTTGAGAAACATATGTATGACCTAGATTGAAAGTTTGCTCCATAAAGAGATTCTTGTGCTCTGTTAATATCGTATTGCTATAAAAAGTCAGACTAACGAAACCCCAACAGAATATGCACATTGCAGCAGTTGCTAAGGTAACCTCTTTAAAATCTAAATAAAAAATATTAAAAATATATTCTTTGAGGGCAGATAAGATGAGGCTGTCTCAAGGTTTCTGAATGCATTTTTGCAGCAGGGATAAGTGACTAGAAGGAAAATACCTCAATTGAAATTGAAAATGAGTCACATGCAAATAATTAATTAAACAGTCTAAGTGGAGTTAAAGCAGCATAGGACAAACCCCTTCTGAAGAGTAGCCTGGAGAACTAGAAATGAGGAAATTTTTGTCCCATTCGTTCCTTAGGGTGTGCTCACTACTGAGAAAGAAAGAAGCTGAGAATAATGTACTCAATTATATACGCCTTCCTACTCAAACTTTATCTTTTCCAGGGGATAACCTTGGAGACTGTAGATGATGTAAATTAGGGCCTGGAATCTACAGAGAACAAGTTTCAGATTAAGATTAAGGTACCTTTCATTCATGAAGAAAAGTGTCTAATATATATTGTTTAGGGAGTCAACCACTGAATATCATAGTAGTATCATGAAAATAAGTTTTGTAAGCCAGACCTTAATTCTATAAATTTGGTAGTATCAAGTATAGTTCAGTCTATGTTATCTAAAACATCATCAAGGTGTTTCTCTAGGCATTGTGTGGTTCCAGTGATGACAGTGATGAGATAGTCACTAAAAGACCTGGACACCTTAATTTGCACTTTTCCTAGTTTATTAATCAACTGATAATTTGGGAGAAGATATTTTGTGTTTTTTTCATTAGTTTTTTTTTATTGACTAATGAATGAATATTTTATGAACTAAGACATCATTATAATTCAATAGAAACAGGTAAATGAGTATTTCAGAGCTGATCTACAACATATTTTAGTTTTTCTTGGTGCTACCTAAAATCAGTGAATGAGGGTCACGGCAAGTGCCAATAGAACGGGTTCCCTGTTTTAGGCAGACACCTCCTTCAGAGTACCATGTGCTCCAGGAAGTTCCTGATGACTTTCCACAGTTTTGTTTTTTGTGGTTTTCTATTCTTTGCTTTCTTTCTTTCTTTTTTTTTTTTTTTTTTTTTTTTTTTTTTTTTTTTTTTTTTTTTTTTTTTTTTTTTTTTTTTTTTTTTTGGCAGGGCCTCCTTATGTAGAATAGGCTGGCCTTGAACTCACTATGTAGCCCAGGTTCTCCTCGAACTTGCAATTATCTTCCTGCCTCAACTTCCCCAATGCAGGCATTACAGGCTAGTCTTACCATCTCTGGTTCAGGATTTCCAGTTTAAACAGAAATTTAAATCAGTAGTTTTCCATCCAGTTTAATATTCTGTCTCTGCCAATAGCACCAACAAAAGGATGGATAATATCATTATTGTTTTATCTAAGATTCAGAAAGGTACCTTATTCCTATCTCTAATACCCATGTGTCCCTTTAGTTAAACAATAATGAATGTGTTATTTATGCATCTGACAAATTCCAAAACTAAATGAAATGAAACTAAGATTCTGGCAAAATTCTATAAACAAATGAGCCCAGTAGTAAATATTTAAAATTGAAACATATTCTATACTACTTTTGGAACTTTATAATGAGCTTTAAAACATCAAAGGGTCATAGAAGTTCTACAGTAGAGAACCTTGTCTCTAAACTGTTTAATGTAGATTTTTTGCATCTTAATTCTTATCATAAGTCATCAGTTTTACTCCGCTGCCTATCATGATATATGTTTATTAGTAGATTTCCTAGAGAAAGAGAAACACCATATTAAATGTGCATGCACAATTAACCACCAAAATACTTAACTGTTCCTGGAATTTTAAAAATCACTTTCCACTTTCATAAAATATGTAAGAGATTTGAGACTTTCTTCACATTCTGAATTTAAAATTCTTCTAAATTACTTTGGGGTCAGAATTGTAAGGAATTTTTTTCAAAAAAGTATGTGATTTTGTCATTATGAGTTCTGATGTACCCTTTAATTTTTTTTTTTTTTTAGTTCTTTTAATCTTACCATAAGGCTCAAGAAAACGAAAAAAGAGAACCTTACAGTTTTCAATTTTTTTTCCTAGAAAACTTGCTCTTACATTCAGCATGCATCACTTATGTTTGGAAAGCACATGGCTGTGCCTCAGGCCAGAAGATGCAGATTGAGGAGGCCTGGGATGGACCTCCAGATCATTCCTATGAAGTTACCAGATGAGGGTGATGGTCTGATCCAGGGCCCATTCTTTGAGACATCTGTCTTAGATCTTCTGTAAGGGATTTAGTCACATGTGAAGGGCCAGAGGTGGTTAGCTATAGTTTATTAGCTGTAATAACTATGCTGCTGCACTTTCTGGTGAATGTACTTTCAGTGCATCAGAGAATGGCTGAACTTAAATGGTTAAGCTAATCTCTAAACAGGCAGCAGTCAGCCTCTTCTCTCAGAGGCATCTCAAGAGAGTTTCACTCTTCAAAATATTACCCAAACCCTCTGTGTGTATGTAGGTGCTTTGTTGTTTCACTCAACATGAAAAATCATACATTCCTTAGAGTTATAAAGGAACTTGGGATCACGCAGAATGGTATTGAACACACAGCATAGATTCTATAAACCACCGATTGATTCGTTGCTAGGCTATGTGCATGTTTTATGTTTTTTATGTATAATAGGTTCGTTGTAATTTTCTGAAGGAAAAATCCATCTGCTACTTCATTTATTCAACAAACATTGAGTTCTTATTACGTGCCAAGCAAGTGCTCAGCTAGACTCTGGAGTTGCAAAAATTTTACTGTCTCTATTATTTTCCCCATTACTATCACTAATGAACATGTTGCTGCTGCTGCTTCTAATAAAAATGAGGATAATGATTGCTAACATTTATTGAGTGCTTGACTTCTCCCAGGCATTGCTCTATGTGCTTTACTAATATAATCCTTAGAACAAATGTAGGAAGTAACAACTATCTTTGTCTTATAGTTTAGAACACTGGAATATTTTATTTTATTTCATTTCATTTTGTTTATTTTTTGAGACAGAGTCTTGTCATGTTGCCTGAGCTGGCCTCAAACTGGCAGTCCTTCTCCTTCAGTCTGCCAAATAGTTGGGATTAGAGGGGTGCCTCACTACATCCAGATGGAACATTTTATATAGAATCACACTGCTAAGAGCTAATGCATGTAGGATTTGGTAATGTATCTGGGATGAGCTGAGTCATCTGGGGTCGGGACCGCAAACAGTCCAGCTCCAGAACCCACTTCTGAGAGAACCATTGTCTTACAGATAGTACTTTTGCCTACCTGGAGCCCGTGGTCTAGAAGAGGAGCAGAAAACATAATTGTATATGATAGAAGCCAATTACAATGAATGCATAAAGAGTAATGTACTGAACTTTCCATAGGGAAGCTGTAGAGGGTTCACAGAGCAGGTAAAGTATGGTGTGAGTCTAGTAGGAGCTTTTTGTTTGTTTTTTCTTTAGACCCTTGATAAATTTTTTCACAGAAATTTTTAAAAGCATAAATAAACTACATAGAAATGTACCTGAAATTATATGAAACTATAGTTATCTTATGAAATAAAACATGCATACAGCAATGTATGTGTTTATTAATGCACAAAATAAGATTAGACTTTTTAATAGGTATTCTAATTTGAATAATTATCCTAATTAGAAAAAGTGAAAAATCTGAAGATTTTTGATGCACATAGTTATGAAAATATATTTGATTTCTGTCTGTAGCAAAGTCATGGATTCTGCTAATAATACAGTGATTAAAAATTCTATACTTCATTGAAGTTTAAGTTAGTTAAATTTCAGTTAGGGCATAGCAAAAATAAACATAGAATTATTTTTTCTTTTCACATTCACAAGCATATTAAATTCTATCCAGAGTCTAACTGGGTCCATTGATGCAAAGTTACAACACCAGGAAGAATGAAGAGGCATTTCCGATGGACAAGAAAGTTCTAACATGCTGTGCTACGATTTAGAAAATTCCATACTAAGGGTTACCTTAAGTTTAATCACAATCCAGAATCCTCCCCCATCACACAAGTAACGGGCTATTATCTTCACACCATGCACAGCAGGAATGACCTGCTGAGAAGAATCATTAATTAGGACTGAAGAGTAAGGAGATTGTTCTCTACAAACTTTGGTTTTTTTTCATGAGCCAATTTAGAACTTCTATGTTTTTGCCAGTGCTATCTTGCAGATTTAGTAATTTTATTTTCAAGGTAAGACTTTGATACCAATAAAAGTAGAGTTTCTACATAAGAGGTATCCAGGGTATAGGAAGGAAAATCCAATGTGTACAAATAAATTAGTCCATAGTCACACCAAGGCCAGTATTTTGACAGCCAGATAGTGGAAAATTTAGTAAACGTTCACCTTGAGACTAAAAGGACATTTTGTAAGGGCTGTTGTAGAAGATAAGAAAAAAGAAGGGTCAGTATTCTTTCTCATTTTTTGTAGATATGATGGCCAATGAAGCAATGGACACCACTGCAACTGAATGTTCAAATACTTGTTTACCATCCAGGCCCCCACTGCCAGGTTTTGGTGCGTGCTGGGAAGTTTTCTGCAGCAAATGCAAAGGCTCCAAGTAGTTCATTAAAGCTTCTCACCTCTTCCTTGCTCACCCTTATCTTTGGAGGTGTAAATTAGAGAGGCAGATGTACAATCTGGGAAGTTTTCCAGCTACATATTTAGAATGTGGAATGTTTAGCACCGTGGGCGTTGAGTGGAGTTTTTCAGTCTGTCACACATCCAGATTCAGTGCCAAGGAAACCCCCCAAATGGTCTCTGAATGCTTGGTTCTAGAAGAAAACAGCCTCACTTAGGACAGGCCACAGAATGCTTGTTAGTTTTTGTTGTATAATCAATAACTTTAGAACACAGTGGGAGGAAAAAAGGAATTCTTGCTGAAGTCTAGAAAGCTCTGAGTTATCTGATTAGTTGCTACCCATTAGCAGAAGTATTTAAAAGACCCCTTTACTTCAATTTGCAGATAATTCTTGTGCACCAAGAACATTAAATACCAGAAGGCTGAAATAGCATATGAGCACACTTACATTTCAAAAGTACTTTTGAAGTTGAAAAAAGTGCTTTCATATTCTCCTTATAAAACCTCAAGTTTGCAGAGCAGATTTTATTTTTATAAAATGTGACAGGAAACCAGACTCTGGTTCAGTTGTTCAGTCAGTGTTATGAAGCTGTATTACGGCAGAATTAGGTCTCAATCTCTTCATTCATGAAACTAATCAATAACTACCTTTTGTTAGGAGACCACAGAGGTTATAAAAGAATACAGAATTCTTCACTCATCTAACTTCCTCCCTGGAGAAACAGAAATATTAAGGTCTAAATGAGGATTAAGCAAACATCAAGAAAATAGAAGGTGGATACTTTTTTTCCTGTGGGTGGTTTTAGTGTATGGAGATCTATCTCCATCTTACTTTTTTTTTTCTTAAACTAATTGTGCCAATCTGTCCTTACCCACTTAAAATTTCTGTGGTCTTCCTTTCTGCTAAATTGCAAACAGTCCACCTCCACTGACCTCCACCTCTCTGGCTTTTGTTTACATGCTTATTTGTTTTTTCTTTTCTTTCTTTTTTTTTTTTTTTCATATGACCATTCTAAGATGGAGTGATTCTGCATGACTGTCCATAGGTTGTCAAAAATAGTGAAAGGTAGTTGCCTGTCATAGTAACCATCTCAAGAAGCCACCTGATGAAAGATCTTGCATTATTTTCTTTTTAATTTTTTCTCATCTCTTGCTCCTGTTCTCTTGCAACAGTTTCAAATAAAATACTTATATATAAGCTTTTTTCTTCAAATTCTATTTTCTAGGGGAGGCTTAGGGAACTGCAGGTCTTTGATTGTATGTAACCTAAATTCCTCAGTAAGCTCTATGTTAGAAAATAATTTTTGTAGTACACTATAAACTCCAAACTTTAATGGTAGTTCAGCCAAAACACCTTAAGAAGTGTATGTTGTATGCTTCCAACTTTGAAGGATTCAGAATCAATGCAGTCTAAGTTTCAAATGCTCATATTCTATATCAAGAAGTTTTAAATCATATTCATATATCATTCCCTTTCCATCTCTCATAATTAGAGGTCTGAGTAGAAAAAATTGAAAACACCTTCTGCCCTGCAAGTTTAACACAGCAGAGATTCAACCTTAAGACAGATTCTCTTTCAATTATGTAGGCCCCCAACTGAGGACTCCACTAATGTGCTCCATTCTATTTTTATCATAAAATTCAGTTTGCCTTTCATAAGATGATCTATTCCAAGTGAATGTGATAGGAATTCCTGGTCTCTTTTGACTTTTCTCTGGTAGCAAAGCACATGAAGCATTTTTCCTGACAACCACTTTGCCACAGACAACTCCTTCTCCCACACACTCATCAGGAAGCAATGCCTTCTGTTGGCTTGGTTGGAACACTATGTATTGCCACTGGCAATGATGGCTATGGTGCTCCTTAGGAACTGAATAGTTCTGACATAAATTAATATAAAAAATGAATTCTTAAACTGTTCTTATTTAAATAACTAACAGTTAATTTTTTTTCAGAACCATAGAGTTAAGCCGTGTGATTGATCTGTACTATAATATCACCAACAAAATTTGGAGATCTGGTCAGTTAGATTCAGTCTCTATTCATGGGCTCCAGAGAAAGCAACTGTGGCAAACCGTGATCTTATCTTGTGTGAACATGTGCTCACAATATTTGGCCATTGTATTTTGTTGTCCACTGTTAAGAATATACAGAAGATTCATTAAGTATTTTAAAAAATTCAACAGAAAGATGCTGAGTTATAATGAAGTGATGGAACCCTGAAAGTATCTGAAAACAATGGTGAACAATTGTAGGTACAGTTTTTCCACTCCTTTTAAATATTAGGTAAATAATGAATCCATAGCTAAATGTACTGTTAGGCAATGGGGTCTAGTCTAAAGAAGGAGTTCCCTGGGGGTATGACCGGGAAGGGTATACCTCCTTCCCCAACTCCTTCCTTCACTTTCTGTTTACTGGACAACAAGACAAGAGCTGCTGTCCTCAGCCATGCCCCTCTTTTCTTTGAGTCGGTCAACTATGAATTGTGTCCTCTAAAAACTGTGATTTAAAATAAACCATTGCTTCTTTAAATTGTAGGTGGCAGATATTTTGTTCCAGGCATAAGAAAATGACTAAGACAGAATTTGGTACCAGAAGTGGAGTTGTTGCAGTGATTATAACTGATCACATGATTCAGAAACATTTGGAACAGTTTTCAAGAGAATTTGGAATGGTTTGGAGATACTGGCTGGAGAAGGCCTAGAATGCTGTGCGCCAAGCTTGATGGGAGACTCTGGTCAGAGGTTAGAAGGTTACAGTGCTACTAGAAGTGCAGAGTTAAAGGCCAGGCTCGGGATTTCATATGGGAACAAGGATTCTTCATAGTTGAACTAAGGGTAATGTGTGTCATGCTCTGGTAAAAAATAGGCCTACATTTTATCCATGTCCTGAGACTTTGTAGGAGAGATTGAGACTATGGGCTGTGCAGTGATTAATCTATAGAGGAAAATTTAAAGCAGCTTAATAATTAGGCTGTAGTATGGGTATTAACCAGTGTTTATGGGCAAAATTAGTGAAAATTAGGAGCAAAAAACTGTTGTAAACTATTTTCATCTTCCTCAGGAAGGAAGAATTTGTCTAACTGAGGCCGTAGAGAGTATGGGTCCATAAAAGATCAGCATTAGAAAGAAGTCAAATACTTTGCATCAGGACAACGGGAAAGATGTCTTGAGGGTATCTCAGGAATCAGAAAAACCTCTTGCCCTCTCAAGTTGAAAGGGGAAAACTATAATATGTTTTGTTTCTTTTGTAAAGAGCCTCAATTTGTCCTGTTGGAGAAGGGCTGGTTCCATAGGATTCCAGGGACTTGGTTCCACAGGATTCAGTTCACAGTGCCCAGTCATCCTACCACTAAGAAGCCTCCACAGCCATGACCCAAGAGGACATGGCCACTGCTCAAGGAGGCAGAAGACCAAGGTATCATTCATCTGCTGGCTTTTTTTCAGCCATTTGCAATGTAGGAATGTTAGGATCAGAGAACCTTCCACCCAGAATTCAGAAGAAGGCCTGGGAAAACAGGCAGCGTGCCCCTGAGAGGGCACTGTGTGAAGCAGTGGGAGAGAAGATGAAAGTGCAGTGAACAGCCCAGGAAGTTGCTGAAGTCAATGAAGGGAAACAGTATGCAATAAGCAAAGCCTCCCCAAGAGAGAGTTATGAGGGTTGCAATTCGCAATGCCATGGGGAAAGAACCACCCCATCTCTTTACAGCCCACATTTCACCGCAACTTGCCATGGATGCTGGACATGGAAATAATGGACTCGGTGTTTTCTTCTGGTGGCTTTTGGTCTTGCTTTGGTCCTATTCTTTTCTATCTGCCTACTTTCCCTTTAGGAATGGGAAAGTTTACCTTGTGCCAATATATGTTGGAAGTATCTAACTTGCTTTTGCTGATTTTTACATGTGTTCAGCTTAGAATTTGCCTTGAATCTCAGAATGGAGTTTAGAGTTGGACTTTTATGCCATGCTGGAACTTTTAAGAGTATGGTAACTTTTAGAGATGGAATAAATGTATTTTTCACAGAGATGGCCATGAGTGTCCTGGAGGTCAGGGGAAAACCTCATGTTTTAGATATAGAGTATCTCACAATAAGACTCACATTTAGAGGTGGAGCTTCTGGAATGCATTGGTTTATGGAGGCATTATACTCATCAGTGTGTTAAGACTTAGCTAAATGTGTGCTATGAATTGGGGCCTGGTTGGAGGTCAGTCCCCGGGAGCATGACCTGTTAGGGTGTGTCTTTCTCCCCAGCTCTTCCCTTCACTCTCTAAGTTTTGGCCTGCAGTGGTCCTCTGCCAAACCCTCCCATCGTGCTCTTACTGCCTTGAGCCAGTCAAATATTAACTACATCCTCTAAAATCTGTGAGCCAAAAAACCTCTTGTCCTTTTGTAATGGTGTCAGGCATTTTCTCCCAGGGAAGAGAAAGTGACTAATACTTTGAGTCATAATCATATATTTTATACCAGTTTAAATACTTTGTTTAAACAGTTGCTATTTTTGAAAACTACCACTAGATGGTATGCAAATACCCTTTCTTCAATTCTGGTTTTACCTATCCTGATTCTTTCTGGTTTTTATTTCAAAATGAAATGAGAATCAAAATAATGATACAGAATTTCAAAACAAAATAATGAGATTAACACTGGTTAATATATTGTGTATTATTCTCTTCAAAGCAGTTGTTCAGGCAAGATCTGTTTTTTTTATGCCTATGCATAAAAAATGATAAAACAAAGATGTACCATGTTTAGGCAATACTCTAAGACAGACTTTATTCTGTCTTTGAAGTGGTAAGTAAAAAAGAAAGTATGCTGCTTGATTCAGGTATTTTTTAAATTGCAATAAACTCCATAAGAGCTATTTTATTTCTCACTTGTTGGAGTGATATTGTGGCATTTTCAATTAAAAAATTTTATGTCATTTCCCCACATCCCTAAGAATCAGTTGTTACAGATTATTTAAAGATTTCTGAAATTAGAAAACATACTTCATATCTTTAAGTTTTGAATTTGAATGATTTTGGGGGGAGTACAAGGAATCAAACTCAGGACCTCATGCTTGCCAGGCAGGCACTGTGTCACTGAGCCATATCCCTGACTCCATGGATTTAAATAATTAAAAGTATATACATTAATGGGTTTTAAAAATTTCTTGTACATTTAAAAAACTACATAAATACTGAATTATGGTACTATTTCATGGTCTGAAAGAAGAAGGGATAAATGCTATTTTATATAAATTTTATATTTACTACCAAATACTTTTTTGTATTCTTTTTGTTTTCTTTTATCTTGTGGTGCTAGGGAGGCTGAAACATTCTAGGTAAGCACTCTAACATTGAACCACACCCTTAATCCCTGTACTGTTTGCAGCAGCTAAAAGTAATTCTCGATTTGACAGAATATTTGAGTTTTGATATATATGTGAAAATGCTGTCTCTGAATACCTGAGATTTTGCTTTCTTTTCCCTAAATCATGACTGATATTAGCAGTCTACTATTCCCACTGAGACATTGCCATACATCATCCTACGAAAAATCTATGGTAAGCCCACATCTTTGTAAACCAATTACTATATGAAATATCAATCAACTGAAGCTCGCAGAGTTACACCATATGTCACCATTCCAACTCTGTTATTCCTGCTTTAACACTGTTGTGTGCACAAATAACCTAACAGGGATTTCAGTCTTCATGAAGCCTCTAGTGGGCAGTAGTGGTGTTAATGCCATTTTCATGGGTGATTTTTGGAAGATCAGGCAAGAGAACATGTAGATGAGGTATATGGCGGTAGGAATCCCTGATTCTCAACTGTTTATGCTTGCAATTAACAATTTCCTTGAATGTTTAGGGCGGTCCTACGTATTCACGTAATTTCAGAGATAACACTACAACTAGTTACAATATTTAGCTGTTTATATAACCACACCCACATAACTATAAAAAACTTACGTGTATGCACACTGTAGACCATCTACATGCATGATCACATAAATGGTAAGAAACTGCCACGTATCTCAAATTATCTGAATTTGTCTGAACACTCAATCTCAGATAATTGAGACTTCAATGTTAGCCTAAACTTCACATCTATCTAGTTTATTTTTCTTTTTACCACATTTTCCCTAAACTGTTGACTATACAGTCTTATACTTGCTTTCTCCATTCTTCTTTGGAGACACAAAATAATCCTAGAGAAGCATATTCATGAAGATTTCTCTCAGTTACAGAGACCAACTCAGTGACATCCCTTGTGTTTGTTGATTTATTACAGAAGCCTCAAGGGCAATTTCATTCTTTGCATAAGGTACAGGTTCTCTGGTTACATTTTCTATTTGCAGATGAGTTCAAGAGATTGGAGCCTTTTGGATCTATCATCTTAGCATAATTTTCTTAACATAATTTCTTATTTTCTGACAAATAACTGCAGGAGAAGATGTGCTTTTTTTTGAGACAGGGTCTCACTATAGCCTTGAACTCACTATTTTAAACTTAGTAGGTAGTCCAAACTGGCTTCAAACTCACAGAAATCCTTGTGTCTCAGCCTCCCAGGTGTTGCGCTTACAAGTGTGCATCATCACGCATGGCTGTACTGAGCTTCGTAATCCATAATCAAGTTGCCTATGATTTCATCACTTACTGACAATTGAAGACGGCTTCTATACCTAGTTCTGCACCATTTATCTCAAACCATTCCTCTAACTTTAATACTTAGCATGCCTTTTCTAACTTAAAAAAGCACAAGACAGACCATAAAGAATCTTTTTTTTTTTGCTATCCACGCTCACCCTCAATTTTAAATTTTCATTTTTTATCTCACTAAAATATATCAAATCTATAATTTTCAAATTCTTCTCTATCAACTTTAAGCTCTGTAATTTTATATATGATCCCATTCTTGAAAATAACTTGAATTTCCAATGCTTCATCTATTGTCACCTCCAATGGCATGTTTTATTTTTGTGAGCTTGTGAGTTACATTTTATTTTCTTGACCAAATTTGCCTTGTGGAATTTCCTTTTCTGTCTACTTGTTCTCAAAAACTAGCTCACTCATTTTAGGTTTCTTGTGCTTCCTTTTTTTCTTAATTATAATGGTTCTTGGGTCTCAGTGTATTCATTCCAAGTCTTATGTTCTTCTATATACTCTCTGTGTGTACTAATTATATCACTCCTTCCCTTTTATGTAGCTATCATAGTAGTCTATCTACACCAAGGCGACATCTGCCTTATATTCTTGGCTCTACATGGGAAAGGATCTCTACCAAACACAACTTGGCAAATGTGGAAAATTCTGAGGTTAGGGAATTTTCCAGTCATAGAGGTTTGCATTTTCCAGACACAAACATTTGAGTATATAAACCATCTAATCATGCAGATTAGTTTAGATAAAAATAACCAATGGACAGTAAATATACAAGGGAAAAAGTTGCAAGGTATTAGGATCATCTTGAAAGTGTCCACACTGTTTAATAGTTGCAATGAAAATTATAGGAATTACAGAGTGGAGAAGTAAAAACTCACTTCAGGGGTTGATAAAATCAGCATCACAGTATGAGAGAGTGATGGAGAACCTCTGCCTTGGCACATAGCTTCCTCTGCTCTGGCATAGCGTCACTTAAGATATGTGACCTTTAGCTTCCTTATCAATGAATTTGAAGATGTGTCTTATGAGTTTTATGACTCAACATTATGCTTGAACAATACTGAACATGTAATACATGTTCATTTCTCCTTTAAAAATCTTTCACAATGTGTCTTAATGCAACATTCATAACTTTTATCCCATTGCTTTTCTTTATTCAAGTTACATGTGGGTTTCCTTTCCCCAGATAAGACTGGTAGCTAGCATTCCTTGCTGTTTCCTACACTGTGCAGATGTGAATGCACTGGTTTGATTACTGTATGTGCTGTTTTTTCTGACCAATTGGAGCAAAAAAGATGTAACACTTACATAAGTCTGTTACAAACACCACATTTTTTCAGTAGTTACTATTTTCATACTTTTCTCTGTTGTAGTGGTCAATTACTTTGATCATACCTCACTTCTGACTTGAGTTAACTAACTCCATACACAAAAAGCAAGACATATAATAATTCAATGCGAAGCCAATTTAAAGTAAAAACAATTTCTCTTATAAAAATGTTTATTTTCCAAATTTAATACTGGAAGACATAAAGACTATGCTGTGCAGCATAAGGTCACAGTGAGTTTTAAAGTGAGGCTTTTATTTAATTGTGGCTCAATAAACAAGTAGTTAAGACTGAGCATCTAATACAATTTAATTAAATCATGTAAAATCTCATTTGTAACATTAAAATTGTATTGGAAAATTACGTCTATTTATTGCACTGAAAAATATGAAGTAAATAGATTTTAAGCTAAAATTATTTTATAATAGAGGCTAAAGAGTAATTAAACAATTGTGATTGAGTGTTGGAATCATTCTAATTATATGTCCTCAGAAGCTTATGCTTTATATGAAAATTCATTTGTCAAAATTAGATGTTTGATTCAGAGATGAACAAGAAGTGTAATTTTCATTTTTGTTATTTACATTTAGAATAAAGTTTGTGCCCATTAAAGTATATTATAATTTATCTATATCATAGAAAGAAATGAGGAAAATGAATATTCATCAATACAGATAGAATAGGTAAGTCAGAGTCAATTTAATATTTTAAGTAATTTTCATAAGCATCACTTAGTTATTTGGTAATATTTATATAGTGATCTAATTTTGCTGTTCAGAATGAGATTTTTGAAACTTCCTTATTAGGAAATGTTAGTGAGTATATTATATGTATAAATAATTCAGAAATTAGTTGCTCAATTTGAAAATCATATGTTTACTATAGAAATTTAATTCTCTGAATATGCAACATAAAGGCAACTAATGATTTCATTTAGTTAAAAAAGAGAAAGACATATATACGGCAACTGGCTATCCATAGCACATTTGTGACTTATTCATATATGTAGATAGTGTTGAATTCTTGAGAGTTTAAATATAAAATAGAGCCATAAATATAAAGCAGAAAAATTTTGTATGTTCTTTTTTTGTAGAACATAAAGACCACAATGCTGTCATACACACATGTGTATGCACACCCACAATATATCATATTTACTCAAGCTATCCAAGAACAAGCAGAAAATACAAATTATTAATATTAGAAATGACACAGGGCCATCACTATTAACCCCATGGATATTAAATTATAATGAAAATAAATTTAATAGCATGATCTTAGAATTGAATTGAGTAGAAATTCAGACACTAAATTATTTAATTCAGCCAGAAAATGGTATAAGTAAATGTAACAGGTTAAAATGAGGATTCAAAATGAAATGATCCACAAGGGACAGAAACAATGATTATTATGAAAAACTATATACCACAAATTTGGTAAGTTAGAAAAAATGGGTCAGTTATTTGAAGGACAAAAGTCTAACAAAGCTCACACACAAAAATAGATAATCTGAAAGAACCATATCTATTAAATAAACTAAGCCAAGAATTAATCTTCAAAATGAAAGCATGAGGCTCAAGAAACATGAGACGGAAAAAAAATCAGGGATAAATTTCATCAAACATTTTATAGAGTAATGATACAATCCCTTCTAGAATATTGTAGTAGATGGAACATTCCTATCTCATTCAGTGAGGCAAGCATTACCCTTATCAAAACTAGAAAAGATATTAAGACAAAGAAACACAGCAGACCAAATGCCTTCATCAATATAGGTATAAAAATGTTTAAAAGGTCACCAAATATAAATGAATGACATTTATAAGGAAAACAATAAAAGCTTAATTTAAGAAATTACAGTTATTTAAATGGAGCCAAAATCAATGGTCCTGGGTAGGAAAACTCAATTTTGTCAAGATAACAGCTTTTTCCAACTATACTGATCTACATATTCAGTGCAATGCCAGTCAATATACTGTATTAGCAAGATATTTTGTGGGTATCTACAATTCAATTATAATGGTTATACAGAAAGACAAAGCACCTTGATCAGTCAACAGAATACTGAAGAAAAACACAGTTGAAGGACTGATGTGACCGAATATCAAGACTTAATTATAAATCTACAGTAACTCAGATCCTATGATATTTACAAAGGAATAGACAAATACATCAATGAACAAGAATGGTGAGTCTAGAAATAAACTCATACAGCTAACTGATTTTTGATAAAGAAACAAAGGTAACTCAATGGAGAAAGGATAAAATTTTCAACAAACATAGTTGGAAGAACTGAATATATAACTTAAAAAATAATGAATCCAAAGACATGAATTCATACCCTCCACAAACAGTAACTCAAAGTTGATCACAGACTTAAAATAACACATAAAATTGTAAAATTACTGAAGGTACTAGGAGAAAACCTAGATGACCTCGGAGTAAGCAATGATCATTTTAGATATGACATGAAATGTATAATCCATTCAAGAAAGAAAATTATAAATTATATCTCCATAAAATTAATACTATCTCTATGAAACGTATTGTCAATAGCACTAGAAGATGGGAAACAGACTAAAAGAAACATCTAGTTGAATATGGTTACTCAAAATATATCAAGAACACTTAAAACCCAATTGAAAGAAAACAATCTAATAAAAATAGGTACATGTTATTCATAGAAACCTCATCAAAGATAAAGACAAAAAAGATGCTGAAAATAATGTCATTAGAGAAATGAAAATTAAAACAACTGTGATACTACTATACACTTTTTAGAATATAAAAATTTCAAAACGCAAAAATACCATATGCTCACAAGGATATACTATCATAGGAATTATCATTTATGGGTGGTGGAATGCAAAATGGAAAACCCACTTTGGGAGCTATGTTGACAATTTCTTATAAAGATGAACATATTTTTATATCCTCTGTTCATCATGTTCCTAGATATTTGCAACTGCTTTGAAATATATGACCACAAAAGCACCTCCACATAAACAATTTAGTGCTTTTATATGTAAGTTTCAAATTCTGCAGCCATGCAAAATTGCCTTAAGAATGGACAAAGTGTGTTACATCTAGACTTTGGAATATTATTCAGTAATTTAAAAAATGAACACAGAAATCAAATGTAAATCATGGATGGTACCTAAATGCACTTCGATAAATAAAAAAATCTGATCATAAAAGGCTACATATGGTAATAGTATAATCTTTCTTTGAATTGTTGTGAAGATTAAATGAAATGTGCCTTTTAAGTATTCAGAGTAGTGCCTGATACATAGTAGGTTCTCATTAAATAATATAAATTACAATTATGAATGCTGCTATTTTTGTTTTTTCTACTGCTTGTTTTTATGAATGTGGCTACATCAATATTCTTCACCCCCTCATTTTAAAAAGGTAAAGCTATTTTCCTTGGGAGCTTTCTTTTATCCATGTATTATATTTAATCTCTTTTTGCCTTTCAGATGCCCTTTCCTATTTATACGTCCTCTTCAATTCTGTCACCCTAAATCTTTATTAGTTATTTCTTCCTATATCTTTTTCATCATCTTTCAGATATGATTGCCTTCAATACTAAAAATGTCATTTTCACTAATGCCCAAGTAGTTTATATTAGACAAACCATCTCCTGTAGATTTTAATTGTGGAAACAGAAGAAACAAATGTGTGATGGACCTAAAAAATGGCAAAACTCACGTTGGACTATAAAGGATTCAGTCTTGGAAAAATGAAAACTGGTTGTTGACATCTACATTTTTATGGCTATTCCACTAAAAGCACTCCAGAGTCTCAGTCCTATGGAGTGGCTAGAACTTCAGCAGGAATTTGAACTCACATGCTTGAAAAGATAAATCCCAATGAATGTGCTGCAAGAGCTGTTGGAATTTAAAAGAGGAAATTTTGAAAAGTAAGAGACACAGATCAAGAAGCCCCAATTGATCTACACACAAGTCAACACAAAGAGAAGAACCGCCTAGTGATATTCAGCTTTCACCCACATTACAGAAAACACAGCCTACAGTTTTAGCCCAGTCGTGTTAATGGTTAAAATTTATTGCTAAAGTAATAAAAAATAACTCTGAAAATTATCAAATCCAGACTCTCTACAATATTAACTTTTTCACTGGCAAACTACAATCTAAAATAAATAAGTATATAAACAAGATGACCTATATGAAGAGAAAAGGCCACCAGTGGAGGTCAAACTGAAGATGATCCAGCTTGTATAATTATCAAATAAGGATTGAAAATTACCTATTATAAATAACCTTAAGAAAAGTAATCATGGTTTTAATGAATAAATAGGAAATTTGACTAGTGTCATGGATAAAAACTCAACAACAATAACAAAAAAATGCATTCAGTTACAATAAATAAAGAAGTAATCACCTTAAAAGCTAACAGGTAATAAAATATTTTTAAACCATAGACTCTATAACTCAATATTATAAGAAATATCAATATAAACAGTAGCAAAAGCTTTAAATGGACCCTTTCTACAAGAAGACTCATGTATGGCAAACAAGCACATTAAGAAATGTATAACATCCATAGTTAATGTAAGTTTCAACTATATTGAGACACCTTTCACAGCTAAAGTAAAGCTTAACAAGTTTTCAAAAACGTTTCAAGCAAATAGAATTTTTACATGTGGTAAAGTGACACAATCATTTTCTGGTAAGTTTAATATTAGTTTACAAGTGGAAGCATATACATCTTTGACCTGGTAAATACAGTTATTCAATTAGGAGAAAAGTTTTTTTTTACACAGAGCACAAATATTGAAAGCAATCTAATATTTATCTAAGAGAATGAACAAGTAAACTGTGATGAATGAATAGCCCGTTATGAAAAATCAAATGTTATTAATGATTTCAGTAATATGACTAATTCTTAAAAATATGATTTTTCTAAATCAAAGGAACCAAATACAAAGAACTACATAATGTATTGTTCATTTACACTAAATTTAAGAAGGGGCAAAACTGAATTATATGAATACAGAACAGCAGTTAGCTTTGGAGCATGAACTTTGATTAGAGATAGATTAGAAATTTGATTAGAAACTTCTTGCGATTGAGGAAAGAGATTAGGGCGTGGCACAGCTGCTGTGCAAGTGGCCCTATCCTGTCAATGGTGGAAAGCCAATATGCATGAGCAAAACAGCTTCCAAACGTTGCACCTGGTACCAATCCAAGAAAGCCATCTGCCAGTCTTCTGGCACAAGGTCAAACAGACGCTTGATAGGACAGCCTAGATCTGAACTCGAAATGGGGAATTCAAAAGATGGCGGCCATTAAATGTGTGACTCCTGTGATCCTTTTTGACTGGACTGTTCTACAGACAGTATACTTGTTTTTCTAACTTTAATTGGCCCACACTCATATTTTTAATAAATATAAAACCTTACTATCTGTTCTCTTTTTTGCCCAATTGTTTGTTTAGGTCAACAACAGCCTGGAAAGAATCCTGGGAAAAAACACAGAACCCTGGTAATAGGATGGTAGAAATAGTCTATATGTGGTTACATGGGTGCATGTATTTGTCACAACTCTTCGAAGTCTAACTTGCAATTGTTTTCTTATTTCACCATGAAAATTACCCTTTAAATAAAGACATTTTTAAAGCTATTCTTATCATTTAAATACAATTTAGCATGCTATCCACAATCTTATCCCTGTCATTTTCAGATTTTATTTGCAAATCCTGAAAATGATTCAGTTCCTTTTATAACAATGCTATCATGTGTGTATATATATATACTTTATATATATAATATATATATTATACCCAATATGTTTTTCTGTCATATTATTTACTGAATTGTTTTTTAATTAATATTTTTTCTGCAAACTAACTGAGGTTGATTTTTTCCAATTAAAAGTATTAAGTATTTTTACTTAAAGTATTTCATTTGCTATAAATTTGTGAAATAAATCTCAAGACTGTTTCTGTGTTTAACATGGGTTTGTACATCCTGGACTTGTGCACCACTTCAGTCTTTTCAAAATTTACCAGCTGGAATATTTGGTGCCAGACATGAGAAATGTTTTAGCTTAATTTCACCTTTTCTCTGCTTTTAATTCCTTATACATGTTTATTCTTTGACTGCAAACAATCTTATTTTCCTTTTACTTGACCAGATCCTACTCAATCATCTGGTCTCAATTCAATTAACCTTTTGTTCTAGAAAGTTGTGTCTAGCAACATGTTCTGTTAAGGCCATAAATGTTCCCATAATACCTACTACTCTCCTACTATATTTAATTAACTCATGTATTTATCTACATTTCTTACTAGTCTCTAAACAGGTGATTTGGAGGATCATGTCTGTCTTGTTTTATAGTTACGTTCATGACCCTTATGAGAATTCTTGGCCCAATGTATGATTATGAATAAATGATTGAGTAATTAAATAACTGAAATGATCAGTGGATGCTATATTCTTGGCCTTTACAAAAGAAGAACTATATAAAATAATAATTTAAAAAGCAGTTGAATATAATTTCTGAAACTATGGTCTACAATTTTATCTATAGGGCTGGAGATATAGATCAGTGGCACAAACATGTGCCTGGCAAGCGTAAGGTCCTGAGTTTGATTCCTGGGATATATATATATATATATATATATATATATATATATATATATGCTTCATTGGTGTCTAGGCTTGGCACAATTTGTGTCATTTGTACTTATATATATCCTGAAGATCAAACTCAGGGCCTTGTGTATGGTAGACAAGTGTCTACCACTGAGTCACAATCTCAGTCCTGTGCCAGCTGTTTCGAAAAGACTTTGAATACTATACGGGCAAGATAGTCTTAGTTTGTATCAACAAATTCTGGTATGTTTGAAAAATAAGACTGTGAGCAGGTTAAAATGTTCTGTTCTTTTATTATCAGGTTATGGGTTCCCTACAGCAGTAAGTCCTAGATTTTTAAAAATAAAAATAAACAGTTTGTAAGTGAACTTCTTGAGGAATTCTAAGGGAAAGTAACAAAGTTAATATTATTTCATAAACTATGACAATTTTTAATTAGAACAAATTTCCCAGTGGGAAACTTGGGATATAATTCTTGGTACTTTCGGGTAAAATAGGAAAACACAAAAATCTAAACTGTGTAAATTATTTCTCCTAATTTTATTAGTTTACTATAATTTTCTGTCTTTGTTAAACTCCTAAACAATCCCCGGTTAATGCCTGGTAAACTGATCAGGTAAAAAACATTTGAGTGATAATAAATTTATTATTTAAATAATAAAATGATTTATTTTGCCAACTGAATGTTTTTAATTTATTTTCTCTAGCAATAGATGATGGAATTAACTAGAATTTACTAAGTGCTTAGTTTGCCAGAAGACAATATTCAGCTACTGATCACTGACAGATACTCTTTTACTTTATTGAAAACTGAATTATGAAAATGATGGATAGATATTTTTAACATGATAGTAAGAAAAACAGTAGGCTAAAAAAACCACACTGAGTATAATTCGATTATTTAAAGTTATAGAAATACTGTGCATACATAGAAGAGGCTAGTCAAATCTGACAAAAATGCAGACAAAGGTTATATATGCAGGGCAGGACTCTTATTTTTTAGAAAATTATATTCAGAGTTTTAAGCAGGCATTTAATGCAAACAGGCATTACAATAAAACCTTGGATTGTGAGCAGGGTGCATAAATGAACGACGCCTTGCAATATGAGTGATACCTGGCACCACATGTCACATTATCACAACTAAGCCAATGCTTCTTCTTTCTCTCGTGGGATTGTGGATGATTGTCTCCCAACCACAAGAGGTTATGAAAAGGATCCTGTGTACAAAACAGGAGGAGAGAAAGAGGGAAGACTCCTTCACTTCAAATGAGTTTAGGGAGATGTATAAAATATGGGAAACAGTGCAAAATTTTGTAGAAATGCAGCATCTGAACAAGGGTGTAGCAGTGCGAGTGACAAATTTGTATACTGTCAATACAATATCACATTTCTGCAAAATCTTCAAAACGAGGCAAAAGCAAGTGTCATTGGATAGTTTCCTTGTCTAAGGTGCATGACAAGAAAAAGATCCACTGAGTCAATAGATAGCAATGACTCTGTCGACGAGTTGTCCTAAACAATAACTCTCCTCTTTTTTGTCTCCCTCTGACAAGCCATGAGGATTTTCAAGGTAAGTGCAGATTAATTTGTTTATTTTTCTTCATATTTTGTATTTATTGTTTTGCATGATGGTGCAGAATTGGAATAATTTGTATGAATATTTTTGGGTTATAGAACAAATCATCTGAGTTTCCATTATTTCTCAAGGGGAAATGCTCTTTGATATAAAAATGTTTTAGATTATGAGCATGTTTCTGGAACAAATGATGTTTGCAAAACAAGATTTTTAGTGTCTTAAGATTTTTACTAGCCATTTCTCCATCCTCATGTGTATTTTCACTTTAGGAAATTACAAGAGACAAATTAAACATTTTGTCATATTTACTTATCTTCTCTCTATTTTCACATACATAAACAGAAGACTTATATTTCCAGTTTTAGATTCAAGGACCCCTACCCCCACTTTCTGTGTCTGAACCATAGTATTTTACCTGAATGGAAATGACTCACTAAAGAGAAATGAATCATTTCAAACTGAATTATAATTGTGTCACTGTACCTGTATATTCTTGTGTTACAGCTATGCAAATTCAGTTTTATAATATATTAGCCCCACCAGAGACTAAGAGTATATTCACTAATCACATACATGTATTTACTGTTAAAAGTTGGAATGTACATAAGAAACTGTTCCAAAAGAATAATTTTCCATCCACTAAACTAAAAATTTAGTGTTGTAAAGTTCAACACTGCTAGATAAACAATATAAAATCATCCAACCCACATTCCACGCAATAATTCACAAATCTTCAAAGTGAGACGCCTGTCACCCAACTGTAGTAATCTCAAAAAAAATTTGTGGTCTTTGATATTAGAGCTAGGTAGTGATTTTCTTATCATTTGTGCTTACACTTAAAAATTTAATAGTTTCAATCTCCTGCTTCTCCGTGTTTGGCTCAACCTTAGAGATCATTTTGAGAAAATATTTGGAATCCATTCCTTATAAAAACAGAGTAGTATCATTTATTTAATGGAATAGTGTTGACACAACCTTCTTATCTAAAGGGAAAGGTTATTTGTTCAATTACTTATATGATTTCTATGCATTAGATATTGACAAGTGAGCTTTTTTCTTTATTGGTTCTTCCAATTCTTCTAAAATCAATATTTGAAACATGTTCTTTGAAAAAGTTGTACACACATATATCTATGTATATATAACCTCTATCATCAATTAAATAATTGTACATGGTTTCTTATGAAAAGATCTTGTCTAAAAATAAAATCACTTGGAACTAATTCACTACTTAGGATAGGAAACCTTAGAGAATATGGTCAAAAAGAAATTTTGGTCTCATTTTTGGAAGACAAAAACATTTGAAAAACTATAAAATCCATTATGGCCTTATTTTTGTTATTTCAAAAGCTGCTATAATTCTTTAACCTTATGTTTGAATTAGTAACTAATGAAAAGGACTAAAAAGTATCATACTTCAACCACATATTTATATTCAGCATAATTTTTCTGAAAACTGAGGTAGAGAAGATAATATTTCACTCTAAAACAAGATAGAAAATCCAGGGATTTGGTGCAGTGGCATAATATTTGCTCCTTCTGTGAATTACTCCAGTTAATAGTTCTTATAATGATTGGCATTTCCTATTTAATACTGATAATTGACTATTTCACAAAGTTTTTCAAAAAGTTCAAGGAAATTGAGACTGATGTTTTATTTCAACCTGCAATCTTTGGGCTAACACAGAAAGCCTCCTTCAGAAATGTATGCTAAGAAATAAATGTTCACTTTGTGTATTAATAAGCTTTTTGAATCCTCAGGCAATGTACCTGACACCTGAAATTTAAAATAGGAGAGGTTTGTATTGATTCATGGTTTCCATGGAATCGGTTCATAGGTAGCTGGCCTCAAGCATAAATGACACGATGGAAGTGCATGTTGGAGGAAACTCGTGGCAACCAGGAAGGAGAGAGAGAAGAGGAGCCAGTAGAGGCAAGAATATACCCTTATAGTTTATACCTCAAAAGACCCACTTCTTCCAAACAGACCCCACGTCCTAAGAGTACATTCAGTGGATGAGTATAGCATTCCCATAATTCATTTACCTTCCAGAAGCCTCACCTCTGAACAAGAGATTTTTGGGAGCATTTTTAAATAAACCATAAGACTCTGAACAAATACCATTTCTGAGTATTCTATTATATTTAAATACTTAATATTTCTTAAATTATATTTTTCTAAAAGAATAAATATGAAGAGGGATGGTCCATAGAGGTCCATCCCACTTCAGAGTCTCTGAGTTTGCCCTACCACAGTGACAGTTTGGAAGCTGGACACAACAGTCACAGAGAGATGGAGGCCTGTACACAGACCGTCTAAGAAGATTAAAGCAACAGGAAGTTCTGGCTGTGAAGGACATCATTCACTATCTGTGGTGAGAAGCAGACTAGTTACATGTGATTTCTGAGGTGACTGAGTCTGAAACTGCTGTGATCAAGTCCAGTACATTGTTTGGCTTTCCTTATCGCCTACTACTAGCTCTTTGGTCTTTACTTTCCTCAATCATTGTGACCAGGGCTACTCCTCTCACTGACCGTGTATCATATTGGTGGGTATACAGTTAGAGGTCTTGAGCAGGAAGAGCACCTCACAAGCCCACAGACTGCAAAACAAGTTTGAGATAACAGTGCGTTGGTTATACTGTTATCTCATACTTGAGCCTTGCTGGCATTTGTTACTAGTTTATTTATTGATGGTAGTCATCCTTTCTGGAATGAGATGCAGTCTAAATGTTGTTTTAATTGCATTTCTCATATAGCCAAGGATGTTGAGCATTTTTCATGTATTTATTGGTTGTTTGTTGATTGCAAATGCCCATTTTTAAATTGGGTGTTTAAATTTGGGGGCTCTATTATTTTTTGCTTTTTTTTTTATATTCTAGATATTAGTTCTTTGTCTGAGGGGTAGCTGGTAAAAATTTTTTTTTCCATTCTGTAGGTTGTCTCTTCACTTTGTTGGTGGTTACAGAATCTATATTTCCTCCAGTAAAGGAATTTAGCCCATTTGTCAAAGGTAACATAGCTGATTGTGCCTGGAGTTGTTTCTGTATCTTCTATTCAATGTCATTAATCCATTAGTCTGCCTTTTTAGCCAATATCATGTGCCGTTTTTATCACTGTAGCTTTGTAGACTGATTCTGGAATTGTGATGCCCTCTGTTGTCTTTGTGGCTAAACTGTTTTTGCTGTTTCAGGTCTTTTCTGGTTCCAAATAAATTTTAGGATTGTTTTCTCTCATTCTGTAGGACATGTTGTTTCTATTTCTCTTTGTTTTGAGAGTTTTCTTTGTCATTTTTTCTTTTTTTCATATTTTCCTAATTCTATTTACGTTTTTATTCTTTAGTTTTTTAACTCATTTTTTCTTCTCACCTTCTTTTTCTTTTCTTTCATTTTACAATTTTATGTTTTCCATGTTTTGCTTCCCTCACTCCACCATTTCATTAATTTGTAGTGTTTACTATTCTCTGTGTTAGTGTTTCTGTTAGTAATTCTACTTTATTTCTTGGTTTTAATTGGCCTTTACTGTATGTCAATAACTTGTTTGTCTCTGTGTCTATAGTAATAATACTGTTTGTCTTTATTATTCATAGTGGTATCTTGCTGTGTTTAGTTGACTTTTACTGTATGTTAATTTCTGGTTTATATTTTTATTATCAACACTATTGTGGTTAGTCTTCTTTCCGAGTGGTGCTGGGGATCATGCCCTGAATGGGACCTTCACATAAAAATGAAAAAAATCCATCTCAACAAATGCACAACTATTAATATACAAAAACAAAAGTATGCAAAAATGAGATATCATGATTTCAGAAAATGCCTATAATTTGTCAGTAACTCAAAGCACACATATCAAAATTGATGAAATGTCTAAGAATGCAAAAGAATGAGTTGTAAAATGATTAATGACTTCAAAGAGGACACAGCTAAGCAACTGAATGAATTAAGGACGATAATGCAGAATATGAAGGAGCAATTAAACAAAGAGATAGAGATTCTGTAGAACGGCCAAACAGAAATTCTGGAAATAAAATGCACAAGAAGATAAATAAATAAATAATTACATACATACATACATACATACATACAAACAACGAAAAGCCTCACACATACACACACAAAAAGTCTCACCAATAGACTAGGTCAAGTAAAATACAAGAATTCAGGACTTCATGAGGAATTAGTATAGACAGACACTAATAAAAATACAAAATTATAAAAATATTCAAGAACTCTAGATTGCAGTTGAAAAAACAAACAAAAATTTTGCATGTAGAATAGGATACAGAGATAAAACTAATGATTATTTAGTGAAACTACAAGACTGAAATAATGAATATTAATGAAATAACCGAATAAAATAATGAAATAATAGCAGAAAGCATTCCAAAATCAGATATAGATATAGATATAGATATAGATATATAAAATTACTGGAGCCATTTTGAACCCAAAGCAGGTATAAGAACGGAAATTTGTCACATCCTATTATAGTTAATATGAAAAAAACAGAGAACATAGAGTTTATTGAAAGTTGCAAGACAGACTGACAATGTCACTTATAGAGGCAAACTTATAAGAATAACATGATTTCTCTAAAGAAGCCTTAATGGCCAGGAAGGCATGGAATGATGAAATAGTTCAAATCCTGAAAGAAAAAATAACTGCCAAACTAGATTATTAGATCCAGAAAGGCTATCCTTCAACCTGAAGGAGAAATAAAGAGTTTCCAAGATAAGAATAAACTAAAGAAATTCATTACCACTAAGCCTGCATTGTAGAAGACACTTGAGTGGCATGCACAGAAAAGGAAGACTAGATAAGCTATTGAGAATTAGAAGATATTCAGATATTAAAAAGAAATGAGAGGAATTAGGTAAAACAAATTCTCCAACAAATTCTGAACGTCAAAGTTCTTAATTCTCTAATTAAAAGACATAGATTGCATGAGAAAAATAAGACTCAACTCTGCTGCTTGCTAGTAACAAATTCATTAGCAAAAGTATGTGCAGGCTGAAAGTGAAAGCATAGAAAACAATATTCCATGCAAACAGAATCAGAAAACATTCAGGAACACTAATATCTGACAAAGCAGACTTCAAGACAAAATTAGTCAGACAAGACAAAGGCTGACACATAATTGGCAGAGAAAACAATTAATCAGAGAACACAGAAAATATAAATATATTAAAGAATATAAATATGCTAAACATCAATGTGCTCATTTTCAGAAAGCAAACACTGCTCAAGATCAAAGGACACATAGGTCCTAAAGCAATAACACTGCACTCTCACTAATAGATAAATTATCTGGATTAAAAAAAAAAACAACAGAGTTAAACTGTACCATAGTTCCAAAGGATGTCTGCAAAACATTTCATTCTACAACTCCAAAATACACATTTTTCTTAACATCTCATGGAACATTTTGCAAAATAGATTATGCTTTGATCATAAAGTCTTAACTATTAGAAAAAAATGCAAATGCTTTCTTGCATCTTATCAGATCATAATGAAATAGAACTAGGAAATCAACAGCAAAAGTAACCATAGAAGCTATAAAAAGCACATACAGATTGAATAATTCACTATTGAATGATCATTGTGTCCTGAAGAAGTTGGAAAGAAAATTTAAAAGTAGCTAGAATCAAATGTAAATGAAAATACAATCTGCCAGAATCTTTGCCATAGAACAAAGGCAATTCTTTTTATTAGTTTAAAAAAATTGTTAGTACATATTTGCAGTGCATACAGTTTACAATAATGTTGTACATACTATAGCTTGTTTCTACTTTTTAATCCTCTTTCTTTCTTCTATACTCCCTCATTCTGTAATCCCCTATCCTGATTTTCATTTTTGTTGATATTATTAATCTTACCTCACAATATGGCATATAATGTTTACAGTCATTGAAGTTATCAGGTCCCTGTACATGCCATACCATTATTCTACTTATTTCTCCATCCTCTTTTCCTCAGCCTTCACCTTTGTTCCCTTTACTAATCCCCTTGTCCTCTTCTGTTTATCCTTTATTATTCTCTTTGTCTATATTTTTCCTCACTGAATTGAGAGATACTATATAATATTTAAGCATGTGTGTCTGGTTTATTTAACTCAGCATTATATTTTCCAGGTGTCTCCATTTTCCTATAAGTGTTCTGTGATTCTTTATAGTTCAGTAGTACTCCATCATATACAGATACTGCATTTTCCTTATCCATTTGGCTGTTAATGGGTATACGATCTGCTTCCAGGATTTAGCTCATATGACTTGTGCTGCTATAAACATTAGTATGCATGTACTGTAATATCTTAAACTCTCTGGGGAAGACACTTAGAAGAGGGATAACTGGGGCATATGAAATTCCTAATTTCAGTTCTTTGAGAAATTTCTATACTGATTTCCATAATGGTTGGATTAGTTTACATCCCGCCGAAGGTGATTCTAAGAGGAAAGTGTATAGCTGTGAGTGCTTACATTAAAAAAGGGGGTATTATAAATAAATAAACTAATGATATGTATCAAAGCTACAGAAAAGCAGAACAAACCAAAACAGAATCCAACGGAAAGAAATAAATAATAAAAATCAGAGCTGAAATTAATGTAATACAGACTAAGAGGACAATACAGAGAATCAAGGAAACAAAGAATTGGTTCTTTGAAAAGATAAATAAGATTGATGAACCCTTAGCCAAAGTAACAAAAACAAAGACAGAGCAGACCCAAATCAGTAGTTATAGATGACAAAGAGAATGTTACTGTAGACACCACTGAATCTAGAAAGATTAGTGATGCCTACTTAGCCTATATTCTGATAAATTTGAGAATCTAGAAGCAATGGATACATTTCTAGACACATATAACCTACCAAAACTGAGCCAAGAGACTATGAAAAACATTGAGATTGAAGCAGTAACAAAAGTCTCCCAACAAAGAAAAGCCCAGGACCAGATGAGTTCACTGATTAATTTTATTTGATCTTCAAAGAAGAAATAACACCAGTGTTCCTCAAATTAGTCCAAGAAATGGAAACGGGAAAAAGTTTCAAACTTGTTCAACAAGGCCCAAAGAAATCTGATACCAAAACTACACAAAACTAATAAAACACAGCAACAGCAACAACAAAAAAAGATAGATCATTGAACATAGTTGCAAAAATCCTTAATAAACTACTTGCAAAATGAATTCAACAGCATATTAAAATTATATATCTTTCAGAGATGAAAGAATATTTCAACATACACAAATCAATGAACATAGTATATTTCATTCATAGAATGAATGATGAAAGTTACATGACTGTTAATTGAGACAGAAATATCATTTGGATAGAGCAATTAGGTAACAGAAAGAAACAAAACTTATACCAATATGAAAGTAGGAAGTCAAATTATTCTCATTTGCAAAAAGATGATCCTACACTGAGAAGACCCTAAATACTCCACCAAAAAACTTTGAGCTTTGAAATGAATTCAGCAGTAACAGTAATTAAAATCAATATTATGAAAGTATAGTTTACTATATGCCAATAATCTACTGAGTAAGAAATGAATAAAACAATTCCTTTCATAATTGTTTGAAGAAAAACATAAAGGCATCAATCTATCCAAGCAGGTGAAATACTTCCTCAATGAAAATTGGAGAACACTGAAAAAATAAACTGAAGACATTGGATCAGTGGTGGTGAACATATGACACACATGCCACAGCTGGCTGAAATCTGTAAAATATTCACCATTACTGCACTATATGATGGAAAGAACTTCCATGTTCATGGATTAGCAGAATTTATATTGTCAAAATGGCCATGTTACCAAAAGTTATTTAGAAATTCAGTTGACTCCTTATCAAAATATCAATGAAAGTTCTTACAAAACCTGAAAAAAACAATCCTGTAATTCATATGGAAGCTTAAAGTACCAGAATAGTCAAAGTAATTGCAAGGAGACAGAGAAAGGGAGTAACACAGTACTTGACTTCAAATTATACTACAAAACCGTAGTAACAAAAAGAGCAAGTAAGAGCATTAGATAGACATGTTAACCAACATAACAGAACAGGGGACATAGAAACAAATTCATGAAACTAGCTATTTGACTCTGAACAAAGGTACCAAAGCTAAATGTTAGACAAAGGCAGCCTAGTGAGTAAATGTTGCTGGAAAAAATTGGCTATTCACTTGTAGAATTATGAATCTTGATCTTCATCTCTTATTACAAAAATCAATTAAAAATGGATTAAAGATCTGGTTTTAAGATACGAAACTTTGAAACTTCTAAAAGAAAGCATATGGAAAACTCTTGAAGTCATAGACACAGGCAGACTTCCTGAACAGGACTCCAATTGTACAGGAACCAATAAGAAGGATCAACAAATGGGATTATATCAAATTAAGAAGTTTATGCAGAGTGAGGGAAACAACAGAGTGAAGATAAAGTCTACAGAATGGGAAAAATTTTGTCCGTTACTTTTCTGACAGAAAACTGATATCTAAATATATAAAGAACTCAATAAACTTGCCACCAAAAAAAATCAAATACATAGAAAAATGACCTGAACAGAAACTTCTCAGAATAAGAACAAATAGCCAAAAAGCATGAAAACACCACATTTTTCATATTTCAACATTTTTAGTCATCAGAGAAAAGCAAACAAAAATTACATTGAGAGTGCTTCTCATTCCAGGGAGAGTGGCTATCGTCGAGAATGTAAGACACAACAAATGCTGATCTGTATGTGAGGGAAAAGAAAATCTACACAGTTAGTGGAAATGTAAACTCATAGAACCACTATGAAAATCAGCATGGAGATTCCTCTAAAAACTAAAAATACAGCAACAATTTAATCCAGCTATACCACTCCTTGCTGTTTACCCAAAGCAGTAAAAGTCAGCTGCTGTGTATCCATGTTTACTGTGTCATAATTCACAGAGGTTGAGATATGGGGCTGATGAATAGATGTAACATTCATCATTCCTTGGTAAGCGAAAGAACTTTCATCTGAACAACTTTCTTTGACAGTGTTAGTGTGTTTTTCCTGTGACAAGTTCTATCAATGATTGTTTTTTAAATGTGTCTTTGAGCTTAAATTCTAAAAGATGTTTTTATTCCATGTAGAAGTTTATCTTTAAAATTTTAGAAACGTTGCTGTATTGTTTTCTGAATTGTATTGTTTCTAAAATAAGTTAGTCATAATTCCTATTGCTGTTCCACTGTATGCAAGTTTTATTTTCCTTATGCTTTTAGGACTTTTTATGGGTGCTTTTAGAAATTTTTTTTTGTTATCAACAATTTGGTTATGGTATTCCTAAGTGCATTTTCCTCTTTATGTGCATTGTTCGAAATTCACGGTATTTCTTGTATGTGCGGGTTGCCTTTTAAAATTAAATTTGAAAATATTTTAATGACTATCTCCTCAATTAGTTTTTTTCCCCTCTTCTCTTTCTGAGACTAATTACATGTATATTTTAATACTTGGTATATCTTCTATTGGCCACTGAGACTTTATTTATGTTTTTCAATTGGCTTGCTTTTAACCCGTTTGTGTCATTTCTGTTGACATGTTTTTATGCTTACTAATTCCTTCTTCACTTTTGTATAACCTGCTATTAATCACAACTAATACACCTTCAATTTCATAAATTTTTTCAGTTTTCCTATTTTTGGTTTGCTGCTTCACAGTTTTGTTATTCTGAAATTCTCCATTGTCTATTTTTCTTGTTGCTCTTTAATTTTAAAGCATTTATTACAATTGTCTTCTAAGCATTACAGTATTTGGTTCATATATCAGTTTGTTTTTAGTGAAGTATTTTTCTTGCTGTTTTATATTTCTGGGAATTTATTTCAAAATATTGATGAGCTATATTGTGGAAACTGAAACCTGTTATCTTCTGAGGAATGCTGTATTTTTTAAAATTATGTTAAATTAATAGCAGTTTATCTTTTTGATGACTACTCTTACCCTTTCTTAGAGTGGTTAATTTTTTGTTTTTTTATGTTTGAATATAATAACTTTACACTGTTTAGACACAGCCTTTACTACTATATAATGATTCATACATGTCAGTAGAGACCCAAAGGTTTTTTTTCCAGTTTCCTCAAAATGATGATAGTCATACTCCAATATTGTCTCCCCAGTAATGAAGGTCTGCTAATATTTCTGAAACTCTTTTAGCCTTCCAGATATTGTTTTCTCCAACAAAGATTCATTAATATTTTGTTCCGTGCATGTATGTAGTTCAGGGATCAATGATTTGAGAGAAACCCACATAAAGAGTCTCTGTAATTCTCTTCACTCTTGTTTCTACCCTCAATTTCTAGCCATCCTTGTGCATTGATGAGTACCACTGAGTGATTTATCAGACAGTGGATGTTTTCTTGGATTTTACAGACGGCAGGCGTGTCGCTGGACTTGGGGTTTCACTCTGGTGAAAACCACATAAATAGAGATTTCACGCAGAATATGTTTATTCTTCTAAGGCTACTCTTCCTCAGGTTTATGTTGATTTTTGTTATCCTTCAGTTTCCTTAAGTCACTGTATCTCAAACCTTTTCCTTAGTTTCTTTAGTTGCTTTCAGCAGGTGAGACATGCATTTGTAAAATTTTCCCATCAATACCAGACTCTACAAAGTCCCATCAGCTTTATTTGCTTGATTTGCAAAGTGTGAAGAGCCCTTGAAATATTTTATTAAAATTAAATTCATTTAAATGCAAAGTACTTCTTAATTATGGAAATGTTGACACAACAAATTAATAAGAACCTCAGGAATTAGGTATCATTATATAAAAGTGCTGTATCAATCATTAAGCAATGAGTAAGATGGCAATCAGGAATTTCAAGTTATGTTTATCCAATTATTTATTGAAGTTGCCAGCATGTTTTCTGATATCACCTTACATTTTAACCCTGTAATTTAAATTTGTTGTATATATTTGATCACTTGTGGCAACACTAAAATTCTTAGGAAAGGATCTGCATTTTTACTAAATAATGACCCCTAGGAACATCTCACAGTCATGAAATACTGTGTTCTTTACAAGCAAAACTCTCCTGATTTTACCTAGTTTAATTTTATTGACCTGGCTCTACAGTACTTTGTTAGAATCTTTCCATTTTGTAGAATAAGTGAATCCCAAAGGAGTTATGGAAGCATGTTGTATGGAATGGAACCTGATCCTGGATGCAGGATGTTCTGCCTCCTGATTTTTAGCAATCCATGGCAGTCTTTTAATTGGTCCTTTCTCATCCTAACTTGAATCTCAATATTGTTCTTGGTGGAAGTGAAATACACACTTTGTGTTAGTGCTGATGCATCACAGAATAATACAGGGTATTTGGTGGTACCTTAGTTTGAATATGGTTCCTTTGAAAATAACAGATAAGAAAATAGCATTAAGGATGAGTTAAGCCACATGAAAAAAATTGCATTAATTGGCACAGCTTGGACTAGAATTTGGTATCCTAAATCTGTTGAGTGTTATACTGTAACATATGTGACACATTAAAGAAATAAATTGTTCCTCGTTTTTATTATGCATATTTATTTGTTTTATATTTTGATTAATGTCAATGTTAATGAAATAACTAATTTCCACTTGAGTAGGGCACATTTGTAGGAAAAAAAATAAAGTTGAAATTTTAAAGCAAATGTCAGACTAAAAGCAGTCTCTCTTAGCCTACATTGTTTTATATGCAGTCTAAGCACAAGCTAAAAAATATATTTGCCGAATGTTTTCTTTCTCCATAACTTACAACTCAAGCACTATTTATTCTCAGGGGAAATGGGAGATGTATGATGTTCAGTGTTTTATCTCCAGGTCTTATTTATTTAATCTCATTTTAAAATTACATTGTTCTTTTGAAGTATCTAGCTTTGCATATAAGCTATCATACTCTTAATCCTATATAATATACAATATTTTAGTTTTTCTTTATGATAGATACTGCATTAGCATCAACTATCAAGGGAGTCCTCTTTCATGTATCTTTTTAGGGGGACCGAATCAGATATAAAGAAACCTTCCACTTGTGCAACTATTTGGCATTTCCCTCTTCTATAGTAAAAATGCACCAATAGTTTGTTATAATTCTTGTTTAGAATTAAAAGCTACTTCTGAAAAGCTCTCACCTCGTTAATAAGCTGGATGAATATGATCGTAGAGAGAGTTTCTTGAAGAATTTATATGTGATCCTTGTTACTAGGAAACCATACTCCTAGATTTTAAATCTCTTTAATAAAGCCACATCTCAATATAGGTATGTACAGATATGTTATATTTATATGTGTATGCAGATACATGTATATTATATATTTATACGTGCATGCATATCCAAAACTATGCATACATAAAAACTAAGTTAAAATAAGAAATGACCTTTCAGACATAAGATTTCTACAAACCTATTTGTACTGAAAACCAGATCACTATTGATTAATCTTAGATCTGTTCTTGACCTTTCAAGCACACAAAATGGAGAGTTAATGATTAACCAAGCTAAAATTGAAATATTCCTATCTTCAGGGTCTTTTGTATTGAAAATATGTGGACAACAATGAAGGGAATCATCTGGTTAAGTTGACAGAGTTTAATATAGACATATTACAAGAATTATAAATTTATCTTAAAAATATAAAGAAGTTATATGCATACGAATGTAAGCAGTTGCTACGGACTTAAAGTGCACTAGACCATCTAGTTAAATCATTTTTCTACTACTAAATGTTTTGATAAGTTTATAGAAAGTTGCTCTTTGATAATTAGTACAGTAATAAAGCAAATTCACAGAAGCATTACTGTCCAAAAATTTTCAGTGTTGGGCATTTTTCAAAGATTAAGGCTGAGTATGAGACAATATAAAAAGAAGGATCATTTTGAACTGGAATAACCATGAAGCTTATTGCAATAGACGGAAAGTATCCCTAAAATTCTGCCTGTGGAATACAAGGATTATTTGTATTAGTCACTTTCTCGTCACTGAGATACAACACGTGGCACTCACAATTAAAAGGAGTGGTTTAATTTGGCTTTTGGTTTCAAGGGATGCAGTCTGTGATATGTTGGCTTCAAAGAAGAAATATCATCGCAAAAGGGTGTTATGAAACAAAGATCCTTAGTCATGACAGGTGAAAATCAGAGCAGGGCAACAGTGGCGGAGAGGAGCAGGTGAGGGAGCAGATAGATATAGGTGCCAAGATTATGACCAACACACACACACCCAGCAGAAAGCTTTAATAACTCCCTGGACTTCTTCCAGGCCAATCAAATTGACAAACTTGTTAACTGTTGTATTGATTCACTCTCTCTAAGAAAATAAACTGGTGACAATGTTTTACCCCTACAGTGTTAGTAGGGCAGGGTGTATACACTCTGTCAACCTTGAAGGTAATTGAGAGACTATCATAAAATCTCTCAAAGAATCTATTATATAACCTAATCTTGCCTTCAGATGGACACATGGACACACTCTAAAAGAAAACTACCAAGGCTTTCTAGGTACCTCACTTTGAAAAGTTAGTTCTATAAATGTTACTCAGTTTTTGTGGTCTAGAGATATCTATTGTTCTCAAATTTATATGCTACCATCCTAATCTTCAAGGTAATATTATGAAGAGGGAGCCTTTGGGAGGCAGGTAAGTCATGAACTCAGAACCCTCATCAATACTCATATGGTTGATCCCTTATATAAGAGACTCCAGCTAGTTTCCTTGTTCTTTGCACTCTGTGGACATAGCAAGAAACCACTGTCTATGACAGTTGACTGCACTCCCTAAATTTGTGATAAATTTCATTCTATGAAGTTGTTTAGAGTGTAGTACTTTTTTACAGCAGACTAAATGGGCTAAAACAGTGCTTTATAAGCAATATGCAAACTGCTGTAAGCAAAATACAAGCTGTTTTGGTGTATGGTAATCTGTACACATTATCAAAGTATTTCTGTGGTCTTCTTAGGGAGTCAAAGAGTTTCAGTGAGGAATGGTATTAAAATTATGAATTTGGGAAGTATGACTGGTCGAATCTGGGCAGATAGCAATAAGGACAGAAGTGTGTGAAAAGAAGCTGCTTAAGGAGGGCTAGAAAAATCAAAATGATGAAATTTCCTATTTAGAAGATATTTAATCCAACACAACTCTCAGAGGTACATGTTGTAGGCCAGAAATTAATGCAAAATTTCCCAATGTGTAGTTAATGACATAAGTATATCTATTTCTTGGTTTCTAATCTAAATTTTGCTCAATGAAAACAACATATGATATTGCATTTACAATGTACCATATAGCACCTTGCAGTATTATTTTTCCTATTTTCGGTCGAAAATAATTCTGTATATTGAATGTTTACACGTATAGAAATAGAAACATCTTCATTAGAGTTTCCTAAAGGAAAAAAGACAGACTTTCAGGGACCCCAGACCAGAACTCCCAATAACAAAATTGGGGAGTTAATTTATTTGGTTTAAATGCACCACAAAATCAGGTCATTTTGGTTAGAAGGAAAATTACATAATCTAATATTTGAAAAATATGCAGTCTCTTAACATAACTCATCTACTTACTTTTCCTTTACCAGTTCAGAAGTAAATTAAAGTAGAGAGACATGGAGAAAATGTCAAGCCCAAATTTAAATTAATTTCTAAAACTAAAACATATTTGTTTCTGAAATTTCTTAAACATAAATTCCCTGATTAAACTACATGTTTTAAAACTGATTGCAGAAATAAATTCAAATGAGAGATATAAAAATATAAAATAAAAAATGTTGATTTTATTTTATTTTTTTACTCTGGATTATGGGTGGCTTCCACATTTCTTGCATACTCATCATGGGTGACTGGTGGAAATTAAGAAGGTTATCCCTTTTAAGGAAATCCTATCTTGTCCAAATATTTATTAGAAAGAAATTTATCTGGTTTAAATGACCATTTTGGTACTTTGAATTTTTTTAAAAGTAATGCTTGTAGGGAGACTATTGATTTTATGGATTTTCACCACTTTAACTTTCCTTGTAATGTAAATTAATTGTAGCTCAAATTAGTGAACCAAGAAAAGGCTTTATACTTCAACTAAATAAATGTAAATGATAAATACACAACATAAAACTACCATGAGCAAGGTCAGAAAGATCAATTTTCAAAAAGTGGAAGAAAATACTTGCATCCTACGTTACACAGTAATGCAATTTACTTGGTAATAATTATAGAGCCATGAATAGGTGAAGGATTTGGAAAAAAACAAGAATAAAAGAGGAAAAACATAAGAATATGAGCAAATAGCATGAAAAATAATTTCTCACAGGAATTGCACAAATGACATTTGAACTTATGAAAAGTTAACTTCACTCATAAGATAAATATAAAATAAAATTGCCTTTATGATACCAGTTCCCATTTATTATATAAGTAAAATCTTCAGATTATGATGCAGTACTTTATTGTTGAAGTAACACAGAAACAAGTATTCTCCTCTTCTGATGAAACAAAAATTTAAACCGATTGTGAAGGATATTTCAAGAGCTAGAAGTCCATATTAAATTATACTTTAACCCATTGACCCCACTGCTAGACATTTATCTTTCAAACACTTCTCCACAATAATCAGACAAAGCAACAACTCACACTAATTCAGCGATGTCACCATTAGCAGAGTCATGAAAATAAATAAAATTCTCAATAGAATATTGATTGAATAAAATATGATAATGCCTACCAAACTACTATGTAATGAAAATAAGAATGAAGTTTGTGAATTACTGTGGTATGATTTTTCTGATATATTGTGAAGTGGAAAAAACAAAGTGAGAAGCTGGGGATTTAGCTTAGCAGCACAAGCGCCTGCCTGGCAAGCAGGTCTTAAGTTCAAACCTGGGTACAAAAAAAAAAAAAAAAGTGGAAATGAAAGGAGCATAAAATGTATGTCTGTTCATAATTTTTGATTTGTTGAAAACAAAACATGTCCAAAAAGATCAGTTGGTACAAAAGAAAAAAGTTACATAGTAAAAGGAGTGGGGATCGGGTAGAAGTGACAAGGTTGAGGATGAAACTTTTTTATTCCTATGTTTCTACTTTGGAAGATTGGAAACAATTTATATATTTATAAACTAAATTAAATAGAAGAGGTACAAAAGTAATCAATAGCATCATGAAAACAAATAGAAACAAAGAACAGTTACATTGTAATACTGATAACATAATTACATAGATGAATTTATGTACTTACTCAGAAATGAAATTTGTCCTCCTTTGAACATAGGGTTTTGAAGTAGTATCCTAAATTGGATATAATATATAAAAAACATAAACAACAAAAATAATTGCAAAGCATTTTTACCACTGAATATAAGGTTGGATGTTGATAGTGGTAAGAATGTAGCAGTATCAAAACTATTTTATAAGAAGGAAAATAGTGATTCTGAGAACTAAGTTCTCACATTAGGAGTATAAAATGCAAATATAAAATGAAAGAATATAAAGAACCTTGTAGTATGTGATTATGTGAGGATAGATCTTGATTGAAATAAAATCTCTGTCAGTCATTTATCCATTCATCTATCTATGCATTTATGCATTTCCTAACAATGTCTACTGACAATGCAGAAACCAGTAGCTAGAATCTACCCACACCTTCTTTTGTGGACATTCTCCACCTAAAAATAACTAGGACTTATTAGGGAAATGATCATAAGTAGGACCAGGAAAATGTAAGTTAGGAACATGTCATAAAAAACATAGAAAAATGTATTCCAAAGGAGATGCAGATAAAAAGTCACAACAGTTCACCTAAAGGGTTGTTTGTTTACTGGTTTGGATTACTTTGAGCATCAAGATTACTAAATACATGCACCTTATAAGACATTGAAAAGAAACCATAGGTTGTTTTATTCTATCTAGTTTATATAGTTTACATTTTTCTGTGCACGGTTTTTCACTTCACACAATGCCACTTCTAAACATCCTTGACTATGGCATAATTTCATCTTTCCAAGCATGGTAGTTTCCTATGGTGTGAATATAAATCTGTGTAATTTTAATTTCTTTCTAGACCATTCAGCAAGACCATTCTAAGCTAAATTCACTTTTTCAGGAGATACATTTTTTCTATATTCTGGTGTATGCATTTGGAAGGGAACTCTAGTTCAATAAAATAATTTGAAACCCAGAAAATGTCTAATTATGAGGCAAATAAGACTAAAGGTCAAATCACACCAATCGTTTTACATTTGACTTGTTTAGTTTTCTTTGAAGAGTAGTGATTCTGGTGCCCATTACCTGAAGATACATAATATCAAGTGGAAATGGCACCTGAAACAACGCTCGTGTCATTACTGGACTTTTCCTTGCTGCTATTTATCCTACTTCTTCTATAAAATTATGCAGAAACTCTTCATCTAGATGGAAGCACGGTCTGGGGAAACCACAAGACTAGGGGTAGCTGGAAAAGACAGTCTCTCAGACTCACTTTGTGTGTCACCCCATATACCAAAGTTCTTTGTGGCTCTAATAAGCTTTTCTCTGGTACCTTTGACACCTTTCCACCATGGCTTTTTTGCTAGCTTTTGAGATGAAATTTTGCCTCTTCACATCTCATACACATCGTGTTCATGTACTCCCATGTTAGGGAGTTTTTCTTTTGCAGTGGTCAGGTAAGCACCATTTCTTTGATATCACACATACAAACTTCTATTTCAGTTTTATAATTTGTAACACAATAGAAAGATTTTTTAAAAAGCAAAAAGAAAACCCATTAAAATATTCAATAATGTCTTAAAGAAGAGTTTACATTTACTATACACTCAATATATTAACTTTGAAACTACTTGAATATTCAAACTCATTTTCTGTATGTGTGTGAGAACAATGTTCTTTCATCACACAGGAAATGTAGAACAAGGCTGTTTATTAGTTTCCAGACATTTACAAAACAGAATTCAGCATGCACGCATGCACATGCACATATATGTGCATAATTTTCCATGTATATTTTCCACACACCTATAGCACAGTGGTAAGCAGTTCTGGCCCACAAAATTGTTTCCATGAATTACCACTGTATCACTTTTGACAGCTCTATAGGTGCACTGCAGTGGTGGTGGGCTGTTTGCCAAAGGGCAGTCTTCCTTCTCCTTAACCCCTCTCATTCTCTCAGCGGCAGGCGATATTGTCATCTACATTTCTATAAGAAAATTTTCTTCATGAGAACCTAATTCATTCAGCCTGAAATTCTGGGCATCACATGCTTTTAGGTATTTCAAGAAATATTATTTTTAGCTTGTCCCTTTTTGTGCCCTGTCAGCAGTTTTATGGTTTTCCTCACCCTGTAGAAAAGTGGGGAGGAAAGGCTAATGGCTAAAAAGAAAGCCATTTAGAAAAAAGAGCATCCTGAATCCTTGGGATGACTCGTCCACTTCCTATGCCAAGTATTTATATAACAGCCTGTGAAGAATCATTTTTCAATTGGTGTTATTTCCACTGGAATCAAAGGTCAACACCTCATTCAATAGGCTCTGCTTAAATACCCGTCTATACTCAAAATTCTATGATTTTGACTTTCTGGTTTTTCATTATACAACAGCCATGTGTTTTGATAGCCTGAAAAAACGTGATGCATTTTGTAAAATTAGCAAGGTCTTCAGAGTCGTTAAAGACAATTTGTCAAATTGATTGCGTATATCTAGGAAATAGGAATTATTAAGCTTTAGAGTGGAATAATAAGGGAAAGAATTTATCAAGTTCCTTGATAACAATATTTTCTCTACTGCTGAAAATTTATTTAATATAAGCCTACTTCATAAATTTTAGCAAAAAGCCAGACTCTCACACTCAATCTTCCCCCAAAAGTCTTCCTTAGTCTGAAGAACAAACCCTAAAGTAAGAGATTAATTGTTTTGAAATTGGAAAGTTTATATTCACAGTCACTGATTTTTACTGAAAAAGAATTAAGAGGATATAAGTGGAAATACTTGTTGGTTTTGCAACTCTTTTCTATAAAACATCATGAATAGAGACTAAATATTAAAGCCTAAAATTAGTTCTCATAACTTGAATTGCCTATTACACTAAGAAAATCAAAAGTACCTGAACATACTCTTTTCCTGTTATCTACAACTATCCTTTGCAAATAATAGAATTTTCCATCAAATATGCTATAGCATTCTGAAATCTCTTAAGTGCCAGTGCTCCTAGAACTATGAAATGACCAGAAAGAAATGTCCTTGAGACCAAAAGATACAGCCAATGAAAGCAGAAGGTTATTTCCTTCAGGATACATTAGAGTCAAATCACTCATGTCACCATGCCCACAGGAAAGGTGTGACTAAGGAAACCTAGTAGAAATTAGGAAACATCATTGGAAATTCATACATCTATTACTGGTCCGAGTTCAAGCGAACTCTTTTCTCTTGCTCTTTCCAGCCATCTCCATGTCTTTTTTTTTTTTTTTTTTTTCCGGCACTGGGGATTGAACTCACAACCTTGCGCTTGCCAGGGCAGGCGCTTAAGCTGCTGAGCCAAACTCCCCAGCCCTGGTTTTTTTGAGGCAGGGTCGCACTATGTAGCTCAGGCCGGCCTTGCGCTCGCATTGTAGCCCAAGCCGGCCTTGAACTCACAACGCTCCACCTACCTCAGCCTCCAGAGTGCTTAGCCATCTCCATGTTAACAGATATTTTGGATATAGTTTCTACCCTATTTACCAGACAGCACAAGAGCATAACATTTTTAAAATGAACATTCTTTTTTTTGTCTTATTGCTGATGTTTTTGGTATTTATAGATTTCTTTTACTATTTTTAACACAAGTATTGTTTTCATAGTGTCACTGATAATATAGATTTGTATGCCTGTTCACCAATGTATTCACACATTCTTCTTTCATTCCAAACTTTCCTTTTTAAATCTTTTTTTTCTTTTTCTTGAAGTACAACTTTTAGAAGTTCCTTTGATGACATACTATTGAAGTTAAACTCTCCAATTTTGATCTAACAATCTTTTCATTATCTTCTGCTCTTAAATGTAAATTAAGGTAGGCTCACAGTTTCAAGATACTGTTGTTTTCTTTTAGAAAATTGTAGAGATTGTTCTACTGATTTCTGATATTATTGCTGAGAAATTGTTGGTAAATCAAAATGCTGATTATTCGCAGGGAATGTCTTTTATCTTTAATAACTTCAAAATAATCTCCTTAATTTTTAAGTTCTCTTTCACTCTGATTATGTGGAATATGTTTTTATTTTCTTATTTATACTTCATTTAGATACCTGAATGTAAGAATGCATGTCCTGAGTTATTAAAATGTCGAAGCCCCAACTCTTGTAATGTTGTCTGCCTAAAATTCTATTTTCTCATTCTAGAAATCTGCAAAAGAAATGTATTAGTAATTGTTGGTTTTTAATGTGTTAGAATCTTATGGTTTCTGCCAATTTGTTTCCCAAATTTTAGATTTATGTCTCATTTTACTGACTATCTTTAATGTATTTAAACTCATTTTTAAATATGATCTGCTAATTTCAGTTATTATGTCTATTATAGATATTATTTTGGGGGTTTTGCTTTGGGCTTTGTTTTTGTTTGGTTTTAGTATGTGGTTACTCTTTAAGTATCTAGTTCATTGTTTAGGCTTTCAAGTCCCATTAAATTTTAAACAGAAAAAGAGAAAATGTTAGAGTGAAGTCCAGGAAGATCATAGCCTCTCCCAGACCTAGAGTGCAGACACCTGATAAACAATAATTTAGTGAAGAGTAAAGAAAAAAGAGTGCCAGGAATTGAGAAAAATCCACAGGAAAAGTAGAAATCAAACAGAACCTGGATAATCAGGAGACAATGCAGAGAAAATAACATAGCAGCCTGAGATGGCTTGGGGGACCTGTCTGCGTAAACAAAAGATAAGCAGAGAGGGTAGTTCTAACCCCAAGAAAAATCCGTGGTTGTTGTAAGTTGCAAACATAATGTGGAATTTTACTTTGAAAGCCTTTTCCATTACAAAGTAATCCTAAAGAAACATATGACCACTAAACTAGGAACTCTAACCCTAGGCAGAGAAATGGAAGTCACCAGCACTAAAGAACCAAAATGAAAGTATACATCAAACTGGGAAAGTAAACATAAGGGAAAATTAAATCAAATGAATTTACACTTAAAAATAGTGCAATGATCAGATCCAGTAACCTACTGACAGTAATAACTCTCCATAATTCACCAATCAAAAGACACAAATTAGTAGAAGGTATCAAAAAATTAAATGCCTCCATGTAGTTTCCACAGGAGACACACCTCATCCATAAAGAAGTTCATAGACTAAAGTTGAAAGGATAGAAAATATTTTCCATGAACCCCAGCCACAGAGCAAACAGAAAAAGCTAGCTTATTTTCAGACACTGGAGATTTCAAGCCAAAACTGATCAGAAGAGACAAAGATGGCTACTACTACTGATAACTGGAACAATTCAATAAGAATAAATAAAAATTATAGATATCTTTGGATCAAATGTTGTCACACTCAACTTCATAAAATATAAACTAGGAGACATAAAAGAACAGATATGCACCAGTACTATCTCTTGTCCTGTAATAAAATTTAAAAAATGGATTGAAGATGTAGATGTTGAAACAAATACACTGTAACTGCTGAAAGATGAAACGGATGAAACTTATGAGGACATAGTATTAGGCAAGGAATTTATTAATAGAATGTCAATTGCACAAGAAATAAAGTGAAGAATCAATAAATTGTATCTTGTCACAGTAAATGCTACTATGAAGAAAGGAACTAAATGATAAAGAGAGAACCCAAAGAATGGAATTATTATTATTATTATTATTATTATTATTATTGCTAGCTGCTCCTTGGACAGAATACATCAAGGGTATATAAAATACTACAAAAAATTAGACCCATCAAAATTAAAGGCTCAGTAAAATGGGCTATTGAAATCAGTAGACAATTTTCAAAGGAAATAATATAACTGAGCAAGTATATGAAAAAATATTTAGCATCTTTGGGCATTTAGATTAATGCAAATAAAAATAATACTGAGATTCTATCTTACCCCAGAAAAAACAGTTATACATCAGGAATTTAAAAAATAGCAAACGCTGGTAAGGATGTTGAGCAAAGAAACACTTCTACATTGCTGGTGATAATGTGAACTGTTGACACCACTGTAAAACTCAGTCTAGAAATTCCTCAAAAAATTGAAAATAAAAATTCTATTTGACCCAGCTATACTTCTTATGTGTATCTTTCCAAAAGTGTTAAAAGATAACATATTATAGTGATATGTGCATACTCATGTTTATAACAGAACTATAGTCAAATCTTGGAAATAACCTATCTATCCAGCAACAGATGTATAGGTAAAGGTAATGTGGTATTTATACATGATAGAGTATTACTTTGATCTAAAGAAAGATGCATTTGAGTTCTTCATAGGAAAATGGATGCATCCTGTGGCCATAGCACTAAGTGTAATAAATCAGACACATAAGATTACATATCTTGTGATTTCTTTTACATGAGAATCTCAAAGTATAAGTGATATAAAAAGCAAAATGAAAGATAGATGACAGGAAACATGGAAGCAGACCTTCTATGGGTGGAAAGGGGATGTAGGGAAGAAGGGAGAGCGGAAGGAAATAGAAGTAGAAAAAAATAAAGACACAATATGAGTGTGTACCAACTGCCTATATGAATGTGTTCTTTATGTATCACAAACACATATAACCAAAATTTTAAACACAGCATGTACTCCATCTGATTTGCACAAAAGCAGAAATATTTGTGAGTGTAATTGTACTCATGGTTTCTTCTAGCCATTGCTCATTATGATTCATGTTTTAGTGAGACTGATAATTTTGTATTATGAACTCTGGTTTAGTTACCTTTATTGAAATTTTGTGAAGTTTGGTATGTTGTTCAAAATATAATTTGTATTTGATGCTGCCAGATACTTAGAACAACAGTAGGTTCTCAGCTATCATGTCCTAAGACGCACAATTAAAGTCAGGCTTGAAATTTTGTAAAGACACCTCTGGAAGTGAGGTATCTACCCCAAGGAGACATTTTTCTCATGGATATAATCTATGGGAAGATAGATTTTCTTGTTGTCTTTAATTTTCAACATAGGAGTAGCCCAGGAAATTCTTCATTTCATGGAGTTTCTCAGTTCTGATCCATCATATTTCATAGGACTGACATCATTACTTTTCAATCATGAGTAAAGTTGCTGCTTCAATATTTTACCTTATTATTTATTTGTTTGTTTATTTTGGTGCCAGGAATTGAACTCAGGACCCTGTGCTTGCCAGGCAGGCGCTTATGCCGCTGAACTATATCCTTGGCCTTACATTACTTTTTTAGATTACCTTCACTTTTCTTTTTTTGTCTCTCAGTACTTTGTTTTTATTTGCCAAAAGTTTGAAATGATATTTCCATAATTTTATCAAGGATTTCTACTTTTTGTTTGCTTTAGCTTGAGCAGGGGTTTTTTCAGGCTTTGTAACTCACCTCATAGACAGAAATTAAGACTGCATTATGCACTTTTTCAATGTGACTTAAAAGATTAATGATAATAATATTCTAAGTGTAGAATATAATTCTAAATTCATCTAATTTAATTCTAAATTATATTATTCTAAATTTTATTAGAATTATATTCTAATATAATTCTAGATTCACTTTTTACTCAGAATTACCATGGCCATGAATGGATAACTAAATGTGTTTTTATCTTGACTTTAATTTTCCATATGGGTGAATATATTCTGTTTTCTCTGATTCACATCCTGAGACACTTTAATATCAAAAAAACTGTATATCTGACAATCACTATGAATCATTTGAGGTATCGTTTGTATCACTCATTTTTTATTAGTATACACTGGACTCTTTTCATTGCTTATATGCCTTTCTTTATAATGAAGGCAAACCAAGTCCAGGATTTAAAAGCCTGATGTGTCAGATGGCAATTATCTATCAGGATTTAAATGCACTATTTCTTCTGTTATTACATTTACTATAGAGTTGACTTCTACTTATGGCAATGCTACCACTTTTGTTTCATAATAATGAACATACTTAGGTATCTGAGTTTATAAAGTGAATCAATTTAAAGGAACTATAAGTTAATGATAACAGCATATGAGAAATGCAAACATAGTAAGATGTGAAAGAACTTATTCACAAAATAAAGATGATAAACTCACAATCAGAGCTTCTAGCTCACCAGTAACCATAAATCATTGCTTATCTTCACAAACTCCTTAGCATGCATCCTTATTTATAATGTACATACTTATAAGGCTCATGATAAAAGTTTGGGGGAGAATATAACTGTACATAGTAGGCCTCAAATTATGACCAAAGCTTTCAAATAACTTAGATTATAAGTAGTTGGTATTACAATGTATTAGGGAAAAAAAACCAGGCAAACCAAACTGTTTCTGAAACCATGAAAATAAAATTATATCTCAGTAAAAAATAAACTAGGAAAATTAAATTTGTTTGTTAAATCATTACATCAACATCACCTGGCAACCTATTTGACTACAGATGCCCCATGAGCATTATGAAAACTGAATTAGAAGTTTTAGTTTTAGGTGCTATTTAAGAGTTGGAAGTAATATAATGTAGTGATTTTGACTGCTGACAATATATTCTTTAACACAATATTGTCATATAAATACAAATATGCAATTATTTCACAGGTGAGAATATATTTATAGTTTAAAATACTGAAAAAGAGCCAGGCATAGTGGCACATTTCTTTAATCCTAGAATAAGGGAGGTTCATGCAGAAGGACTGCAAATTTGAGGTCAATTTGGGCTAGAGAGCAAGAACATATCTCAAGAAAAATTAAAATGTCTATACCATTGATATATAAATATTAAATCATAAGATATTTATTTTCATTTGCTTAGTCAATATTATTAAATACTGTATTTTAGGGAGTAGAAAGTAGAATTATCTTACAAGGTATATCATTATTTTACTTTGTAGTCATTGCCATTTTATTCTTTCTATATCAATTAAAGATAAACACTTATAAATTCTATTAGAAATGACTTTTATTGGTATGTGTTTGCAATACATAATATTTACATTTGTTTTGGAAATTGGTACATGAAAATATCTTATTTTGATCCTTGTCTAGCACCTTTCTTCCACTGTTCCCCTGCTTCCCCCTCCCACTAATACCTTTCTCCTCCATTTCCTAAAGATTTGAGTAAGACAGATGTCTCATCTAAATTACTTTGTTAAAGTTCAGTCACACAGAATTTTCTAGCCACTATCACTATTTAAATGAAAGATTTACTAAAAACAGTTTTCAAAATTATCGTAATAGTTGAAAGAAAACAAGTAGTTATTAGGAAGACTAGTCTATCTCTGTGGTAATGATGGGTATAAAAAGTTTAATACATTATTTATATAAATATAAAACTTACAGTTCTACAGGAAACCTACTTAAATCTCACACTTAAGACTAAATTACGGTATTCTTTTGGGCTGCAATCTTATCATGTATAAAATGAAGTGAAGATAATATTTATGTGGTTGTTATGGAGACTGCATATTAGAATGAATATAAAGTTCTTAGTACTGAATCATAGTGAGAAATTTTTTAATTTTGGAAAATAAGTTTAGATTACAAACAAACTTAGGTTTGATACAATTGGGTTTTTTTTTTTTTTTTTTTTTTAGCACTAGAGGAAAAGCATCAATCCAAGCTACTCAGAAACAAATATTTTACTTATCCAACTATACAAAATGAAGATCTTTTGTTTGAAAATGACATAGCTGTTACATCTATTAAGAATCTGATAGCTGATTTTGTTTTAAGAATTGTCTTGAGATCATGCTAAGAAAATATAGTCAAATTTAGTATTTTGAGGTAACATTTGTAGGATCCTTATAATTCCCTTGTTGGGCATTGTAAAACATGGTTTTAGTCTATGTAACTACTTCATAATAGTATTTTTCCAAATTCATCCTTTGAATATTCTTTATATCCAAAACATCACAAATGAACAGTCTCTTCACATAAAAAGAGAAGAATATGTCTTCATTATGAAATTTACAATGTTTAGAAAACATTGAAAGAAAGACTACTGAATGAAATAACTTGCATAATCTGATGATGAAATGTCACAAAGTTCCACAGGATGACAAGTCATAGTAGTTTCAGATTTCTCAAATGTCATGAACAAAACTTTAATTATTGTTATATAAACACTAAATATTTAAACACATCACTCTTGTACCCAAATTAATCTTCTTATTTTATCATTGAGTTGAACTTATTTTCAAATCATCATTAAATGTTCCTGAGATATAATGGGTATTTAAAGAATCCATTAAGAATTTCCAAAAAGGTTCTTTAACTCAGTTAAAAGAACACATCAAAAAAAGTCTGAATACTAAATTTTGCTAATGTCCAGAATTTGTTTGGAATTCATATAGTAATCCTTTTGTAAGAACTTTAAGATGTGAGGAAATATTCCCTTACCACTAATTCTTGTACAAGTTCTGACTTTCCATTATTTTAAAATACTTCTGTGCATAATTGAACAGACAAGAAAACTAAAGTGTCTGCAATGGATTTTATTTTTGTACTGACAAGAATAAGAATCTTTGCACAAAATAATAGGAACAGAAATGTTTGAGGGAATTCTGATAGCTTTAGAATCTACTATTAAATATTAAACACATTGGGAGCAGAAGAGCCATGTAGATGCAAAGTAGACAGGATATTAAAAGGTAGGATCAATATGCAAGAAATTGGTGAGAGTTTTCCTGCTTCTTTAATGTTTTAGAGATCTGGATGGCAGTTCTTTGACAACCAATAAAAAAATCATGCACAGCATGGGAAGGAAAAAGTTTGCTAAGACAGTATTTGTAGCCTAGGCTTGATAGGTGTTAACTCATTATTGCTTTGAAACTTATCAGGCACAGGAATAAAAGAGTCATGAAATAATAACCGTGTTATGGATCCTAGCACCCAGCTAAAAATTAATCCAAGGGGTGATGCAGCACTGTCTCTTGGGCTTGGGAGAATTTTTCAGGATCAAAATAAAGAAAATAGAATAGAGGGTTTAGCAGATATTAGGTTTGTTAGCTATAGAAAGAAAATTATGATTTCAATTCTAGTGTTTTCTATCTTAGCTAAAAGAAAGAGATCATAGCTTCACATAAGGTTGAATCTCATGGGTAGAAGTCTTGTACTTGATGGAATGCTTTCTTTAACTTTTTTATCATGGTAAGAGAGAAAATAAAATGACAGAAAGGAAAACAAAATATGTTTAGTAATCCCCTTCTATTTAATTAGACCAATGGTAGCACAAAATAAGCATTTATTTCAGAGTTGCACATACTTTCAGGATTCTAGTAATTATAAAATCGGGTGTGACACATTAATATTGCTACACAGTGGTCAAATGGTCATGTGAACCCTTCTGAAATTTGCTTTTTAAATCTTCCTCCTTCAGGAGAATCAGTGGAGAAATAGATTTTATATAACTAACATGAAAAGTGAACCTTAGGATAGATTTTATTTATTTATTATTTATTTATTTGTTGAGAGAAGACAAATCAGAAAAAGTGCTTGTTACTTGTGCCAATTACTTGTGCTAAAATAGAGACAAAAGAGAAACTGAAAATTCTTAAATGTTGGTGGACTGAAGCAATTACTGTGCTTAAAGCCCTATCTGCAGACACAAAATTTGAAACCAAATCCCTTAACAGTGTTCTCAGGCATTATTTTTTCTGTTTTTTTTTTTTTTTTAATCAGGCAAAGGATGATTGAAGATCTTATTTCCATGTTTCAGATTTGTGAAAAATAAGTAAGAACATTTTTAAAAATAATACCTTTCTTGGAATTTACCACATCTACCTTCTTTTAACACCTTTTCAGTTGTATATATTTATTTTTGAAGTTAACAGAGTCTTAGTAAATAAAAAGAAGCAGAAGTGCTGATATTCTTCCCTTAATCACTCTTGATGGGAAACAGACTTAGAAATCTTCTTGCGGTTTTTTTCACCCCTCACCAGTACTGCAGATTTAAGGAACAGGCAGCACTTGTGTGGAATTTTAAGCCGTTTACAGACTGTTGATAAAAGGAGATTTACACCATGGAGACAAGTCTATATCATTAAGACATATGTTCAGTCAGAGCTGGGTTGTGAGTACCTATGTAAGCAAAGAAAAGGAAAGCAATTTTTGTAGTTTAGAAAAAAGTGAAAGCAAGTTCCATTATGATGGCAGAGACAAACTGCTAAATTCTAGGACTGATAGGAAAAGGCTTCCATAGTCAATGCAGACTAAGGAGACCAATTCTTGCAATATATATTAGTGTCCTGTTTTAACAGGGGACAAAGTGGACACACAAAGAACTTGGGGAATTTGTCTAAGATACCACATCTAATAAATGTACTACATGAATTTCAAACATAGGCACAAACTACTCTGCCACAGAGAAGCCAAGAGTTTGCTTTGGAAGGAATATGTGCAATTCTGGATAGGAAGGCCGGGGCTTTGTCTGGAAACACACTGCTCCACCTCATTTGTTTTGCTCTACAGTCTTTCATTCTGGCTTCCAATTTTTATTATTTTACACTTTGTGTTTCATTCTCAAATTTTCTTAAAAGAAGATTCTCATTCTTAACTCAGTATCTCAGTTCTCTGACCACTGTCTGGAAAAAACAAAATGTGCTTTTCTGCTATTGAGCTTTTAGAGACTGTGTCATTCAAAGATTTTCTTTGAAGGTCTCATTAAGGACAAAGAGCAACCTAAGAACTGCAGACAATGGTCAACTGGCTAATTACCATCCTAAAGGAAGAATTTGGTGGGAGGTTTTACTATTGCCTTGGGTAGAAGAATAGTTTTGACTCTTGTCACAAGTTGTTCATGCATCAGACCTGTTACTACTAGAATCCAAGGTGACTGCAGGAGAGAATGACTCAAAGTGAAAGGAGACAGATACAAAATGGAGGCAGAGATGCTAAGCTTTTATCCCGTGTTTAGTCACCCATTGGATATCTGCAGATGTATGGAGTCAGTGTCTTTTAACAAAACTCTAATTCCTTGTTATACTTTTACCTCCAGAAGGTACTATAAATGTACATAGGTTTATTATGAAACATTATTTGCTCAACAGTACCATCCCCCTTTTTTGCAGTGTTTCAATTCTTTACAAAGAAATACAAACTTCTTCCCCCTCAACATTCTTTATATTGTATGTTTGGGATTTCTAAGACAAATAAATGCATTAGTGCAAAAAAGTAGTACTCCTTTTCTTCGCAAAGCATCATAAACATTCATTTTGAATTTCTCCCCCTACTTCAAAATCCTAAAAGAAAGCTATTTAATCTGTCTTTTCTCTTAGATAATTTGACTAAATTTCTTCCCAAGTATGGGTCAGTTGTTCCAGTTCATACTGTACATATATTCACTGCTATAGTTTGGATCTTAAATGTTCCCCTAAAGTCTGTATCTTTATAGCTTAATTTCAAATTTCACACTGTCGATAGGTGATGGGAACTTTAACAGGCTGGGCTGAGTGGGAAATCTTCAGATACCTGGGGTCATGATGGAATTTTAATTCCTCCTTTCCCATTTCTGCCTTTCTCCTCTCATCTCCTCTCCTTTAGTGCCATGACTTACTGCCCTGCCACAGCCCCAAAACCAAAAGGACCAACAAGCCATATTTCATATTTCAAAATTTTTTTAACTTCTTTTTTTTTTTTTTTTTTTTTTTTGCGGCTCCGGGGATTGAACTCACAACCTCGCGCCTGCCAGGGCAGGCGCTTAAGGCACTGAGCCAAACTCCCGGCCCTGGTTTTTTGAGGCAGGGTCGCATTATGTAGCACAGGCCAGCCTTGCACTCTCGTTGTAGCCCAAGCCGGCCTCGAACTCACAACGCTCCGCCTACCTCAGCCTCCCGAGTGCTGGGATTAAAGGCATGCGCCACCACGCCCGGCTTTTTTTAACTTCTTGATAGTGGAGTTCTGCTGATAATTTTACTTCTTTGGGTTGTTAGTCTACATGAACGGGCACGACTTGAGACCATACTCATAAGTGAGATAAATCAAACCCACATGTGTAAATACCGTATTGTCTCCCTAGTGTAAGAAACTGAAAAATATATATGATCCAAAATCTATAATAAATACTATGTAAGGGTAAAAAACAGCTCGAAGAGCAAAAGTAAATGGGAAGGGAAGAGGGGGAAAGAGGGAAGGGAATAGGAAAAGATAAAAATCTGTATATATGTGTATGTAAGATAACTAAAATGAACATACTACTGAATGTATTAGTTATTGAGAAAGAACAGTTAATACTCATATGATTAGATCAATTTTGCATGTCTATATCCGTTAATGTAAACAACCATTTTGAAGATCACGATATGCAATATTGCAACCATTGTCAAGTTTCTATCATCCTGTTTTGTAAACCTATAATGTTACTGTTGTGCATTTACTCTAGTTGTTTGTTTGTCTCTTTTGGTTTTTGTCTTTCTTTTTTGTGTCTTTTTTTCTGTTAAATAAAAAAAAAATGACCCTTGCCAAACTGATTACTGAATTTTAAACTTCAGAAAGAAACATTAAGCATAGTACATGTTGGTATGCTGACCTAATTTTTCAAACTTCACCAGTGGCATCTTTGTAATTAATACAGCTTCAAACTCTCTTCCAAAGGGGATGATGATAAAATCCATGAAGACCTTCCAAGGTGGAAATTAGAAAATTAACAGAGGTGACCATGAGTGCAAGAGACTATACTTCTGTTTTCTCTTTTACTCCTTTCCCAGCACCTGCAGGGAAATTCCACACAGAGATGTTAATCAAAGTTCCTCTGGATCTTGTCTCAATTTTTCATGATGATGCATAAATGAAAAGTTGAATCTAAAATATGCAATTAGAAGACTAAGTAAATGTAAGCATGGCTATGTTAGAGCTCGACACTGGTAGACAAAGATAAACAATTTTCTTTTTTTTATAATTTGGTACTCACTGGATTTACTTTACAGTTTTATATCTATGAAACATGTATTTCAAGTGCTTCATTTCCCTTTGCCCCTTTCTTTCCAATGTCATTCAGTACAAGCATGCAGTATTAATTCTGTTGTAAAAGAGGTCATCTTACACTCTGCAGCTTAGAGAGAGGTTGGTCTTATGCCATCCTAAATTTAGCAAAAATATCCCACCGTGCACAGACAGTTGGTCTACATAATTGCCAGAAAGACTCTGACTTTGTTTTAGAAGCTTATGAAAATAAGTGTCACCCTCTACCATAGCAGTGCCCAAGTACTCATGAGCACCTGTTTCTTCAGTATGCAAAACTTTTGCTCAGTCTCCACTTCAGTAAACAGGTTGAAGCAGAGACTTTCTCTGAAGTCCATTGTTTTCAGTACTAACCCTAAAAACTGGTGCTTTGGCTTGAGGCAGAAATAAAGGATTCCTTTGACAATATTAACTGAAAACAACTGCTTTGACCATGTCTTCTTGAAATGTGCTTCTTCCAGTTTACCTTAAATGACAAGAAATACATGGTGTGAATAAGTATTAAATGATAATGTGACACTTCTATAGTGAGTAAGGTAAGAACAGCACCATAAACATCTGATTTAGAGGTTATGAGCAACAGACTGTAGCTCTACTCCTAATTTTTCAAACTTCAACAACAGTGACATCTTTGTAATTAATACAGCATCAAACTCCCTTCCAAAGGGCATGATGATAAAATTCTATGAGTAGAATTATTTCTTTCAGCAAGTTTGCCTTCTTTTGAAAAGTTAGTTTCTAACATTTGAAACTATACTCAAAAGTTTTATTCCTGCCATGTTTAAACAATCAGAATGCCTGGAAAAAGGGGGCACACGTTCCTTAATATCAAAAATGAGCAGAAGATAACACTACTGTACCTGTTTCCTATATCTGCTCTGTTTTACATATCATTGTTTCTTTTAATAATCTCTGGAAATAAAATGGACTTTTCTCCAAAAGCAAATAAATAATCTCTATATCTGTGAGTATAATTCTAGACATTGTCTACAAATAATAACATTTCAGAGTATGTTCTTGAAATACCTAATCAGCAATTGAATAAATACTGTTTCGCACAGCTACAGTCCTTAACGTTGTGATTCTTAGAAATAATAAATCTGAATAATATACTACTCTTGTTGTGTTGCTTAATAGCTCTGAAACCTTGGAAAATTTTGATTTAGGGGAACTAAAATTCCAATCTACTATATGTCTGGTACAAGTTCTTGCTCTCTAAAATCGAAGAATGAATTTTAAGAACAATGGAGGTTAAGAGCAGAATATATTCATTGAGAGAAAGAAAGCTTCTGTCTGAGAGAGACAGAAGGGGTCTCGAGTGGTTGCCAAAGACTTTGCCTTTTCTAGAGACTTTTATGGAACAAAACCACAAAGTGAGGCAGGTCTAACATGGGGAAGATGGGGAAAACACAGGAACTCGAAAGGTAGGCATAAGGTGGCACAGAAACATGGTCAACCAGTACGATTAATTGCTCACATAAAATTGATTAAATCAAGAACAAATGGGTGCTTAAAGAGCAGTGACTCTTACTGTAGGGGATTGGAATGGTGACTCCTGGCTTCCTCAGGGTGATAGAAACCTATTTAGAATATCAGTCCTTAGGATGTGGGTGTATTTGTTTGATCTTTTGTCTCCGAGATCTGGCCCACAGCATGAGGTGTCTGTCTCCCCGACAGGTGCAAGGTATCTGGCCTCTTGAACTGGTTCCTTCAAGGGCCTAGCCCTGTCTGACTGCCTATAATATTTTTATCTAACTCAGTTGTAACAATCTGATGTTTTTTAACTTATAAAAATGAAATAATTATAGTTATCTTATAATACTACTGTGCATATAAATTAGATGATACCTGGTAAGCACTTAGAACTGGATGACATATAATAGGAATTCAATAAATACTGCTTACTAGAATAATAGTTAAGTTTCAAAGGAAAAGAGAATATTACAGTACATCAACATTTCTGGCCAAACTAGTTTATCCTATTTAAATGTAAGGTTCTTTTGATAAACTCAATAGCTAAGGAAAAATGACTAACGTGTAATTTAGGATGTTCAGTTAAGTAATTGGATATATTCGTGAAAAGACTCCTAAATCCTGTTGAAATGACACTAGAAAAATTTGTGTTGGGTTATTACACATTTTTGTGCTGAAAACTTTGGAAAAGCATTTTATATTTATTCACTGACAAGATTTTAAAAATACATGCAATGCTCTCAAGCACAATGCTTTTCGTATTCATTTTATAGTTATATTGACAAATGGAAACGGTCTAAACAGATGCTTTCTCTGTGACAATCAGAAGATATTTTCTAAAGTGTTTAGACTGCTACAGCCTTCCTTTTACTGTTTTTATTTTTTTTTTTCCTTTCTCATTTTCATTCCGTCTGAGTTGCTATAATTCTCCTACTGGTAATGAGAAACAGGTGTACACAGGTCAAAACTCATTAAGGTGAAAACCGACTGAAGCTTTTATTTTTTCATGGCTCATGTAACAGATACTCTTTACTCATACTTATTAGTGCTTAATTTGTTCTGATTATTGTTTATTGGAAATCAATTCTGACACCAAAATTGTAAAACTAGTGATTCTTAATGTTACTATACCTTTACAAGGCATAAAAAAGCTACATATCCTTTGTTTTTTACAACTTACATACTACCACTTATTATTGGTAAATTCTCTCATAAAATTAAAAAATATTTTTGTAGTATGTACGCACACCCTGTAACATAGGAAAATGTTCAGAAAATTAGTGACCAAGATAAAATATGTTAAGACTTTATTTAATATACTATTTATGGAAAATATTAAGAATGTGTATTTAGTTTGAACAATGGGCAAGATCAACCCTTATGCAGATATCCCTGAGACCAAAGTACATATTTATGCAACTAATTTGCATATGTCAGTAATTGTAAAATAACTTGATGATATCAGTAATGTCTATAAAAAGAGCTATTAGAATCTTTTGTGAAATTAAGCCCTATGAAGAAAAGATGTAATGAAAGATAAGCTACTAATCTAAGTTAAAATTGCCATTTAAAACCATGGGCACTATTAGTGAAAGAATTTTATAGTTAAATTTTGCTGTATAATTATAATCTAATCTCATAGAATGAAGTAGGAAATAAAAATCTATTTCTCACAAAGATAAATATTTTAAAAGAACGTAATGTGTTGGCTTCTCTTTTATAAATAATTCTTAAAATCTACAAAGCTTTGACAGACTTTTGAAAAGATTTAGCAAAATACACACACAAATAAATTGTAAGTAAAGCAACAAAGAAAATCTCTGAAAATCAGCTTGTTTTACCTAAATACCTGATGCTTTAACTAAGTCAAGATCTAAGATTTCTGTAAATTTGGTTTAGATGTTTTAAATAGTTGAATGTGAAACTGTGGACTTTTATGTGAAATCCTAAAATACTAAAGTCAATAAATCAGGCACAGAATTCAACACATATTATGAAAACTGCTGTATTATTATCACTGTAACTTGGAAAGCGTGCATGAAAAAGAAATCTTTTTTCCTAGTCAAAATAGAGTTCTTTTTCATAGCTATTACATACATTACAATGAGAGACATCTATAATTATTATTAAGTGATCTTGGAAAATTTACAGCTTTTGAAAGTGGTTAAAACTGTGCACTATTTTAAAACAAAATCCACTTACTCTTAAACACATGAATAATGTATTCTATATAATTATAAATTTTAAATATTCACAGTTTTAAATTAATTTCTTTTTAAATTAAAGAAAAATATTCATTATCATTATAAAATCCCCACTGATAAAAATAAATACAGCAAAAACCGTAGGTTCTCTGCATGCTGCCTATTGCAAGGATTCCTTATCTATCTTTAGAATTCATTTGTTATACACTGTTTCAGATATTTCTTTTTCTCTACATGTTTACATGTAGTTTAGAGACAGATAAATCTAGATGTAAATTTAGATATTGAAATGGAAAATATATATATAAATAGTAAGTATGAAGTTATAAAATGAATTATGCAATTTGTTGGGGAAGAAAAATATCTTTTTCACATTTCATACCTGACCTCTCCATTATATCCTCGTTTTTTCTAGTAATGTGTTTATCTTTTTAGTTCATAGCAAATTCTCATCAGTTCAGGCATGCCTCACTTGATTCAGTTTTATCTTTCATTTCCGTGTCTTACATAGGGTTATGATACAAGCAGGAGGACTGGGATCTTGATCATGACTTCCCTACACAATAATTGCAAAGATATTAGTTATTATCAGGTCATATTCAAGACTGCTGGTTTTCATTGCAATTTATAATCAGCCTGCTCTTGGTCAGTTGGAACATGCTTGTTTACTCTTGTTTCTTCATTTGGATTCACGCAGACTCTGAGATTTGTAATAGGTTCATTTGCCTCGGCACTCCCAGATAGGCGTTTCTGCTTTGCTCTCCTGTGCCCTGCTTCCATGGAAACATCGAGAGCATTTGCCTCCTCTGGTTTCTAGACATGAGGTGGGACACAGGCCTTTTCTACTCTAAAACTTTTAAGCTTAGAATGATTTCTGTTGATCATTCCTGCTTCATCACAAGAGGAAGAATAAGGTCCTTGCTCTACAGATCTAACCAGTGCCTAACATCCTTGCTACTTTCTTTGTTGCAGGAAATACTATGTTTTTTAGGATGGAACAACTGCTTATAGTTGTCTAATCTCAGTTATTTGAATTAACTTTCTTTTGATTGTCTTGTAAAATAAACAAAAATCTCTCCTGCTTGTTGAATCTGTATTGAAATGTAAGCAATTTTACTTCAATGTTTAAGAATATAGGCCCCTCCAAATTTCTATAAAGTGACATTTTCTCAAGAAAATTTATTTTCATTTCTATTTTAATAAATATTTCAAATTTCATGTGCTAGTTTTCTTTGTATTCACAGGACAAATTTTAGTTATTTGGTTAGAACACACTCAGTAGTATGTTGGACTCAATTTACATTTATTTAATCTAGGATCTTTGTATTCTTGTTCATAAGTAATATTGATCTCCTTTTTTTTAAATTAATTTTATGCTTTAATTTTGGAAGAAACCTGCAGCCAGATGTGATCACGCGTGCCTAAAATCCCAGAATTGTAATAGTCTGATGCAGAAGGATTGCAAGTTCAATCAACTTGAGAAAATTAATATGATTCTGTCTCAAAATAAAAGATAAAATGTGCTACAGATGTAGTGCAAAGGTCCTGAGTGCAATCTCTTGTACTGGAAAAAATAAAAAAGACAAAAGCAAGCAAGCAAGAAAGCAAACAAGAAAGAAAGAAAGAAAGAAAGAGAAAGAACAAAGGAAGGAGAATAAAGAAATTGTGTCAATATTGAAAAAGTAATGAATGGTTATATCATGGAATACTTTGAATAACCAAATATATAGATTTGTGTGCATGTGTGTGTACATACGAAAAGTATTAGTTTTTTTTTGAGGATTTCCAGCTACCAAATTTCCATGGTTCTTTGCATTATATTCCTCTACAATCTATAGGTCTTAGTACATTTTCATCTTGCACTTGAACTCTTTATTATATTACTAACAGGTAATGCCATCACTATTTGTAAAGCATTTTGTGTAGTATTTTCCATGTAATATTCCTAAATATGTTGATAGTTATGTTTTCTGTTTCAAAAAACTGACTCTGATACTCATTTGTAAATATTGAGTCTTAATTTTGTGGAGATTTGCTAAACGTATTTTCAGATGTTGATAATTACAATAAAATATACTGAAGTGCAGACATCTTTAATATTTAATTCTGACTATCCTTTAAAATTTACTTGAACAATATATGAATCTTCAGTAAATAATTTACATTTGCACAGTGTTTTATGAATATGTGGGAAGAATCTTGTGGTCTGATATGTCAAATTGAATTGTTTTTTTTTCCTCAGGTTTCAAGGGAAAATTGTCCAACAAATATAAAGCAATGATAATATTTTTCATACTATTTGACATATGCAGAATTTACATTTGAGTTTAAGAAAGTAAATATTGCAGTTGATGAAAAATATGTGTTTTCTATTCTCAAAAATTTAGAGTGCTTTAGTCTTTATAACATCTTGAGTAAACTAAATAAATATTGACTAAATATGTATTACAAGTTCCTTTAATTTTACTGAACAAACCGATCTTTGCATAATGCACGGATTTCATTCACCTTAAAAAGAGGTGTCCAGGATCCAACAAATATAAACGATGCACAATCACATAAATAATTTCTATATATATAAGTATACACATGAATTAAAGTGACAATTAATTTAAGTTCAAAGAACAGAAGCCATGAAAATATAAACAATGATTAAATCACTGGAGAATTTCAAATTTTCAAAATATGCATTGTACAATGTAACATGAAGTATGAAACAGCACTTATTTTCAGTAACAGAAAAGATATTCACAAAGCTCCCTGGTTGAATCTATTTTGATCTGTAGACTTCATTTTTATTTATATGCCAAAGTAGCTAAGTTTAGTAGCTTCTTCTTTCTTTCTTCTGTGTTACCAGCTGTAAAACCAACATTCTTGAAATAAAAATAGGCTTCTCACTATAACCTGTTTAATATTCATTTTAAGCTTAGTTTTATCATATTATTCAAATATAAGTTGATTTTGTATTGTCAGTAACTAGATTTGCAATCTCATGCTCTTCCTTATGCCTTTGAATTGTGCACTGACTTCAAGAATTGGCACAAAATTTCAGGGCATGGGTGTGGGGCTCAAAGTGACTATGGGAGTTAAATTTCCTTACAGAAATGTTGGCTTAGAGGGTTGAAATCAAAATTAAGTAAATTATAGAAATAAAATATTATTCTTGCCAACATGAATCTGTAGACTAAAATTCACACTCTAATCATAAATGTTGATCTTGTATTGTGAGAGACATTCTAGGCAGGAACAGCTTAAGGAAAGGGAAAAAAATTGAAAAGAATATGTTCAAATTGTACCCATAGACTGCTATTGGTCTTTATACAACATAATTATAAGATAAATACTTAGTAAATACAACAAATTAGAGTTAACATCAGCAGATGATTGTGTATTTTTCTACAAATTTTTTATATTGCCAATTCAGTGTCTATTAGACATTAAAGAGACCATTGAATTTAAAATTGTTTTTTTTTAAAACTTCTATTTGTTTCTTGCCCCAAACTTAAAACCTGAAAGTCTCAAATCAAATGGGTTTCTTTTACCTAACCTAGCTAAACTGATTATCGTTACTGACTCCTTGTTGACCCCTTTAATTATAGCATATCATACGTTTAATACCCTGATTGAGACATAACGTAATATCTTGAGTCTCTATAATTGAAGTGTGCCTCTATTTCCTTAGCCATCAGACAAGAACAGATCATTCATTAGTTTGTAGTCACAGTTATAATTGCATTTAGCTGATTTGCTTGTTTTTAGGCTCTTTCCACTGGGTATCTTTACAGTATTTCTGTGGTAAATTTCATATATTTCTCAAGAATTTTATAAGTAACAAATCTATGCAAGATATAAGAGATAGTAAAATATGGTGAGTTCTCCGATCTCTTGCACTTCCTACAGCATAATTTTTGTTAAAATTTTTTCTAACAAAAACATGAAATATTTAGTTACAAGTCTAACCACAGGATCTTCATGAGGAAATTACATAACCGACAAAAGAAGCTAAAGGAAATTAAATAAATGGAAAAAATATTCTATGTTCACGGATAAGATGATTTAATATTGTAAATTCACCCCAGTTGATCTATAGATTCAAAGTATTCTGAAACAAATTCCTAGAAAGTTATTTTGTGGTTATTGACACACTTATTTTAAAATTTATATGGAGAAGAAAAGACTCAAAATGGCCAAAGTAATTTTGGAAGACAAGAACAAAGTTAGAGAACCTTGCTATAAAGCTACAATGCCTGAGTGACAATAGACAAAAGAATTAACAAATGCATCAATGGAGCAGTAAAGAGAGCTCTCAAACTGGATCACTTAAATTAAGTCAACTGATCTTTTTCAAAGTAGGAAGGGCAATGCAATGGAGTAAAGACAATCTTTTCAATAAATGATGTTGGAAGAGTTAAATATTCACACACAAAAAATAAATCTACACACAGACCTTATAACCTCTGAAAATTTTTCAAAAATGAATTGCAGACTTATTTTAAAAGCCAAAACTATACAACACCAAGAAGAAGGATATAATTATAGGGAAAAATCCAGGTGTTTGGGGGTTTGTACATGACTTTTTAAACACAAGACTATGAAGGAAAAAAATTGATAAAGTAGATTTCATTAAAATTAAAAATTTCTGCTCTGCAAAACATAGTATCAAGGCAATGAAAAGACAAAGCACGGACTGAAAAAATGCTTGCAAAAGACATATTTGATAAATGACTGAAGATTAGTCATTGCACAGTGAGCTATGAATGCACCAATGGATTAATTCTCTGATGAGACAGCACCCCCATGGCTCAATAAACTTCCAAAAACACACCTCTGAAAATGAGAGTTTTGGGGGACAGTTTAGATATAAACCATAACAGACCATTATCTAAAAATGGTAGTATGCAATGAACCCTTAAATCTCAATATAGTAAAAACACAACTCCATTAAATGAGTCAAAAATCTTAACAGGTACCTCACCAAAGAAGATGTACAAATGGAAAATAAGCTTATGAAAAGCAGTTCTGCCTTACATGTCATCAGGAAATGCAAATTAGAACACAGTGTGCACTATACACCTGTTAGAAAGGCCAAAATCCAGCACTGACCATACCCAAGGCTAACAAAAATGTGGAACAAGAATAAATGTCATTCTTTGCTAGTGGGAAGACAAAAATTTATGGACACAGCCTGACAATTTAGTACAATGCTAAACATGTTATTACCAGAAATTCTAGAAATTCTATTTTTACTATTTACCCCAAAATCTGGACACTTACAACCACACACAAAAAGGTGTACATGGATGTTTTTAACAGCTTTATTCATAAATGCTCAAATTTGGAAGATACTAAGATATTCCTCATTAGGCAAAAATTCTATGGTGTATCTGATCAAAGAAATACTGTTGAGAGCTAATAAATGAGGTACCAAGCCATGAGAAGACATGGAAAAATATTCAATACATATTATTAAGTGTAAAAAGTCAATAAGAAATAGTTACATACTATGTGCTTTTAACGTAATGACATTCTGGAGAAAGCAAAACTTCTTTTTTTCTTTTTTTGGGTACCGGAAATTGAACCCACAACCTTGCACTTACTTGTCAGGCAGGCACTGTGCAGCTGAGCAATATCTCTGGCCCAGGCAAAACTCTTTACACAATAAAAAGATCAGTATTTGCCAGATGATAAATAGAGCACAGGGAACTTTTCATCAGGAAAACTACTCTGCATGATACTATAAGAATGGAGATACATCATTAAAATTTTCCAAACCCATAGGATGTAAGAGCGAGCTATAATATAAAGAATGGTCTGTGATAATTGCGTGTAAGTGTTCACTGTAGGTTCATTAACTGTAACAAATGTACCACTTTGGACATTGTATCGGTTAGAATATTCTAGAGGAAGAGAATCTATCTATCTGTCATTTACCTGTCTGTCATCTAACTATCAATCAATTATGTATCCATAAAATTATGCAAGTCAATTTATTACATAGGCTCATGATCAGAGACAGGGTAGTCTACAAAGGCTACGTGCATGTGGGAGATTCAGGGGATCTATTAACTGCTCAGCCTAGGAAGCTAGAAGGCACAGAATAAAAGGGATCAAATATGCAGCATCAATCTGAGACTAAAGACCTGGGGGCTCCCTGGATAGTGTGTGGAGTGATTCTGTGTTGAGCAGCTGAAGAAGTTGGAGTCTCATGCTCACATGTGGTAGAAGTAGCAAAAGACACACCCACTCACACAGATTAGAGCTTTACAAATGGAGGCTGATTTCCTCCTCTTTTTATTCCATTTTGGCTATAGGCCTATGTGATGTTGCTGCTCACAATCAGGGTAGATCTTCTACCTCAGTTTACTGGTATGCAAGCCAATAATCTCAGGAAACATCATCACAAACATACCCAGAAATGTGCTTTAATCTGCTAGACAACTTTTTAATTATATCAAGTTGACGATCACCATTAACCACCACAGAGGAGGATACTAGTAATAGAGAAAACTCTGCATGTGTGGCAGCTGGGGCCATATGGGAAATCTTTGTAGCTCTCATTTTTTTCTTTTTTTGCTGTGAACTTAATATGGTTCTGAAAGAATAATCTGTTTTAAAAACATAAATTAGAATTAATTAGATATTTGACATTTGCTATTATTGAAATACAGAGATGTGATTTGAGATTATTTTCTATCAGGAAGGCCTGAAGTTGTTCCCTTTCTCTCTTGTGTGTGAACTTAACCCACGCTGAACACTATTTCTGCTTTTATAAAAATATGTTGGAATTCCTTCTTCTATATTTGAATTTCAATGACCCTTTCAGGAGTTACTATTTTGTGTTAGTGATCGAAATTTAGTTAGCTCCATGGTTCACAATAATATTAATACAAGTAAATAGTTTTTTTCTACTTGTGATTATGTACCCTAACTCAGGGATTTTTTTTATGAAAGTCATGAAAACTTTGACTGTTACATTTCACTCTTTATGGCTATGGCTGTAATCAAAATGTTTCAATAGAAATTCAAAATCACTATATAGCAGATATATTTTTAGTTCTTATACTGTGATGTGAGAAAATACAATAGCCACCTACATCTTCAATAAAGGGAGATGAGAGTTAACCAACTTGGAGAAATTATCAAAGGCCCTTTAATAAATGCCAAATTATAAAATAATCTATATTTTACTCTGAACATTTGTTGGCCAAACTTCTGCTTTTTGACTACAACAATATCACACCACATGAATAGAAAATTAATCATAAATTCAGATTGTAGAGGATTTAAATCTTAAAATAACTCAAGTGGAATTCTACTTAAGTAGCATCTGTTCCCACCCACCTCCTCTTCTGGCTTTCTTTTCCCATAGTGCAGGGAAGTGATGACTGAGGACATTTTCAGTGTTCTTATGTGCTCTACCTTCCAACTCAAGCTTTAAACTGAACTTTTGATGTGAGCTACATTAGCTAGAAAACACTGCTTGTATATTGTAAAATCTCACTGACAGATGAGATTTAAAAAAACTTTCATATTAAATCTAAAAACAGTATAAAATTCTGGTAATAATTTATTAAAGAAACATTTGTAACAAGGTTTTATTGTAAATGCCTTTGATTGATTTTATTTTAACCACAATTATAGTTCATTTGCCCAAAATATGATATGCTCATTTTTGTTTTCCCCTGTAAGATTTTCTTTACTTACACGTAGCACAGAATGATGATCTCAACTCATCTATATTTAGCACTCTATCATCTGTGAAACAGTGAGTGCTAAAGCCTTTAGATTCTATCACTCATAACTTTCACTTTTAAATTTATTTATTGCAATTATTTACCAATCATTAAGTTTTATAGCACTGTCACAGATGTTAGAAGGCAACTAGAAATATGAAAACCTTTGGTAGTTCCATAACTAATAAAAACTGGTCACTATGTACAGTCCACTCTGTTGATCTGTTCCATATACAGCTCTCTAATTTTCCCAAGAGGCAAGGGAAGTAGGCTTGGATATTCAGAAATGGGTTCCTTAGTGTTCCATAGAATTAGAAAGTGAAAGGTGGTGTTACTTCTTCATTAATAAGCCTAAATTCACTTGAAGCCATAAATTCTGTTTTGGTGCCAAAGGTAACCATCTTAATCCTTGGTGTTTACTCAGGGATTCACAAATACAGTCATAAACATTAATGTTGTCTGCCAGTGAGTAGTATCCTGTTTTCTACACAAGAGTTCAGATATGTCCAAATTCAGACTCAGGTTTATACAACTATCTCCCTTATTTATCTTTCTTCTGCTCATCCCTTGTTTCTATTGCTATTAGTATATTTCCTTAGAACTTTAGAGAAGTAACAAGATTTTTCTAAGTAGAAGGTCTCCTTAGAAAAGTGATGAGCATTTCTCCAAATGGAGGATATTAAAGTAAACTCAGGTCAAAGGACTTCTGAATTCTAACACAGTTCTGGGGCATCTCAGATTTGAAAGTTTCCAATTCCGTCCACTTATTTCATCTTCTTTGACTCTATCAGTTTCTACTCTACTCTGTGTAATGCTTTTTGGCAATATGTAAGGCTATATATTCTTTTGACTAAATAGGAAGAGAGGGGCAAAGAAAAAGAATCTAATGTCCAAACGGTCGCCTATTTTACCACAACATTCTGATGATGCTATCAGAATCATTGAGATAATCCTAATTAAAAAAACATTCTAGTTTAAGCTTCAGATTATTTGTTGTACACACTCACCCCAAATTGTGGTGTGGTTAAGTGTTTTATCCAGAAGTGAATTCTGACAGGATATGATAGCAATCAATGATCCAGGATGGAACCATTTAAATCATCATGAAGCTAATTACTAAATCCAGTACTCACTTGAGGATAGCACTTTGTCTTCATGGCTCTATCATACCAAAGCTACAAGAAAAACACAAATTAAGTTACTGAGTTAGGAAATGTATCACAATTATAATAAGGAAGTATTTTGAAAAGATACTAGATTTAGAAATATTTTCATGTTTTCTTTGTACTAAACATTTTCTTTTGTCATAATCCATGCTCTTAACAACAGTCCTTGCTTTTTAAAAATCCTAATTGCTTCAGGAAACGTCTTTCAATTTTCAACTTTAGCTTCTAAAAATAGAAAGGTTTCTTCAGATATTTTTGGTGTTACTGACCATAGTCAGATGGAAATGACCTATAAAATACTCTTTCTTTCTCTTTTTGTTATAAACTAGAACTAAAAGAAGAGATAGATGTCCAACAAAGTTAGGACAGCTTATGTTTCAAACATACTTAATATTTAGTAGCTACAATGTATTAGACACTATTCCAAGCATTTAAAGTCTATTGATTTTGTAACCTTCAGAATAATTTAAAAATGGCATCCCAGTTCTCCAAGTGACTCATATTGGTAGCAGTTTATATGAATCCATGTTCAAATCAAACAAGATTGCTTCTTTGGTAGAAAACTTTTACCATCCCTTAAGTGTTTCAATGCTAGAATGATTAACTTGAAAATATTAAAATGTCAATTTAATTAACTAAATTAAATGAATTAAAATTCATAGATATCCATGTTAAAATGAAAACAGGACAAAACTTGTCATAGTGAATTAAAAGATACTGATATTGACAGTCTAGTAAATCATTTTCAGTAGGGCTTCCTTTAGAATTTCCCTTAAATTTAGGGAATAAAATTTTTCTGCACATTGGTAGGAAACTATCTCAGTATGTGACCCGATTATTTGGTCTTGATGGGCAAAAAGTTTAGTCTAGAAGTAACAGGTCTTTTAAACAGAGAACAGAGACACAACTTAGGAGATTTACTGGTAGTCCTTAAGACTTGTGGTGCAACTTGAACCCATCCTCACTTTTTGAATTCCATTGCTGATTTCTTATTATAATTTGGTTCACTAGCATACAGAATGATTGCTTCAACTCTAATTTTATCTTCTACTCTTGTTGTTGAGCCTCCACTTACCTTCTGAAACTGACATTTTCTTGCATAAAAACTTTCCTGAGCAATCCACCTGTGGTAAGATAATGACAGCCACATGAATCTGCTCACAAAACTTTCTAAAAATTACGTTAGCAAATAAGAGCACAAAATTATAATTAGCTTTGATTTATGAATTAATAAGGAACAAAGAGTATTGTAAACTTTTTCTTACTTGCCAGTAGAGAAATAAAAACCAAATTCCAAAAAAGCTCTCATCTCTGAAAAGTACTGTTATGGAGAGTGAAAAGAGGGAATCTTAAACGCCTCTGTAAGAAAGAAGACTGGAGTAGAAGATGAGTTAAAAGACAGGCAATCACTAGTAGAAAGAGAAATTATAAGAGTAAGTATGAAAATACTAAAACAGAAGAAATGGTAGTTCCCAGCATCAGCTGCTGGGCTGGTGCTTAAAAGTAAGCAAACACTGAGGCATTATCTTTGTGGAAGCATTACTTCTGGGGAAAAAGTTGATAAATAGACAAGGGGCAGCAAAGAAAAGAAAGAACAAAGAGGAGTTAAAGGTTAAGAATCAGAACTGGAGAAACAGTTCAGTGGTAGAGCCCTTAAGCATGTTCAAGGCTGTGCATCCAAACTCCACCCCACCCCCAAATATGTCAAGGATCTCACAGAAACGAAACGCAAACATGGCATGCCATCTCTCTTCTTGCTAACACCATGACTATCATCACCAACAGAATCAACTTTTACGTATCTTGCTATTATATTAGTAGGAGTGGGTAGTATTCTTGAACAAGGAAAATTATCAACAAAAGGATAAGAATTACTTCACACAAATTCATCAAGAAAGTACCGTAAACATTAAATGGAAAAATTGAAATGAAAATATATCCTATTGATGTAGGAAAAATATAACATTTGACTTGTTATATGTGCTAAGCTATTGGTCTCACAGCATTGAGGAGTAAATCTTGAACTAAAAGAAAAAGGTAGGGAAGTTTTACTGGAAATAAGGGAAAGAAGAATAAGTCCTGGATTACCAGGAAGGGTTCTGAATGGGTGGCCACCAAGGCACTTTTTCAGGGCAATCTATACAGCAAAGTCACAATGTAGGTACAATATGAATCAATCTACAATCAACCTGTGGAATTGCAAGTATAGCTATATAGGAGAAATAAATCTCCCGAACTGTTAGATGTCAAATGTGCCAAGTTCCTGGTTGCATAACGTAGAGAAATAGAGTTACAAACCAAGGAAAGAGGAAAGTTTTACTAGAAATAAGTAGACGAGAAGGGTTCCTAGATTTCCAAGCAAGGTTCCAAATAGGATGAGCACTGAGGGCCTTTGCAGAAGTAATTTGTATAGCAAAGTCACAATGTGGGTACAATGTGGGACAAACTGCCATTAGTCTATAAACATGTAAGTATAAACACTTAACTAAAATGGATTCAATAGAGAAAACAGTCATGCATCATGGGTACATGGGAAGAATGAAAAACATTTCTGGAAGAGATGGGTTCATATGCTCTGGTCACCACATGGGCAACTGATGCCTTACTGGACCAGGCAGATGCTAATTACAGTGTGATCTCAGGTTCCCATGCCTTAGGGAGCATATAGGTCTGTTCTTTGCATCTTTAACTTGAGACTTGACCTTCTTTAAATGCACATTCAGCCACACTTATGATTTCTTTATTTTCTCTGCTGATTCCTTTAAACCCCAGCCCCTCTAGGATTTTATATGCTTATATCTACTTTAGCGGCCTATAAAATTTCCCCCTCTGAAGAGCTATCCCTAACTCCTAGTAGAGAAAAATGGATTCAGTTTCAACCTAGCTGCTTTGAAATGACAAGGGTCAGTGTAAAGGAAGACTTTAGTCAGGGGCTTTCTCTGGAAGAATAATCTAAAGGGCCTTGGATAGAAGTCATGTTGGTGTTTAGCTGTTATGAACTCTCTTCAGGTCAGTTAGGTGAATCCTGGTGAAAGGAGTCTGACATATTTATCTTGGATTTTACTCTATGATTACTTAGAGTTTTTCAGCCTCTAGGCAAAAGTAAACAAAAGTTTCCAGGAGATCATATTACATTATGATCAAAGCATGAGCACTAGAATGAAAAGGCAGATTGAGGAAAAGAACCATGTCCAGATACTGCTCTTAAGGTACTAGAATAGTGATTGTAAGCAATAGATTCTTAGAACTGTCTACTGATGGCGTTACCTACAAATCTGAGATTTTAAGAAGATTATTTCACCTGATCTAAATAATTAATCTAAAGACAAACAATTTTATTTATTAACACACATATTCCTCCATTTTAACTGTAAGAAGTTGTAAAGCTTGGTGGTTTTGAAGAACAATTTTAGCTAAGGCATTTAAAGACCCTTGGTGAGATTTTGTAGGTTCCAGTGTAGTTTCTAGCCTCCTTGAAACATAACAGTGGTCAACTGCAAGTGTGGTTGGAAACTTCCAGCAGGAATAAATCTAGTCCTCTTTTTATATCTAACCTTTATTGTCATGGTATTGTTTTTTATCCTTCTTTTGGTTATACTTTTTGGGGTGTTTAAGATCAAGTTGAAGTGAGACTTGTGCTAAAATTAACACTTTTTTATCCATAAAATTCAGTTAAGCCTCGCTAGAAGCCTTACTTTTGGAGCCATGTACAGAATTTCTTAGCTCCTCTGTCAGTGTCAGTCACCAGGATGTGTCATGGCCTTGCTTAACCTTGTGGCTTCCCATGAAAGCATGGGAGTTGTATTTTCCTCTGGTGACCCTCCTCTTCAGCACATGGTGTGCTGTTTGGCTCCTGTCCTCTGGGATCCAACGATCTCTTTACTCGGGAGGTTGAGTGACTCATCAAAATTGTAAGATCTTATAGAAAAGGTTCCCTTATATTCTGTGTCCTTATTGAATTTGGAGGGGCAAAATATTGGCTAGCCTCTTAGCTCAACTCTTTTTCAGCACTGATATCCAGACCTTTAGTTCCATAAGATCAGTTACACCAGTATTGCAGTTGGAGCAGAATAGATTTTGAGTTCCACATAGTCTTACATTTGGAAAGAAATAAAAGAAAATGGGGTTAGGTCACATGTTCACCTGCCCAAACTAGGTCCAAATTCCCACAGAGGTAGCTCTAACCCTGTATTATGTCACTAGTCCAGGCATTTCTGCTATACATGTAGAAAAGCTCATGTCAGTTTGCCTATGGAGCACTATTTTTGAAGGGAGGGAGAAGTAAGAAGAGTGAATTTTCAGTTCTGCCTAAGGGCTGAAAGGCTGATAAATTTGAACTAAAATGCCTACATTTATTCTTTGAGGGTCCGAGGGCTAGGTTAAATCTGGACTAGTTTTTAAGAATGTGACCCAGAGACAAGTGAAATTCAGTTTCATGGTGCTAGAGTTACAGGGAGGGGAAAATTCGTCATTCTGGAAATGGTCTTAAAATTCAGCAGCCACAGAAAAGAGAATTACCTTAGTCAAAGCACTGTCATAAGCACTGCATTACTTCTCAAGGACAAGGCAATGGAGAAGGGACAGTATAATGACTATGCAGGACACGAGAACTAAATTCTTAATGGTAGACAGACAATGAAGACCAAAATTTATCCAAGGGTGGATCTCTAGTCCTTAACAAAACATGTGTCTAAAAACAAAATCTACCACTGACTCCACTCATTTTCTATAGGTTTAGGAGCTTTCAATTGGAAAGAAAAAAAAGATTTTCAGGATTGTGGAGAGAAGCATACTGCTATTTCCTGATCACATTCCTGACAGAGGTGAACTTGCAAAGCCTGTCCCACTTCATAATCTTTTATGCTCTGAACTTTTAACATGGTGCAAGCAACAAAGAAAGGCATACCCAACCAAGAGTGGATGACAATGTTTGATTACCTAAATGAATCAAATCTAAAATCCAGTCAAAATCTTTAGGGGTGCTGTGAAACCAAAGCAACCTCTCTGCAATTATCTCAGTGGGGCCTTCAAAATGATAAAGGAGAAATATAACTCTCAACCTATTAAGTGTCAAATGTGCTCAGTTCATGCACCCATAACATGCAGGAATGAAGTTGTGAATGAAAGGAAGAAGTCAGAAAATTACATTGGAAAGAAGGAGAAAAGAATGGCTTCTGAATTTCCAGGCAGGATCCAAAATGGGTTGGCTATCAAGGCCCTTTGTCCACTGTAACTTATATAGCAAAGTCACAGCGTGGACTATAACAATGTGGGTCAAATCACCATTAAGCTATGGAACTGTAAGTATAGTCACTTAGCTAATACTGGTCCAATAGGGAAAGAAGTCACATAGCAAGGGTACATGGAAAGAACAAAGGTACTTTTAGTAAGGGATGGGTTCAGATGCTCTGATCACGAATTTGGGCAACTAATGCCTATCTTGGCTTACTGGACCAGGTGGTGCTAATTTCAGTATAATTTCAGTGTGCTATCACTTAGCAAGGCATGCAAGCCTCGTCATTGTGCCTCTATCTTTTTCTGTCAGTCACAATCATTTTGTCTCTATTTTTTGTGCTGCCTTCCTAGAGGGCCCAAATTCCATGGACTGTATATTAATTTCTATCTAGCTTAGCTGTCTGTAATAGCATGATAAATATTTCTTTTGTTATGTCCCCGAAACCAATCAGGTAGCAGAATACTGACAGCAAACATTCCCAACCAAATTCAACAAGATTAGGTTACAGTTTTTAAATATGTATTGAATCAGAAATATAAATGCAGAAGAAAAGAATAATACATAAAAGTGTAGTGAGTCAATCTAATTCAGAAAATACATTGAAACAAAGGACCAAATCATAATGAAGAAGAAATTAGACTATAAAGGTAATAAGGAATGTAAGGATTACAATAAGGAACATGAAACAAAAGCAGAGAAACAACCAAAATATCCTTTTGGAGACTTTTATAAAAGAAAAATGTCTAGAAAGAATGTGAGTGAAATGGAAGACAGGCAAAATAATCTGGGTTCTGAATTATCAGAGTTTATACAAAAGAAAAACAAGTGATATTTAAATCAGTAAGGTAAAAAAAAACTGAGAGTAAAGATAGCCTTATATTTCCAGAAGGTCTAATGTGAACAGGGAAAATGACCCAAAATAAAAAACTGAGAAATGTTTTAATAATATTGTTTTACTTTAAGGAAAAAATATTCAGTTCCTGTAAACAAAATAATCAAATTAGCTATAATTCAAGAATATTAGTCTTGCTTCATCTTTCTCAGGAGCAACACACAAAACCAAACAACACTGAAGCTACATTTAAAAAGTAACAAACAAAAAGTTAGCCAAAGCTTTTATCTATTTATTTATTTATTTATTGGTACTGGTGATTGAACTCACAGCCTCATGCTGGCCAGGCAGTTGCTTGTACTGCTGAGTTATATTCCTGGCCTAGCCAAAGTTTTTAAATTCACCAAAATGATCCATATCTAGACTATGAAATAACAACATCCACTGAGGAAAACTTGAGTAAAATGAAATATATGAGTTATTCATGAGGAATTTATAAGAAAATGAGTTAAAGCAGCAACAAAGACCTACTGAGAAATCCTTCATGAGTGGGTTAGTGCTATTTATTTAAAGTGTTTAATTATAAATTTAAAGTTGAAAACCTGAGTAATGAAATGGGAGAATCTGTCTGTGTATCTATCTGTTATTGTAATACAATATAGGTACAACTGTATTTTCCAATGGAATAGAAAGGAAAGTAGGGAAATATCTGGTTAAGGTGAAATTTCTAGTTTTAGTACTTTGAGGAGTGTCTGTATTGACTTTCATTCTGCTGCGCTAGTTTACGCTCCCAACTCTGTAGAAGTGTTCTTTGTCCTGCCCTCTTCAGCATCTCCAGCATTTATTATTTGCTGTCTTGATGACGGCCATTCTTTCTGTAATCTCAATGCTTTATTTTGCATTTCTCTAATGGCCAGTGATGAGGAAGCAAGAGGAAAGGGGCTGAAAAAATGAATGAAGATGTGTTACGTATATATCCTGACTCCACACAAGGAATGCAAACACTATGTACTACACACATATCAATGAACCAAAATAATAAAAAAATAAAAGTAAAAGAGAGGAAGATAGGGAACTATGGAAAAGTTTATTGTCGTATGTTTCAGGGCCAATGTGTATTTTTAAAAATGGGTAGTCTACATGTTTTTAAAAATGGGTAGTCTACTAGAACAAAAGAGATTCACTCCTAAGACCAATGAAATAATAAAAGAAAATTTTGATTATTATAAATAGAATGTGGCACATATATTGGTTATAACAAAATATGTCAGAATTGAGACTAAATGTTATGCACAACAACAAAAATACATAGTCATGATGTCTCCTCTCATCAGTCCTAGTCTATATTGCATTGGGAATTCTAATTAGGGCTGAAAGACAAGAGAAAAAAATTTTCGTACAAAATGAATAAGAGAAAATAAAATTGCTTTTATTTACAGATATAATGATTATTTATGTATAAATTATCAAAGTATCTTTTAAAAAATTTTGGAACTAACAAGCAAATATGGAGTAGCAGGATAAGAAGTCATATATAAAGTCAATTGCTTTCTTGTGAACCACTAATAAAAAACTGGAATTTAAAATTTTAAAATACCATTTATAATACCTTCCATAATCAAATTCATGGACATAGATCTATCAAAATGTGTATAAAATATGGGAAAACTGAAAAAACTCTATCCAGATAAATTAAAATATTATAAATGGAGACACAGTACATGTACACAGATTAGAAGACCCAATATGTTAAAAATACTGGTTATTTCCAACTTAATTTTTATAGTATATGTAATCATAATCTAATTTCTCAAGATATCTGGGCAATATTTACATTCTAAAGTTTATACAGAAAGACAAAGAATAGCCAATCTGATTCAGCTTAATATTCTAATATTATTTTCATTTGATTTATTTATATTTTACAGTGCTGGAGGTTGAACCCAGGACTTCATGCATGGTAAGCAAGCACTCTATCATTGATCTACACACTTCATCCTAATATTTTAATAATCTTTATTCATCAGTTAAGATATTTTCTTTTAAAAAATATTATGTTTATTCTCAGAAATACCAGATGTTCATATTGGTAAAAACATGTCATTAATCACTCTGCAAATGTGACTGCTTATTATAAAATTACCTTGGAAACCAAGCTCAACCGTACTGCCATAGGATGCATGTTTTGTCACTTTTACAGAGACTGACAGAAAGTTGTTTATTTGGTTCCTTCTGGGATTCCATTTTAAACTTTTTCCCATTGTATACCATGAAGTATTACACGTCTGGTGGCAAGCATGCTGAACGTGTGTGACTGGATTCACTTCGCGGCTCAAATCTCTATACACATCATGGGAATAAACAGATTGAAAACCACCATTCTCTTCATGCTGAACATAAGGGACATATCAATACAGATGATTCTTTTTGCTCAAGATTCTGTCCCTGCTGAAATCTTTGAGACAGCTGATCAATGAGTGGGTGTCATTTGAAAACTCAATAAAAATCCCTGAGGAAGGCTTAGCACTGTGTTTTCTCTTTATAGCACAGAAAACATCTGAAAATGTGGCACCTCCTCCATTTGACTTCTTGTATGAGGAAAGGCTTAATCAGAAAATATGTACCAAAAATCTGGAAAGAAAGAAAAGGAGAAAGAGAGTACATTTTCTATATCTTTCAAAATCATACTAGATCTCTATAGAACACAGTTAGAAAGTTAAACATTGTGATGCAACTAAAGAAATCAGGGAGATTTGTTAAACAGGACCAAGGAAATTTATTAGTTTAGCCAGGCAATTGATTCTGAAATATCAAATGATTGAAATGCTGTCTTTACCTAATCATGTGGATGAGTTGATAAGCTAAAACATATGAACTCCGCTTTTACCTCTCATTATTCTTGTCAACCAGAGTGGTTCTTAAGTTTTGAGTTATGTCATGGTCACCTGCAGACATTGGTAAAATTATGGATGCATAAGTTTCACCCTAAACTTACTGTGTGATGATACCAGGGGCATTGTGAATACTAAGTGCTATATACAGATTCTTCTTAATGCTATATATTAAGTATTGTATACAGATTGTTTCATTGTGACATTTTCATACATGCATAGAAAACTTTAATCATTCCTCCTCTGTTGCCCTCTTATAACCTCCCCACTCCACTCTTCAGTATTCTTTTGCTAGTTTCACTTCTATGTTTATGTCATTTTTTCTCTCCCCACCCCCCGATTCCATTTTACTTTTTTTTTTTTTTTTTTGGTACCGGGGATTGAACTCTCAACTTTGCACCTGCCAAGCAGGCGCTAAAGACACTGACCCTTTGATTTCAATTTAAACAAAACATTTCACTTATAAATATGAGAGAAAAGAATGTGATACTGGCCTTTCTGAGTCTAGCTTATTTTGATTTACATGACGATTTCCATTTCCACCAAAGCACAAGATCGCCTCCTTCCTTATGGTGGAATATTATTCCATTGTGCATATATACACCATTTTCTTTATTCATTAATCTGCTGAAGGACACTTAAATTTATTTCAGTTTTGGTTATGATAGATTGCATTGCTATAAATATGGGTATACAAATATCGCTATGGTATATGACTATAATTATGCCAAGTATATCCCAGGAGCAGTATACTTGGATCATGTGGTAATTCAATTTTCAATTTTCTGAGGAACCTCCACACTGATTTCCACAGTGGTTGTACTAACTTACAGTCCCATCAACAGTGAATAAAGATCCCTCTTCTCTTGTATCCTTCCCAGTATTTTTTCTTTTCTGTGTGTGTGTGTGTGTGTGTGTGTGTGTGTTCTTAATGATAACCATGTGCTTGATGATAATCATTTTGCCTAAGATGAGATGGGCTAAGTAGGTCCTGCCTCCAGTGATTTTGGTGTACTTCAATACCATGAACCAGTGTCTTAGCATTTGTTAGATTTCCTGATGAGCATGAAAGGAATTTACTGATATTCACAATCAATACTCAATATGTAGAGAATCTATGTGATTTGCTCTAACTACGCCTCTCTGCAGCATCTTCATCACATTTCACTTCCTATTAATATTTCCATTCTTATTTTTATTTTAAACAAAAGGAACACAAGAAATCAAAACGTAACAATTTCATCCCAACCAACAAAACAGCAACAATCATCAGCATATTGGATATTCCCAAAGTCCATTCTATATTGGTAAGAGGAAGAAAGAGAAATGAAATAAAAATCTGTCAATTTTGCTTCTCAAAGGTTTTGGTAAAAATTGTATGCATAAAATAAATTAAAATAAATTTTATAGGTATCTGAATCTAATGTTACATATACTTTCCATGCTTATTATTAATACTGATCATTACAGTTGATCCTATTGCCATCGATCCTAAAATAGAGGGAAAATTTGTGAGGTTAGAGAGTTAGCCACAGTCTCAGAAACTATTTCAATCACTTAGATTGAACCAGACTTCTATTTTCACATTCAAACAGGCTTTCATTTTGTTTTAAAAGTGCTTCAAATGAATGTAAGTCATCAATATAATGGAAGGCCTATAGCAAATGATTATGATTTGCACATGTAATTGTTCTTACATTCTGTTAACTTTATAAAACAAGTTATACAATATATTAGAACTGAGACTGAGACAAAGATTGAGAGAAAAAGAATTGAAGATGCATTTGCAAAGAAGGATATTGAAAAGAAGTTAGAAAACAAGGAATACAAAAGATTGTAGGACCTATCAGAGAGAACAATAATAATGTATTTTCTATTTCTTTTATCAGAAAAATGAAGAAAATGTCTAAATGGCTTCAGGAAAATTGTCCTAACCTCTACTTTCAGGTTTCCTAAGGTGAGTCCCCTCTGCCACATTTAGTGTCTTTTCCATGCTATTTCTTCTACTTGGCATGCTCTCTTCATCTTGGAAGATTTTCTTAGGCAGAGATCATGTTTTATTCACTTCTGAATCTCTATTTTTTATCACAATGTTTTACATAAACAGCTGTTTAATAAATGTTTGTTGAATGAATGAGAAGTTATATTTAAAAGTAGCTCTTGACTAAGAATGTGTAGGTTAGCACAAATAAATTACTAGATAAAGAAGAATGACAGCGACTTTTCTCTCCAGAATGGGATGGAAGATAATGAATATATGAAGCCTTTGTTGTTTCCTTCATGGAAACAACACATAGAAATTTCCAATTTTGTTAGACCTACAGCTATATAAGTCAGAGCAATTAACCCAGGGTCAGAGTGCTTGTAATGATGCTTTCTTCTGCAGTTGCTGTGTAAGTGAATGAAATGACAGGTCAGGTGTGACTCCTTTATCAGAGCAGCAGCTTCATAGTCAACCACAATGCCCAAGCCATCAACACTGACCCTACAACAAGTCAACTGCCTCATAGACATCATCATAATAGATAATACGAATCCCATGCATTTTGTTGTAGACAGAGCTTCATAAAATGTGTGTAAGCTTCAACTGGAGAATTTATAAACCCAATTCTCATGACAATTAATTACGTAAATTCAGGGAGCTGCTCAGAAATCTTTAACTGGTGCCCCTTGATTCTAATGCAGTTGATCCTTGAAAATCACTGTATTTTGTTAACTATCAGGAAAAAGTTTCTGCTAATTACATGAAAAAATTCCAGGATACTTACCTAGATATATAAAAATGATTCACAGATATTTATCTTCAATGGAATTTAACAAATAATACAGGAACTATATTTAATTCTTACTTTGCACCAGGTAGAGCATTATGATATAGTAGGTTGGCAACCTCTCTGGATTCTGATAACTAAGAATTGGATAACTAAGAATTTTTTTTGAAAGATAAAATGTTTTACATATCAATTTCCTTTTGTTTTTAGAATGAGAATGATACTGACAGAGCAGCTATAATTATAAAACGTGATAATGCATATTAAGTATTTAGTACTATATTCTGCTTCCAGACAAAATTAAAGATTAGTGGTTGTGATATGATATGACTTACAATTTTGAAGAATAGATAACATTTGGGCACAAAATATTAAAAAACAAATAGGAAATGTCTGTATTATGATAAAAGCAATAGTTTGAGTGATATAGAAATAGCAGTGTCCTAACTCAATTAGATAATAAACTTCTGGGGTTGTCCACAAAAGAAATAATGTATGCTGGTGTGGGGTAGAGCTCAGGCAGTCATCATGGGTGCAATGAAATTTGATCTAGGTCTTGAAGGATCAGTAAATTAGGAATATATGTGGACATGGACATTCCAGATCAAAATCTCAGCAAGAGTTTGGAAGCATTCAAGCACATGGTGTGTATAGTCAAAAAGAAGTGGTTCTATTTTGCTTTCTCAAGGGAGTAGTAAGAAACAAAATTGAAATGTTACATGAGCCAGAAAATACTAGCAAAAGGCGGCCTGTGTTTGTTTGATGGATTTTTCCACACAGGTGCATCTAACACTAACAGAGCAGCAGACACTTTTATTTGCAGCATGAGAAGCAGTCCCAGAGGTGGTAACCGGAATGTCAATATCACTGCCTTTTCAAAATTCAATGAGTCAATTGGAGTTGAGAAAAGAAGTCTCTATTAGTCACAGATAAATATTCAACCAAGCCTGTCAAATGAACCTAACAAGAGAGGAGGTGCTGGCAGTATCAAACAGATGCAACCTTTTCACACAACAGCCGCCCTCCTCACCCCAACCCTTTTCTGAAGGGAACATTAAGAAAATGACGGTATTTAGAACTGAAGAGAACAAACACAACAGCCTTTGGCTATTAGCAGCACAGCATAAGAGCACCTGAGTCATGTTTTGGCTCTGGCTTTAACTCTTTTGTGTTAGGAGTAGATTTTACAGCACTAAAGCAACTCTTCTCCTAGGGATGTGACTAAATAGGACAATCATAGTGAAACTGCTTCAAGTCAAGTCCTTGCATAGTATCCACAAGTAAAAAGTATAACCATTGGCAAAAAAATGCTAACTGATATGATTTTTAGACCACATTATGTATTAGACAATATTTTTAGTAAAACATACAGTAGCTTTCTTGTTCCACTGGGGAAAATCTGCTGCAGAATCTCAAGTGGGTACCCTAAGTGTTGGAGAGTACTAGATGACCCATCTTTCTTTTTCTCTCTCTTGTATGTGGATATGTATATATGTTTTCCTATACATATATACATATGATAAAGTTAGTTTATATGTTAGACATGGTAAACAGTTAGCAATGGTGATTTACCATAGACCTTAGAGTCTTGGTACATGATTTTGTTTCCTTTCCTTGTTGAGCTGAGCACTCTTCCATTTCACTGAAAGGAAGCACTATGAGGTTTCTGTTTGAATTTTCCAAATTGCCAGCATTACTACTTTTGTGCCATTATTAAGTAAAATGAGAATCACTTGAACACAATCATTGTGATATTGTAGCAACTGACCTGATAGCCAACGTTGCTACTTATTGGCTAACACACAAGTAGCACTTTTAGTGTGGATAAACATCCTAGGTGAGATACAGCATGATTTTATTATTTTAATCAGAGTATGAATAATTTAAAACTTATGATTTTTTTATTTCTGGTTTTGTTCATTTAATATTCTGGACCACAGTTGAATACGAGTATCCAAAACTGTGCAGTTAAACTGTGAATAAGGGAGATCAAGTTTTATGTACCCTCCAAATTCTAGTAGCGTAAAAGAAATTGAGTTTTTTGAGCTTTGCTAGGAAGTCAAGTCATTCAACTGCCTTTGAATATGAAGTTACTAAGTTGTAAAATAAACACTTGCTATTTATAGAGTGTGATTGTTATTTAATTTTTTAACAAGTAAATTATATAATGAAAATTGTTAAGCACAGTTCAGATGTTATAAAGATATTTCAGAGACTGATGTCTATGTTTCCTGCTACATTAAAAAACTCATGTACTTGAAATACATGGATATATACATTTAATGTAGATATATGAAGCATATATGCTCAAAATATGCACAAATATGTACACAAATTATATATATATGAGATTAATAAAACAAATATTCACAGTATTCATATTTAAGAATTTTCTTTAGTATTTAATGTGATATTAGAAAAAGACCTCTGACCTCACTAAGAATCCAAAATTATGCATGCTGCGTGTATGCCAAAAATAGATGTTATCAAGGATTCCTCATTGATCAACCCTGATGCTCTCCACACTGTGACAAGAATAAGTTGACCTCATGAAAGTATAGTCCATATTTTTATTTCTGAATATTATATTATTCTGCTGAATGCAGGGGGTACATTTTGTTGAACAACCTTTAGCATTTAGTAAAACAACCTAAAGCTCTGACAAATTTGCTGAATAATGTCATGAATAACACCACTGATTTTTCTAATAGTGCATCTTTTTTACTGTCAAATTTTATCCATCAATTATTGACAGCATTATCAGAATGACAAAAATGTCAATAGAATGTTATTGCATGAGCACTCCATAAAAAAATACTTGACGTAATTATTCAAAAATTACCATATAGAGAAGCAGCCATTAATCCATATTGAAAGAAAAATGGTGTCATGAAAGAAGGGACAAATTAAGGGGTAATTTCTGTAAACCCCTAACTCAATCGTCAGCATAAAAAAATGAAGAAACAACTGAGTTGTCTCTGAAACAAGCTACCTCAAATGAGATTGCAAGCTTTGATTTGGAATATTCCATGAAATCTGTCACTGTGTTATTGCTAGTATTCTTAGGTGGGACAAGCTTTTGGTATTAAGTAGCAGGATGACCCACATATTGAACTACTTTAACAGTCACCTTTTATGTTATAGAATGCTATTGAGCAGATTCTTTTTACATGTTAACATTTTATGTGCAGAACTTAATTGAAATTTTCTTATTTTAAGAAACAAAATACATTGTCTTTTTAGAGATGTTACCTTGTTAAAATAAGCTTTTGAATCACTCACTCTCCAATAATATATCTTGGATTGTTTTGTCTAATGAATACATTAATTCCTGAGACAAATATACATACTTTGAGACTCTGTCTGAACAATCAGATCTCATTATTCTTCTTTATTTTTAATATAACTCATTCTGCAGAGTTGTTGGGTTTTTTGTAATAATCTATAGGTATATTCTTGTTTTACTCTATGTCTACATATGTACTATATTAATACAAGGATATCCAGGCTCCAGGGGAAATTAAGCTTCTATAGAATAAAATGGTTCAGTTTAACAAAAAGTACTATACATTTACTCTGTGTCAAGACTTGTTTACTTGAATTTTTGCTGGTAAGTGGCATTCAAGAGTTTTTATCAGAGAGGTTGGTCTAGATGCTGCATGGGAATTGAATTTAGGATAATGCCCTCTATTATAATGTGATGCCATGGCCTGGTGGTGCCACACTCCAGGGTGGGCTCCACCTAGCCAACTGGGTCCTGAAGATTCCAAACTCCACACAGCCAGACACAAGACCCCAGCATCACACCCCAGGGGTGCGTCTCTGCTAGCCACCTGAGTTGTGGAGGTTCTGAACGCCAGGTTCTAGGCCCAGGCCACAAGGTTCATGGATGTGCCCCTGCTAGCTGCAGAGAGGATACAAACTTTGTCCAGCCCAGCATCCCAGAGCAACCCAACAAAGTACATTAGGGGAACACACAGTCAGACTCACAGACCACAGAGCACAAGGATCCAGTGCCACAGTCTGGCCACAGGGATGTTGGATGATTGAAACTCTGCTTAGCACAGTGCTCCAGTGTAATCTGTCAGGAGGCTTCCTGGCCAGTCACACAGGTCCCAGAAGAAAATGATAAAGCAAAACAGCAAGAGACAGTCTCAGTCCTCAAGCTCACTGAGAACAAACCCAAGAGACACTGAAATGGAAGACACTGGGAATCACACAACTGAACTTTCTGAAATGATAGCAACTGAGGCAAAGAAACAACTCCATGAAGCTATGGAGGAAATCAGATGAGAAATAATCACTCAGCTAAAAAATGAAATGACAATCATTATGAAAGAAATGCTGTGTGTATCTAAAGAAGATCAAGATAAAAAATAGAAGAACGTAAGAAAATGATGGAAACTTTGAATGAACAAGGTAAGACACAAATAGAATGCATGAAACAGATTCAAAAGGAAATTCAGGAAATGAAAAATACCATTGAAAGTTGGCAAAACTGCTTGAATGAAGCTGAAGATAGAGTCTCAGACCTTGAAGACAGCATGGAAGCTTATGATCATGAAATAAAAGATCTCTTAAAAATAACAAGGAACCAGGAAACAACAATTCAACAGCTGCTAGATGAAGCCAAGAGAAACATCATAAGATAAATAGGCATCAATGAAAATGCAGGGATCAGTAAGAACGACCTGTGAAGACTATTTGCAGAAATAATAGCAGAAAATTTTCCAAACATGGGAAGAGAATCTGATATCCATGTCAGTGGGGAATACAGAACCCCAATTAGCCATAACCAAAATAAATCTTCACCCAGACATATAATAATTAGAGTATCAGAAATACAGCACAAGGACAGAATACTAAAAGCTGTCTGAGAAAAGAAACAGATCACCTATGAAGGAAAGCCTATCAGAATCATGGCAGACTTCTCAACACAAACCTTCAAGTCAACAAGAGCTTGGAGTAAAGTTTTTCAAATTCTGAAAGAAAATAACTTTCAACCCAGACTGACATATCCTGAAAAGCCATCTTTAAAAAATTGATGGAGAAATAAGATACTTCCATGACAAAGAACAACTGAAGAAATTTATGGCCACCAAACCAACACTGAAAAGAGTACTGAAAGACACTCTAGAAAGAGACAAAGATAACTACAATTGTAAGAAGAACAACAAAAGGAAACCACTAAGCAAGGCAAGCAATTAAACAGAAAATGTAGAAAAGCAACAACAGAAAGATATCATGACAGGGATGAGTCAGTACATATCAGTTGTATCAATCAATGTAAAATGTCTCAACTCACCAATAAAAAGAAACAGACTGGCAGAGTGGGTTAAAACACAAAATCCAACAGTATGCTGTGTACAAGAAGCACATTTAACACAAAAGGAAACTAACAGACTAAAAAAATCAAAGGCTGGAAAACAATACTCCATGTAACAGGAACCCAGAAAAAAGCAGGGGTAGCTATTATGTTTGAAGACCATGTGAACTTCAAACTGAGCATGATCAAAAGAGATAAAGAAGGTCACTACATACTTGTTAGAGGAAAATTTCAAGAGGAAGGGATTACAATCTTAAGTATATATGTACCAAATATGGGAGCACCCAACTATGTAAGACAAATCTTAATAGGCATTAAAAACCAAATAAACAACATTACAGTTATAATGGGGGACCTTAACACCCCACTGTCACAAAGAGACAGATCAACCAAACAAAAAATCAGTGAAGAAATAACAGAACTGAATCAAACTTGGGAACAAATGAACCTAGTAGATGTGTACTGAGTGCTCCACCCATCAGCATCAGAATACACATTCTTCTCAGCTGCACATGGTTCATTCTCTAAAACAGAGCATATAACAGTTCACAGAACATGCTTAAGCAAATGCAAAGGAACTGAAAAAAAATTCCATGCATATTATCTGACCGTAGCACAATAAAATTGGAAATTAATGACAAAAACCCCCACAAGAACCCTATAAACACATGGAAATTAAATAACATTCTCCTAAACAATCAATGAATCACAGAAGAAATTAAAGAGCAAATTAAAGAATATCTACAATTGAACAAAAATGCAAATACAAATTACCGGAACCTGTGGGATACAATGAAAGCAGTCCTCAGAGGGAAACTAAACTCCCACATCAGAATAATGGAAAGAACACACATAAACAATCTAATGATGCACTTCAAACTTCTAGAAAAAGAAGAGCAAGTCAAGTCCAAAGCCCAAAGAAAGGAAGAAATTATAAAGATCAGAGCAGAAGTTAGTGCAATTGAAACTAAGAAAGCAATACAAAGAATTAACCGAAGAGTTGTTTCTTTGAAAGAATGAATGAAATTGAAAAACCCCTAGCCAACCTTATCAAACAGAGGAAAGAAAAAGCTCAGATCCATGCAATAAGAAATGAAAAGGGTGAAATCACTACAGACCTTGAGGAAATACAGATCATCAATATCTACTTTGAAAACCTCTACTCACATAGAATCACACACAGAAGAAATATTGGTTCTGGAAATATTAGCCAAAGCAATTAGACAAGAGAAAGAAATGAAAGGAATAGGGATAGGAAAGAAAGAAGTAAAATTATTATTTGCAGATGACATGATACTCTACATAGAAGACTCCCCCAAAAAATCCATTGAAAGACTTCTAGATGTGATAACCAAATTCAGTAACGTTTCTGGATACAAGGTCAACACTCAAAAATCAACAGCATTTTTGTACACAAACAACAAACACAGTGAGAGAGAAATAAGGGAAATCACACCCTTCACTATAGAATCCAAAAGGATGAAATGCTTAGGAATCAATCTAACAAAGGAAGTAAAAGATTTATACAGTGAAAATTACATTACTCTGAAAAAGGAAATTGAAGAGGATTTCAGTAAATGGAAGGATATTTTCTGTCCATGGATAGGAAGAACAAACATCATGAAAATGACCATTCTTCCAAAATTGTTACACAGATTTAATGCAATCCCAATCAAAATACCACTGGCCTACCTCACAGAGCTAGATAAATCATTCCTGAAATTCATATGGAACCAGAAGAGACCTAGAATAAAAGGCAATTCTGAGCAACAAAGGGAAGGCAAGAGGCATCACTTGAGACTATATTACAAAGCTACTATGATAAAATCAGCATGGTACTGGAATAAAAACAGACCTGAAGATCAGTGGAATAGATTAGAAGATACAGCTACAACTACAAACACACTCAGCCACCTCATCTTTGACAAAGGGGCCAAACATGTACATTGGAAGAAAGATAGCCTCTTTAGCAAATGGTGCTGAAGAAACTAGCTTTCCATATGCCATAAACTAAACTATATTGATCTCTATCACCATGCACTAAAAAAAAGTCAGAAAGGATCAAAGATCTGAATATTAAAACAGCAACACTAAATTTTCTGGAAGACAAACCTGGTGAAAATCTTGATGACATAGGAGTAGGCAGAGTGTTCATGAAAAAAATCAAACTGCATGGGAAATAATTCCCAGAATCAACAACGGGGATCTCATCTTACTAAAAAGTTTTTGCATGTCAAAGGAAATCTCCAACACAGTGAAAAGAAAACCCACAAACTGAGAAAATATCTTAGCCAATTGTCCATCAGACAAAAGACTTCTATCTAAAACATATAAAGAATTAAAAGAAATCAGGCTCCTAAAATTCAAGGACCCAATCCAACAATGGGCATCTGAGATGAATACACACTTCTCAGAGGAAGAAATACAAATGGCAAATAAACATATGAAAAAAAGTTCACCATCAATGGTCATTCGAGAAATGCAAATTGAAACAATGAGATTCCATCTTACTTCCGAAAGAATGACCAAGATATAAAAATCAACAAATAACAAATGCTGGAGGGGCTGTGGGGAAAAAGGAACTCTTCTCCACTATTGGTGGGAGTGTAGACTAGGGCAACCACTGTGGAAATCAGTGTGGAGATCCTTCAAGAAGCTAAGATTAGAGATCCCATTTGACCCAGCTATCCCACTTCTGGACATTTTCCCAGAAGAATTGAAAACATCATACCACAGTGATATTTGTGCACCCATGTTTATAGCAACCCAATTTGCAATAGCCAGATCTTGGAAATAATCCAAGTGCCTGTCAATCAAGGAATGGATAAAAAAGATGTGGTATTTTTGTACAATGGAGTACTACCCAGCTATCAAGAAAGATTGCATTGAGACTTTTATAAGTAAATGGATATGTCTTGAGACCATACTCATAAGTGAGATAAATCAAGCCCACATGTGTAAATACAGAATTGTCTCCCTAGTGTAAGAAATTGAAAATGTATATATGATCCAAAATCTACAATAAATACTATGTAAGGGTAAAAAACAGCTTGAAGAGCAAAAGTAATTGGAAAGGTAAAAGGGGGAAAGAGGGAAAGGAAAAGGAAAAAGATATAAATCTGTATATATGTTTATGTAACATAACTAAAACAAAAATACTGCTGAATGTATTAGTTATTGAGAAAGAAGAGTTAATATTCATATGATTAGATCAATTTTACATGTCTATATCTGTTAATCTAAGCATCCATTTTGAAGGTAATGATATGCAGTATTGCAATGATTGTCAAGTTCCTATCATCTTGTTTTGTAAGCCTATAATGTTTCTGTTTTGGATTTGCAGTTGTCATTTGTTTGTCTTTTTTGCTTCTTGTCTTTCTTTTCTGTTTTTTTTTTTTTTCTTAAATAAAAAAAAAAAGAAGTAGAAGGTGATGCCATGGTCAGGATGAAAATGCCTAATCTTTCTTTAGACTGTATGAGAGAGGATTAAGCACGCATAAAGAAAAACTCAAAACAATTAAATATGCCAATTAGTTCTCTCTGTATTTATTTTATTGTCTGGGATGGGAAAACCATTGAAAAGAAAATAATTGAGGGTGATCCTCATGGGTTTTAGCTTAGATTAGGATGATTGATACTATGGCTAGATAAGATACAGAATATAGAAGAAAGTTTTGGAGGAATCTGAAGAGTTGAACTTTGTGTATGTTGATTTGGAAATTCATTAAGGAAAGGAGGTAGAGCTAGCTAATTCCACGAGATAAGAAAGGTGAAGTAAATTTTAGGCTGGATATAGAAACCAAGTGAGGATAAATGGTAGTAGAGCTGATGAAATCACAATAAAAGAGAAAGGGATAAAAATAGTTTGAAAACAAACTCTTCAAAAGAATATTAAAGAACAGAATAAAAAGCTTCAGAAGCAAACTGGGTAAGGAGAATCAAAAAGATAGGAACACCGATAGTATAGTTTAACCAGTGCTAAGAAATTTTACAAATGAGTAAACCTCATGTTCCCCTACACATCAGCACTGCGAGAGCAAGATGCTTGCCTGACGTCATTGTCGAAGCTTAGTACCAGCTCGGTGTCCACACCTTATGGATGCCTGAATCAACAGTGCCATGAAGCACACTATTGAGTTTTATTTAAATAAACACTACATCAAATCATCATTCACAGAGGAAGTGAGACACTGGGGAAAAAAACCTTCAGAAAACAGCTGAAGCAAAAATCAAACAAGGAGCAATGAGAGATTACTTTTCAAATATATGTTATGTAAAGGAAAGGAGGAAAAAAGTTCTTACTATGAGGTAAAGTCTTGGAAAATAGGACATTCTCAGCAAGGGAAGCTGCTTAAATACCAGTAATCAAAGGATGAGAATCAAGGCATGGTGAGGTACAGCACAGCAAGAAATATTTCATCACTAGATTGTAATTTTTTTTATGAGAGGATTGATGTCTCACTCAATTGTCTTCTTACGATAGATTTTGACATGAGTGAAGTAGGTGCTTAAATGGAGTGAGCTTGCTGAATCAATTACATCTTAAATAATAACTTCACTCTGAAGTAAAAACATTTGCACTTCTCAAGCCATCCTTCTCCTCCAGTCCCAAGGCCCTTAAGCTGGACCTACACTAGAAAGAAAAATGATTGGAAGGAGTCAGAAATGTGTTAATACAATCTGCAAATGGAGGCTTAATTACTCTGTAGTCCTGGGAGCTCTGAAGAAATAGTGGGAAATCATTGCTCCTTATTATGAGATTAATTCTCACTCATTTAGAGATGAGATTTGTTATATAACATTCAAAAAAGTTTTATAATATTCAATGGTCTGGAATCAGATCCTAGCACTCTTTGATATTGGCAAGGTATAGTACAATTGTATTTTAGAACTATAGGCCAGACCAAATGAAAGATTGTGTCTATAGAAATAATTAAATTAATTTCTTGTGCTTCTGTATATACTGGAAAATAATGATGTAAGTTTAAACCCGAGTCCTATTTGTTTACTTTCTCTTTCCTTCCTCTTTATGTTCTTTTCACCTTTTCTGAGAATATGTACTAATACTAGTTGTTTTTTATTTACATGGTTATATACCTGATTTTGTTTTGTTTTGCTTTCCTTGTGTTTTTCTGTTACCACTATGCAGCCAGTTTACAGTGTTTGGATACATTTTTCGATATTTGCCGTACTTTGCCCAAAACCTAGCTGTAGGTAGACTGTTATATAAGACATTGCTGCTGTGCAGACTGTGAGCATTTGGAACTCTGTCATTGACAGTTGCAAATATTGGGAGTTATTTTATCTAGACTTATAGGATGTGTCATTCGATCTTTAATCTGATGCAATTGTGCCAAAATAACCTGGTGCTGTGCATGTATGATAGGTCTGTACTAAAAATTCCCACAAAATTTTTAGATGAGTAAATTCCTAGGCAAAGAAACTGGGATCTGCTATTTTGAAAAACAGAACTAATGTGATTGTGTTTGTTGTTTTCAAATAGCAAAGGGTATATTATCATTAAATATGCTCAATTGCTCATCATCCTCTGCATACAAGTATGTTATGTAAGATCCCCTTTAGGAAATGTCAGTGTAACATATATCTTTAAAAGCTAATCTGTTTTTAGCATGGTCATGGCAGTAGAGTTCCTGTTGCCAATCTGAAAGTTCATTTGTGATGAGAAACTACTTAAATTACTCATAAAGCAATTTTGACAAGAAAAATAATCTATGATATAATCAGCTTTAGTGTCAGCTGTAAAGATCAAATAATTAGCTAAAAAGGGTGGAAATATATAAGCCTTACTTATGTTAATGTTTCTCAAACTTTCATGTGTCTACAAGTCACCTCAGAATCTTATTAAAATTTCAATTTTATGAGATCTGTCCTAGATCTACTGAAATGCAGTCTCTTGATATGAAGCGTACTTAGGAAATTTGCATGATCACGTTTGGTGTATTTTATGTCAGTGGTCTGAGGCCACACTTCTAGTCTTATTGTGTCTATGCCAAATTTTAGAGCATTATGAGATTCAATCCCAGATTTTCTTTTTTAATCTTAGTTGATTTTTATGTATTCTTTCACCTTCTATTTATATATGAGCACAGTGTGTGGGATTGCAAGCAGACTAACATGAGTATGGAAACCTAGACAGAATTTTTTCCTCCCTTCCTCATCAGAGAGGACTTGGCAATTCACAGAATTCCTAATCAAAATGCAAAGCAACCACTGGAGGCAAGTAACCAGGTTGTCTTTCTGAGCAGGGGAATCTGCTGTCTGTATTATCTGGGGAACTGACCTGATTTTCTTGTCTTCTCAGTGGAACCATGGCCTAAATTTGCCCTCACTGCTTCTATCCCAAGTATGATTAGTGGACAGATAAATCCAAATATCTAGGTGTGCTTAGAATGTTTGTGTTGGCCCTTGTCTTGCTTTAACAATACATTAAGTTGAATTTGGTAACCCTTTAGACACTGTGAAATCTTTCCTATATATTATGTCATTTTGGCCTCAACAAAGTACAGCACAGGATTTTAGCCTGATGTTACATCTAAAAAGATTGAAAGCCTAGAAAAAACCAATGATTTATTACTTGGAAAACCTGTTTCCTAACATTTGTTCACTATTTTATCTTTAATTGTGCTGCGATCTCTTTTTCTTAAAAGATTATTAGTAAATAATTGCTGTTTTTATTAATAAGAATCTTGAGTGTATTGAAATACTTTTTAGTTGCTAGTCACAGAAAATTTTAACATGGCTTAAACTATAAAGCAACTGATTGTTTCCTGCATTTGTAACTAAGATAGCTAGTGCAACTAGAAATACTTATAAAACAACTATTGTAAGCAATTTCTCCCATGACTACCATTCAAATGAAGACTGATCTAGATGTCTAAATGAAGACCTGATATTTTCTTCTCTGTACCTTTACCTGACAGCATTATTGACTGAATCTTCCATTTTTTTTCCTCATGCAGTAGGAAAAATAAAGCATTTTGCTCTTTTGCCGGTCAACTGGATGAAATATGGAGCAGAATAGATAGTAAGATGATGACTATACATACAAGGTAGCGAAGACAATTATACTACTAATTTCTTTCAGCTCATTGAAGAGAACGGTTTGTGCTTATACTGTTTGATCAATTTTGCACACCTGTATCTTGTAATCCCAGCAACTACTTTGAAGATAGCAGTACACAATATATTAACCATTGTTAATTCCCTATTATATTGCTATGAAATTCTGTATCATTTTTATCTTTTTTTTCTCTTTAAAATAAAAAAGAAGAAAAAAAATACAAGCAGGATTCATACTTGCAGGTAAAGTATTAAAAACCCAGTGTTAAAGAGAAGAAGTTTCTTGGTTATTTTGCTCGCCATAATTTTGGTGTCAAATCCTAATATTCTTTATTACTGGTTTTAAATATATTTCCTTAATCTTCTGGGTTTTTGTGAAAACCAAGCTAAGTAACTGAGTGCCAAGCTAGTTAGAGTCTTTGTTATGGAGGAAAGAACTGGGTTTCATTGTTTTCCTAATTTTGGTCAGCATTCTGGTAAAATGTTTCTTTTGAAAATGAAGAGAAACAGTAGAGACAGAGTATGTTATACATTATCATTTAGTTTTCTGTACTGTGTGAAATAATCTACATTCCATGTTGTACCTGTAAGTGTTTAATCACTTACCATTTGAGAACAGGGGGTTCCCTGTATTCCAGCCCTGCCATCCAAAACTTTACTGTGAGACAAAAGTTAGCCACTTACAGGGATTGTGATACCTCCTGACTTGACTTTGCTATCCAGAATTGTTTTTGCTATTGCAGGTCTCCTCTGGTCCTAAATATATTTTAGGATTATTTTCTCTAATTCTGCAAAGTATACTATTGCTATTTTGATAGGTATTACATTAAATCTGTATAAGGATTTTGGGAGTATGGCCATTTTCACTATGTTAAAATGCTGGTTCTTTCTATCCATGAGCAGAAGATATCTTTTCATTTTCTGATATCTTCTTCATTTGTTTTTCATAGTACTGTTGTTCACAATATAGAGATCTTTTACTTCCTTTGCAACTGATTCCTAAATATTTCCTTTTTCTATGCTATTATGAAAGGTACAGTTTCTCTAAATTGTCTCTCAATGAGTTTGTTGTTTGTGTATAGGAACACTACTGATTTTTGAGTGTTGACTTTCTATCCAGTCATGTGACTGAATTTGGTTATTAAGTCTAGAAGTCTTTTTGTGGAGTTTTTGGGGTCTTCTGTGTAGAATATGTCATCTGCAAATAATGATAATTTAAAATCTCTTTTTCCTTCTTTTATTCCCTTTAGTTTTTTTTTTTTTCTGTGTAATTGCTCTGGCTAATGTTTCCAGAACTATATTTGAATAGGAGCGGTGATAGTGGACATCTTTGTCTTGTTCCTGATTTTACAGTGAAAACTTGCAGTTTTTAACTCTTTAGTATGATGTTGGCTGTTAGTTTGTCATAGATGACTTTTAGCACAATGAAATTAAGACCATCTATTCCAATTTTCTGTAGGGTGTTTATCACGAATGAATGTTGAAATTTGTCAAATGCTTTTTCTGCATCTATTGAGATGATCATGTGATTTTTGTTTCTGACTGGGTTGATACCATGATTTCTGTTTCTTATGTAACTGGTAGGATGTATTTACATAGTTGCCACACTTATGCATTTATAAAAGCAAACTTTAATTTTTAAAATAAGAATTAAAGTACTTAAATAATAATATAATGCCAAGAGACTTTAACAACTTATAGTACACAATGGTTTAAATAGAAATGGTTTCTATAGGTACTGGAATTTTCAAAAGGGTATACACAATTTATTTGTATTTTACATGATAGATAACATAGCCTTCCCTTATAAGACATACACTGAGTTCAGCCCCTTAAGAAAAAATATACATGCTAAAATAATGATTCTTCATATTTGCATTTCCTTTAAATAAAATGTGCCTTGTTCTCAAAAGAGGCTAGGCTAGGTTGAGGGAATGTTACACAGAAATAACCTTAGATACACATACAATTTAATTTCACTTTAAAGCATTAAATAGAAAATTTGAAAGTTGTAGATTTTTGATCTGGCATGTTTGTCTAGGTGACTTTGTGTTTGTTACATTTGGAAAGTGCAAACTACAGAACTGAGTGATTTAATAACTCTAGAAATAAATAATGTGATATAAAACCATAAGCAGTGCCAAGCAATATTTTTAGTATGAGTCCTAAAAGGAAAAATCATTCTTTGATTTTTTCCTATTGAGGTAAAACTTGCAAACAATGCAATTTATTTTTAAAATCCAAGGTGTACACTTTGGTGACTTGTGATATTCACATGCACCATAGTAATGACCATACCAATAAATATGAAGCAGTTTCTATCACCCTAGAATAAACAGTGTTAAAAGATTCCAACCAGTTAATCTCCATATCCAGACAACACTTGTCTTTTCTTGACCACAGACCATTTGCCTTTCTTTATGCATCATTTAAATGGAAACATAGAGTGTGTCTTACTTCATTTTTCTACTTATGCAATTAATCATGAATTATACTGCAATTTTATGGTCAGTGTATACTTAACACTATAGAGAAATACCTAGCTGACTTCCAATGTAGCTGTACCATTTTGTACTGGAGCCTACAATATATGAAGAGTTTAGTGGTTCTGAATTGTTGTTAGTGCTTGAAAATGTGCTATGAGTATACGTATGTCTGTCTAGCTTTTTATTTGTTTTGTTTCCTTGTTTTGTTTAGCTGTTCAAATAACTATGATGTACCATCTCACATTTTGAATTTACATTTCCCTGGTAATATGATGTTGAGTATCTTTTCATTTGACTGTATGCACTTTGTAAAACTCATTTAATGCAGTGTCTGTTAAAACTTTGTGCATTTATGTGTTTTGAAGTTTGTGTTCTTTGATTTGTCAATAAAAGTGATATATTAGAGATACATTTTTCAAATATCACCAGATTACTGTTTCATTTTCTTATTAGCATATCTTGCTTGAAGAGTAAAGTATGTTTGACTAAATAAAATGTAGCAAATTTATGGCTCAGAATTTTTTAGTCTTAGAAAATATTTGTCAATTTAATTTTCTTATAGTATACCGCTGTTCAGAAATATTGTTCTTTACTTCTTGCACTTAGGCTTATTTTAAATTTTTAATTGAAATTTGTATTTCTAAAGGGTAAGATACAGTGTTTTGAGGAATTGTAAATAAATTTTGACTTCTTTCTTCCTAATCTGAATGAATTTTATTATATGCCTCACTTATTTCTCTGGCTGGACTTTCTAGCTGTATATTGAATAAGAATCTTGAAAGGGGATACTTTTGCCTTAATATTAATGCAGAAGATTTTATTATAAAATACTATGTTAGAACCATTTTCTGAAAATTATTTTATTGGTTCACATTTCTATCTATTTTTGATTTGCTGAGAATTTGTCCTACAAGTGCATATTCAAGTTTTAAAAACCTTTTACTTCTATTAGTATTTTGCTATGATGAAATATGTCCGTTGTTTTTCATACTTAAAATTTATTTTGCATCTGGTATTCTAGAAAATTATCACTAGGAAATTAATTCATCTAGGAAATTGTGTTAGCAAGTGGATTTGTCATAATTGTAAGATACAAAATCAACCAAAAAATTAAATTATTTCTCTATATATTTGCCTCAAAATGTTGAAAATTGAAATGCAAAAATAAACACCCCTCTAATGTAATGAAATATATAGAGTACATAGCAAAATCTTAAAATTTGTAAATTACTATGTCATGGTGTATTGTCATTTTTATATATTGATGCAATCAGTTATCAAACATTTTGCAAAGACTTTGTGAATTTACGTTGCAAGGCATACTGGATTGCAGTTTTCTTTTTTTATGTTTGTCCAGGTTTTAAAATCAGGTTAATGATAATCTTATTGTGTTTTACTTTCTGAAATTATTACTGTAAATTGGTGCTATTCATCCCTTAAATGACTCATACAATTCACTTTCTAGATCTACAGTTTTCTCTTAGGCAATTTTTAATTATGAATTCAGTTTCTGCCAAAGATAAAAGCTTAGGGTAAGATACGTATTGCAGTAGCAGAGGAATTGTCTACCATGTGTGAGTCCTCAGCACTGAAAATAAAAACCCAAAATCATTTAGGATTACTATTTTTTATTGATTTACTTTGCACAATTTATAATTTTTGAAGTATTTACGCATACCATGTAAGTAGTCCAATTTGTTAGTATGAAATTTTTTATAGAATTCCCTTATTATTTAACCAGTTATCAATTTATTGACTTTAAAAAACAGCTTTAATGAATTGATTTTCTTTATCTTACTTTAATTTATTTATGTTTCATTGATTTCATTTTCTACACAAAATTCTGTTTTGATATTGTTCTTATTTATATTGTTTATATTTTATTAATTGCTATTTATATTTCCCTCCATCTGCTTACTTTGAATTTAATTTAATTTTTTCCTAGTTTCTGAAATTGAAAGTTTGAGCCACTTGTTTTGTAGTCTGCTTTGCATTTTACTGTAACAGTTGCCCAAGATAATCAGTTGTAAAATGAAAGGATGATTTTGACTCATACCAATTTTCAGTCTATGAGCAATTGGACCTGTTGTTTGTGCCTGTGGTGAAACATCTTGCTAAGAATGTGTGGTAGAACAACTCACCAACATGGTGGCTTATAATGAAATAAACAGGAGGAAAAGATCAGTGTTCCACAACTTCCTTTGCCTAATACTTCCCAATAGCCTAAAACTTCCCCTTGAGTTTGCTTCTTCAAATTTCTGTCATCTGGTAGCACCAAAATGAGGACCAAGACACACCACAATGGCAATTTGGAGACATTCTAGATACAAAGTATGGGTTTGCAATTTTCTTCTTCTCTGAAATGATCAGGTAATTTAATGTAATAAAATTTTCTCCAAGCAGGGCTTCAAATCTATGCCTCAATTTTGATTTGTGATTAATTTTCTTTTCATTCAGTTCCAACTATTTGTAATTTTCCTTTTGATTTTTTTTGACTATGAGATTTTTTTCAGTGTTTTGTTAAAATTTCTAAATGTTTGAGAATTTTTCAAAAATCTTTCAGTTAATTTAAGTTAAAAATGGTTTGTTTTGATAGCATACTTTGTATGCGTTGAATACTTTTTAACACTTTCTCTGATATTTTTATGGTTAGAATATTTTGGCCATTTGCCTTATGGCTAGTTTGACAAATGTTCTGTGTATGCTTTAAAAGAATACCTTTTTCTGTAATAGAATATTCTTTAAATAGCAATTTGATAGTTGATATTGTTGCTTAGTTCCTCTTTATCTTTGTACTTGTTCAATCAGCAACTGAGACTATTGTACTGAAATTTCTAACTGTGTTAATTACACATTAATTGACTTTGTTATTCACAGGTTTCAAACAGTTTATGCTCGCATGATAAATTAATTATTGAAGCTCTCACACTATCTTTAGCCTCCTGCAAGGAACCAACACAGAAAGCTTAAAGTTTATTCATATTAAGGTTTTTTAAAATACACTTGTCTACTTGATATATTTTACCTGTGGAATCAGTTTTAACTAATAGAACCACTATTAGCACCATTAACTGAAACAAGTTGCAAACATAAATATAATTATCATTTCTAAAACTGTGTTTTCAGACTGTAAAATCATGTTGTGAAACAGTTCTGAGATCCATAGTTACAGCTGATCATTTAGTTTTAATAGGTTTCATAGCACTGACCAGCTGTCAGCAGTTCTGTAGATAACCATGAGATCAATACAGACCCTATGTTACCCATCTTCAGGAATCGTGATCAAAACTTTTTTAACAATGAATCATTCCTTATTTGGATCATTACCATTACATTTTCTAAAACAGTGTTGTAGTATATGTGAGTGAAGCAATGTTACACAAATGTTTATACTAAGAATTTCTAATTAGCAGTGATGTATAGATATTGATCTAAAAATACTGCTAAACTTATATCTCACGTGAAAGTTTTTCAAATTTTTCATCAATTTATCTCTTCCAATCTTTCAGTGTAGTCACTGGGAAGTTATTATGAGCTTACACTTATTACAGTTAAGTCATTAGTTAAATCTGTGTCTTTTTCAGACCCATAATCTTTCATAAAGATTACTTCATGAACAAATTATAGTCAAGTGCCTGGTATATTTGAACAATTCTGCCTTTATTATCTTAAGTCCAATCATAAGTCTATTCATAAGTTCTATCAAGTTGACTTTACCCATGATTCCAACATTGTAGCAAAATGAAGTATTATTATAATTATTAAAATATAAAATAAATCAAATTACTAATGTCATATTAATTATTAATTTACTACAGAATTCATTGCTTCTCATGCACCAATATTATGTGCTCAATACTGCTAACCAAGGCCAATGCTGCAGTGAGATATGGAATTTCAGGTGTTTTATGTCTTTGTCTGCCAGAACAAAATTAAAATGAGTTTCAGGTTGATGGAGTCTCAAGAAGAACCATTAACTTCTTCTTAAGGGATTCATGTAAAAGAAATATTTTTCCTATGTTCACAAATTGTGCAGTTTGCCTATCTTTGTCTTATCTATTAGTTTTTTCAGAGTTGTTAAGGAGAATTGATATAAAATATATTTCTCATTTGGAAAATTATATTAGTAACAAGATCCATATGCCTTTATTAATCAACTATTTGCATCACAGTACTATTCAAGGTCAGTAAATTGCCATTTTCTTCCACTTGAAGTAGTATATCTAAAACTCTTATTTGTGTTATAGTTCAAAAATTTACCCACTGTTGTATTTGGACATATCTTCTTAACTTGGTTCCATTTGTAAAACCTATTTAGTTCAAACTGCATTATCTACTAAACAGCCTGAAATCTTATATCCATTCCATAGATTTGAATAATTGCCTGGCTACCTTTTCCGGAAAGAACATCTTTTTTTCCTTAGAATTTCTTAATTAAAACATATTCTATTAATCTGAATATTCATAGGCCTACTCTTGTTTCCCTTAAAGCTCTCTTTGATCTGGCAGCATATGTTTTATTCAGCGTATAAGTTGTTACACAGTGTTCTAGTCACCTATGAGCAATTGGGAAACATAAAACTAAAAATACTATATTACTTAAGATAAAGTAATGTGGGAAATATGTTTTTGTGTTTGTCAGAGTATCTCCATAGGTAGTGAATTAGTCACCTTTTCCATAATTGGAAAAAAAATTCAACACCTGAAACATAAGTAAGGAAAGTTTCAATCCATGGTCTATTGGCTCCAAGGCAGAAATAGCATGGTAGAAGATGTTTCATGGCATCTAGAAAGTAGAGAGAAAAAGACAAAGCCAGGAATGAAGATCACCCTTGCAAGTGGCATCCCCAGTGACCTACCTCTTCCAACCAGACCCCACCTCCTAACAGCATATTAGGCCTTGAATTGGAAAGTGGATTACTCTGCGTCTAGTGCCTTCATGATGCAAACATTTTCCAAAAGCCCATCTCTGAACACATGAGACAGTTGGGGGATAATTTAGAGCTAAACCACAACAGACAGTATCTCCAGTATAGGGTATATTTTCTGGCATATGATCCCAGTACATTATCCACATAAATTTTTAACTTTAATAACTCACATGTTCATCTACCTTTGCTTTAAAGATATTGGCATATAATAATATGATTCACTAGGCAAGATTCAAAAGGTATTCAATCACTATAACCATCTATTAATTCTTCATCAAGATTTATAGTTACATAGTAATCAATCTTCAGTTCTAATATAGAATAGGAAACATGGAGAAATGAATCCCAAGCATGTAATGTCATTTGGGTGTCCCAATATGTAGTTAATGTGACCTGGAAAATGAGAGCTAAAAATCACATCATATTAATGGGTTTCTTTTGATTTAGAGATCATGAGGTGTTCTGTTATTTCATTAGATACTATGACACAGCTATTGCGATAATGTTACTTAGTGCTGTTGTCTATCTCATGGCATATTGATTCTAATAATGAATGAGCATTAGGTGACAAAATGTAAAATCTTTGCAGTGATTCAAGTCATGATTCACACTGCCAGAAGAGACTCGAGCCTTGCTAGTACCTTCGTCTTCATCCATCGCTATTTATTTGAATTAGCATGAGCAAAATAAAGACCTACAGGACTATCCATTTCCGTAATAGATACTGGCCATTGCTGGCTTCAGTTTTTGCTTCATGTATTTTGAGAGATTTTAATGAGTCATTGTTGTGGGCTCTATGACTCGTGGGAGGCATTGTCATGGGCACCGGGTCTTCAGCTGAACTCATGCAGGATATTGCCATGGAATCCAGGCCCTTGGCTGACTTTTCTAGGTCTTCAGTGTGTAGACAGATTTCCTGCACTTTCTTCGTATTTGACTCTTTTGTATAATGGGTGACCATTATAAATAATACTATAAATTTTGTGTCCTACTTTGTCTTATTCTCCTTGCAACCCTGATTACAACAATATGCATTCCAATTATCTCTGACATGACAAATTACTTTTTGTCCTTTTACTGTTAATCTACCTTTCCCTGATATTCAAAATGAATTTCCTATAACACATAGTTGGGTCTTTTATCTGCTTTTCAGTTGTAGCACTAATGTTGTTTGTATTTGATATAATTATCAATGCACTGCAGGTATTTAAATCCATAATTTTGCTCCCTGGTTTGTATTTAATCTTGTGTTCTTTTTAACAGTTGGTTAAAATAATTACTTGCTCTTTTAAATTATCCTAAAAATAATAATAGCAAAAATAGAATGGTTTGCTGAAGTTCAGTTTTTGAAAGTAAGGATTACAACAAAGAAAATCAAGGACCAATTTCATATAGCAGCTTTTACTTTGGATTAAAAAAGAGTTATTAGTTTTTTTAGATGAGATACACATCAAGGTTTTCCTAACATGCTGAAACTTATTCAATTCCCTTAAATTTAAAGGAGGATTACAACAAGCACAAGTGTTTATCTATTTACAGTTTTCAAGGAAATTTTAAATCCTGATGAGTTCCTGGTTTCTGTCACAAGCAAGACTGTTGCTAGTTTAACTAATAGTTCTTAATTTGTTCACCTGTTGCAATACATTGCTCATTCTAGCGTAATGATATGGAAACAAGATTTTAGTTTTGCAAGAATTTGTTTTAAAATTTTGTAGATAAACTTCATTGGGTAATGTTCTACTCTATGGTCTATACTTTTCTTTGTTGGGTTTTAATTTTTTTCATCTTTTCTTTGCATAAACTCTCCAGGAAGATCCCTAAATTAACTAGTAGTGGTATTGTTTGTTTGGTGGTAAATTTATCCTAAAATTTCTCAGGTATGTGGATGTGGATTATGAATCTGGCCAACTGGTTGGTCTTCTGTAGGACTCGACCAGTATAGCAGGGAATAGTCAGGCTGTTGTTCATTCCCACCAGATTCAGCACTCCCAGCATCTAACTATGGAAAACACTGAGTCACTGCTTGTGTATTCATTCAGGTACACTGCTTTGGTATGAAGATTAATCAGCGTATCAGCTATTTTGTTGTGGTGAGTATAAATTGTATTATATAACAGTGTCCACTTAATTTCAGAAAAATAGAGAGGCTGCCAAACAGATGGATTGAGTAAGCCCTTGATACTGATACAATCCATGTAATGCCACCCAATTAAAACTCAATTAATTGAGGTCAGTATTTAAGTCTTTTCATTAGCAGATAGGTGATGACAAGAAGTTTGGTGCTGCTCCCATGGCTACACTTTCTGTTGTAGTAGACATCCCACATATTATCAATAGCACAGCATGCTTCACATATCTGAACAGTTCCAGGGTCAAGGGGGGGAAATAACAAGAGCCAATCTGGAAAACATCCATGTTCAAACACATGCTCCAGGACATGATAGATATAGCAGCTAGGTTACAATGAGATGTTTTGAACAACTGGCAGGCATGTAGGGATGTAGAGGATATGATGATTTGTCCACAGTTTCAAAGATAATAGGCTAAGTCCTCCATCAGTTACGTATTTCAGGGCCTGGAAGTTAGACTGAGGACTCTACAGCCATGCATGTTGTGGGCCACATCTGGGGCCAGCTCTGCACAATGGGGGCCATGCACAACTCTGACAGTCATAGCCTGTTGGTTATGTACATGGTCTTTGTTGCTACAGTTTCCTCTCATTTCCTGGATTATATATATATATATATATATATATATATATATATATATATATTAGTACATTTTGTGACTCTAGTACATCACCATCCTTTTCCAACTAAATATTCCTTATTAGTCAGGATTATCTAGAGACAAAGTAATAGGTAATATTAAGAAATTTATTTTAAGAAATTGGACCATAGATTATAAAGGCTGGCAAAACTGAAGTCTTGAAACTCAAAGAGGAGTTCATGTTGTTGTCCTGAATTTGAAATATGTAGACTAGGCAGGCAGGTTGAAAATCGAAGCACAATTTCTGTTTCAGTCTGAAGGCAGAATTCTTCCTCAGGTAAATCTCAGGCTCAACAGATCATCAAAGATAATCTGCTTCACTAAAATGTTAGTTTATTGTGTATGTCAATTACTTATGTAAATACCTGTATGGTACTGTCTATGGTGGTGTTTGATTAAAGAACTGGGTTTCGCATTCTTGCAAGTTCACATGCAAATTTTAGCGATTGTTTTAGTGGTGGCTCCAGGATTTGTGGCATGCATGCTTAGCTAACTTTAGAGAGCTTCAGAGCTTTAGAGAATATATTTGACTATTTCCATATAACCTAACAATAGTTCTTCTGCAGGCTTAATTGTAACCCCTCCCGAAATGAATACCTGTAATCTCTGATCACTGATGTGATGGTATTTGAACTTGGAGTCTTTGGGTGGTGATTAGGTTGAGAAGAAATCACGAGAATAGGGGCCCTTGCAAGGAAATCATTACTTTTATAAGAGTCGTCACAGGAAATCCTGCATCCCTTTCTCTGCTATGTGAGCAGCAGGTAAGACTGTCACAGAGTCCATAGCAGTGAATCTAATGGATGACTACCTTAATTTTGGGCTCCCAGTCACTAGAGCTATAAGAAATAAGCTTTTGTTACTTAAACCATTCAGGTTATGGTATTTTATTATGCCAGTTTATGTTGACTAATAGGAGAGAAACTCTGTTCTTCTGTCTTATTGCTATGGTTATATCACTGCATATTTAATTTGTAAATGTGTTACAAACACATTTTTGTTGTTGTTTTTGTTATTTGGAGACAGAATCTCACTATGTAGTTCAGACTGGCCTTGAACTAATTGTGTAATACAGCCTGGCTTCACATAGCAATTCTTCTGCCTCAGTCTCCTGAGTGCTGGGATTACCATCACACCTGGCAGCCAAAATACATTTGCTATTTTTTTGTTTTTTGTTTTAAACTGTTAATCTTTACTCATAAATTAACTCTTTTGTTTTCCTTTCTGTGATGCTGGAAAATGAATCCAGTATTTTGCACATTGTAGTCAAGTGTTCTTCCACTGAACTATGCCCACAATCTTTTAATTGAAATTTTTAAAAATACATTTTACCCACATATATTTTCTGTTTCTGATTCTCTATTTATTTGTATTTATGCTCCTTTCTAGTGTCATTTTCCTTTTGTCTCAAGAAGCTCTTTTTATTTCATAACATTTTAGATTTACTTTGCTCTATTTTTTAATGTCTTAGCTTTTAAGGTTAAAAATTGAGACTCTTCTTTCTAGTGCAAGCATTTATTCCCAATAATTTACCCTGATCAGTGATGAGTTACTGCTTTACTTATGTTCCACAAATTGTGTAGAATAGTTTGTTAATAGTCAATGATACTTAAAATTTAAAGGGAGGGGAGATTAATTTTGTTCATGGTTTCAGGGAATTTAGTCCATGGTTGTTGGGCTCCAAGAAAAAATACCATGTTACAAGGGCATGGTGAAACAAAGACCCTTAGTTCATGGCTGTAGGGAAGCAGAATGGGAAAACATTGCCAGAGAAGAGGGTAAAGAACTGTATATAGATTCCCCTGCTATTGCCACATATTTGTGACCCACCCAGACACACCCGGAAGTGTGCTCCTCCAATCTCCTGTGAAAATTCCAGAGCTAATCAAATTTACACTCCACCTTAATCATCATGTGTAGAATTTTTATTTGCATTCTACTAAAAATGCTTTCTACTTTTTCCTAGGACCCCATTTTAAGCCTAGGAATTATTTAGTACTTTGTCATTTAATGAACAAATATGAATAGATTTTCCTACTGTTTTCCACTATTGATTTCTAGTTTTGAGATTCTGCAAATTAAAGGACAGATTTCATTTTTGCCCACAGTTTCAGAATGTTCAGTACGTCTGTTATTCATTGGTTTCAAGGAAGAAAAAACATATTAGAAGGGAATAGTGGAGGAATGTTTATCATCGCATAGTAGCAAAAAAGCAGAGAAGGGAGGTCCAGAGGAAAGAATACACCCTTCCTCGTCACACTCACAGTGACCAACCTCCAACAAGAAACCAGCTCCTATGAATACATTTAGCTATGAACTCATCAGTGGACATGTCCACTGGTAAGTACAGTGCTATTATGACCCATTTTTCCTTCCAAAAGTCCCACTTCTGAACACTTGAGTCTCTGTGGGCACATTTTAGGTATAAATCATAGCACTGCATCCATCATAGTCATCCATCTAATTTTGCAAGATGCATTTAGACTGTCTCCAAGAAACACCACAATCCTAACCAGTTCTAGCATTGTTTAGAAGTCCAAATCCAATGTCTTCTCTGACTCAAGGATTCAAAGTCTCCTCTGAGACTCTCAGCTTTGAGCCCCAGTAAATTTAAAAAGAAAGTTAAATATCTTCAACATATAGAGAGACAGGAGTAGCATTTTCACTTAAAAAAAAGAATTAACAAAATAGAAAGAAATTCAACTAAAGCAAGACCAAAATCAGTGGGGCAACCTTTAAATTCCATAGCTCTATGTGCAGTACCTGGGGCATGTTCTTGAGAGAAGTGAGTGCAAAGGACTTGAGCAGTCCTGTATGTATGGACTTATTGGTTGCAGTCCACATAGTCTCTCCTTTGACCTAGTTCTCTCTGCCTGTGAACTAGTTTTCACAGCTGAAGCTGCATGTTTTAGGCATCTGCAACTTCCTAGGATCTGCACTAAATCTGCAACTTTACTCTTACAACTTCACATATTGCCCCCTTAGAGGCTTCGGGAAGGGATTTTAAGCCTGTTACATCACACTATCTAACCTCCTAGGGCTTCTTCTGAGATCTGAATAGAAGGCTCCACCATCCCACAATTCTCTATGCCTCAAACACTAGTGACATTAATTGATGCCAATGCTGATGCAAGCTTGCACAGTCAACAGGACCCCTTGGATCACTGCTGCAGCAGCCTCTGAGTGCCTTGATGACAGAATTAGGTATATTCTTTTCTAGGAGGCTTGGACTTAACATGTAACTTCAAGGTCTTTCCCAAAGCAGTCATTCAAAGGAGCTTAACCTATTAACCCATTAAGCCTGCAATAAGTGGAGTCTAGCTACTTTCTGAGACAGTCCCAGCCCATTTTTTTTCATTGTCCCAGTGCAAGGTATTGATTTTTACATCATTTAGCTCTCCTTTTTCCTCCTGATTCTCACTATAGATTGAGCCAAAAGCAATCAGAGATACTCATGCTGCAATTTAAATATGGGGCAGCTTTGAAACTTTCTCTGCCAGACAAAATACTCCTTCAATTTTGATTTTTCATGCAGTCTTATGGCATGAACAAAATTTAGAAAAAAATTATTTGCCAAAATAAACAGGGCTTCCAGTCCAGCTTTCAATAGAGTTTTCCTTTCCATCTCATGATCCTGGCCTTTGGCCACTGTTCTTAACAGCAATTTCATCTTTTGAGCTCTGACAAAAATTACCCACCAAATTCTGCTTATGTCATTCAAGGGCTTCTCCAGCTTGCACTTCCAAAATCTGTCAGGCTCCTACAAACCAGTCCCACAGGTTTTGAACTACTCGGTCAACTATAGTCATAACGATGACACCATTTCTGTCATGTCACTTTTTGGTATTAGTCACCTTCAGATTACTGGGACAAAATACATGTCATCAGCAAGTTAGTACACAGAGGTTTATTCTTGTGTTCATCTTCAGAGTTCAGTCTCTGCCTAGATTGCTTGAAGATAGAAATGTAATGGTAGAAGACCATGGCAGAGGCCAGCTGCTTACCTCATGACAACCAGGAAGCACAGAGAGAAGACAAGGGGTAGAGATAAGAATACACGTTTCCATGTCATGCTCTCAGTGAGCAACTGCTAATCAGGCCTTACCCTCTAATAGCACATTCAACTATAAACCGGACATATCCACTGTGCAGTCCACGTGAATGGACAATTCACTGATGAGTATCGTGCACTCATCATTCAATCACTTTTTAAAAACACTTACTTCTGAACACATGAGATTTTGGGTGAGCATTTTTGTTCTAAACTGCAGTATTCCTTTTATGATCAGATTATAGATTGTGCTAAATATTTTTAATGATTCATGGTATGATGTATGGTGGAAAAGGTATCATATGTATTTGAAAATAAAGTATAAAAGCTATTGTTTTTAATGTTTTATAAATTTTAATGACCCTAGCTCATGGACAGCTTACTTCAGTTCCTTTATATCACTACTAAGTTTCAGATTATTCCATTGATTACTAAATACTTGGTTTTTACTAATTACATTAAATGTATTTATAAGGTGGAAATTATGTACATCATTCTATTATTAACTTTCTGACCCTGGTAAGATTGTATTTTACTAGAGAAATGGATATAACACAGGATATGCAAATGTATAAGAAATTATGAGATTGACTTATGATGGTTAGCCACAGAGTCAGATGAGGAAGAGTACAGAGAACGTCTGTACACTGGAGACTGAAGGTTTCAGTCAGAGGTCTGGAGCTCACTGCAGTGTCCTGTGCAAGTCCATACAGGAGGCCTTTGGGTCTGCAGTGGAAGACTGAATAATCTACACCAGAAGACCAAAGAATATTCTCTGGAGTTTGAAGTCTGCCCTGGAATCCAAGAGAAGATGTCCAAGGTGAAGGTGAAGACCGGAGCTCCTCCAAAGAAACAGAAGCAGCTCTGTCCTTCCTCAACTCTCTGGCATACCATCTTGGTGACAAGTCACCCTACTTTGAGTCATCTATACCTTAGGGTGCACGATTGTTGAACTGATTAGTTAAGCTTTTCTTAACTAAACTTCTTAAGTTGTAACAATCAATCAATCATTACAGATTGGATAAAGGTCTACTTTATTATTGTATTAACTTATCCAGCAAATTATATGATATCTTCAATTGCAGTCACATTTTGGGATATTGTAAATTAGAGAGCAACCTGTAAATTTTGAGGAGATAGAATTTTTCACATTGCATTATCTATTGATATCTAGAGCTATACCTTTGTATATAAAGTTTCCAAATATGTAGTTGCACTTAGGACAAAAATAGAAAAATGACCTTCATTCTATCCTCCTAGCAGTGTAACTACTTCTTTTATTATTTTCAATATCATTATTTTAAAGGTATCACTTTATTTCCATGTCCATTACATCCAGGAAAATGCTAGTCATCTTTTGTAAATTTACGTCTCTCTTCATAATACATATTTTTCTAATTCTGTGATCTCCTTATATTTGATTTTCATCAGGTTGGCTGCATATACCTTCTCTTTATTTCTGGATTGTAGCATTTGGAGTATTTTTATCTTGACATAGTATCACTTCTATCATCTTGCCTTGTACTTACTGACCTTTCTGCAATTTTTCTTTTTCACCAAAATTCTGAACTATGTCAGCCATTATAACTTCTAATACTTTTTAGGCCCCATTTTCTCTTCCCGTCCTTTTGGAATTCCAATTAGACATAGACCACTGGATTTTGAGTCACAGATCACTGAAGATATTTTGTGTTCTTTTTTCTTTTAATCTCTTGTTGTTAGGTTAGGCAATTTCTCTTCACTCTCCACAAACACTGTTTCTTTCCTTGAATATCTCCAAATATCGGTTAATTGATTGCAGTGATTTTTTTCATTGCAAACTTCATGCTTTCAAATTCTTGAATTTCCATTTGGTTTGTTTTTTTACTTTCCATTTCTTTGCTAAGATCCTCTATTACCATTGTTTTTATAATATTTTCATTTTGATACTTGAATATGCTTTTAAACAATGGTTATAATGTTCTTTTCTGGAAATCCCAACATATGTGCTATCTCAGAGCTGTTTTTGCTGTTTTTTCCCCTTATAAGTGTGTGTTAGTTTATCCTACTATTCTTCACATGTATATTGCACAGGGGTAATACTTTACAGAAATCCTGGATCCATCAATATCTTTTGAATAGTGCTAATTTTTGTTTTTTAGACAGTTAAATTCAGACACTTGGACTATGGGGATTTACTTTTGTACTTTATTTAGGAGAGATCTGTTTGGGTTTTGTTTCTTGTTCAGGATAAATGCTTAGTCCTGGTTTATCATCTACATTTTGTCTTCTATCACTGAGAACCCAAACTCAAATCTCATGTGCGTGTGTGTGTGTGTGTGTGTGTGTACGTGCGCGCGCGTGTGAGCGTAGAACCTACCTAAGGAATTCATTCTCCTACTTGAGACTTTCCAATATTATCATTACAGTCTTCATCCTGTTGTTACAGTTTAAAGCAGCCAAAAACATGAAGATAATTATACACAGAGGCAGGGAATGTCCTTTCTGTGCCTTCTTCCTTTCCAAGATTTTCAACCTTAATTTGCAGTAATTTGGATAGCCATGTATTCTGTCCCTGGAGACCTCAGTGCTGGGAGACAGGAGATTTCTGCTTGATTTTCAGTCAGACCATATATTATGAACTGGAGTATGTTTCAACAGAAGTAATTCTTTATTTTAAGACTGAATTCCCCTTTACTTTGTGTCTCTATTTATTTGGTATTCTATGCTTTCAAATAGTTTTAAAAATATTTTCCTCAGAATTTACCACTATTACCTGGAAGAGGGTTATATTATGCTGACAAAAACTATCTGCAATACTTAATTTAAAACTTCTCAATTTAAATTTGTAAACTAGGAAAAATTATTAATAAGAGAGTGACAGTATGACAGAAGTTTACTGTTTTCTTGGCTATGTGTAGTTCCTTCTAGTAGTTTTGTTTTGTGAGTTTTAGAAATCTAGTTTTTTTTAAATTTGAATAAACATTTGCAATTATTAAGTAGTTTAAAAATAAAATGAATTAATAAAATTGGAAAGATGTCAAAATAAATATGGAATTTGACTCTATAGAATCATGGTTAAATCTGAATTTTTTAGACCATGTTTCAACTTTTCTATGTGGAACCATATCAGTTCCATCTCTAAGACTTCTAAGGAAGAATAAGAATGAAGAACTTTTAAATGTTATATGAGAGTCTGTGAAAAATAGTTTTTTTCTTTTGATTGATAAAATTATTCAAATAGTAAATCATCAGGTTGTGATCATTGTATGCAGCTGTGCTTGCAAAGCATACTAAAATTATGTCTCAGTTACTATTTTGTTGCTGAGACACAATACCAGACTCCCACCACTGTAAGAAGAAAGGGTTTATTTTGGCTCACTATAGAGGTTTCAGTCCATAGTCGAATGGCTTTAAGGCAGGGCAGTATGGCAGAGGGGCATGGCAGAGGAGAACCAGCTCACAGCATAGCAAAGGGGAGCAGAGACAGGTGAAGGGAGGAGGAAGAGAGAGAGATCCTCCTAGGCAACACCTTAATGACCTATCTCCTCTAACCAGGCTTCACCTCCCAACATCACATTTTGCTATAAATTGATCAATGAACTAATCCACTAATGAGTGTTGCATTCCTATGATTCAGTCACCTCCTCAATGTCTCACTTAGGACCTCATGAGACTTTGGGGAAATAGCAGAATATAAACTATAACAATGTGTTTGGGACTATTCATTTTGACCTACTGGTGCCCAAAGATATCATTTTCTCTTCTTCAAAATCCTTTTAAACTTCACAAGAATTTTGCAAGCAGTCTTATCTGTCAGAGCAAGTAGTCAATTTGCCTTCATTAAAAACACTTGATTTTATAAAACTAAATTTGTACTTTCATGATTTTAGGACATTTTTCTTTTGCTTCTATACAAAATTACAGAAACCAAAAATAAATCCTTTGTACAGTCATCCCTATGAAGTTTGTTTCTACAAAATGAGTCGAAAAGAAAGACAATTATGTTCAAAGGATAAAATAATGGGCATCTCAGTCTAAATATTGAATTTTCCAACAATGCCCATATTGTTGCTATCTTTTCTGTTTCCTAAGCTTGATTCTTTGTTCTTAAGCCTGTCTTTTCTTAGTGTGATTGCAAATCCATGGTAAGGCTAACTCAGGAAGGATTAGATAATAATAAGAATAATTTTCTGGAAAAATACCTTTGCATAATTAAGCATTTCTTTTAAAGATAAACATTAAATATTAAGTGCACAATTATAATCTTTTAAGCTACTATATAGTATTGAGTAAATCCGTATGCACATTCTGCTTTTGAAGCCTAACCTTGTTTACCAAATGACCAGAAACATGCAAATGAAGTTTGAAGTGCATGTTACCAATTTCTTTTTGTTGTTGTTGTTACCAGGGATCGAACTCACAACCTCGCGCCTGCCAGGCAGGTGCTGATGCCACTGAGCTAAATCCCGAGATCTTTTTTTTTTTTTTTTTTTTTTTTTTGATACAGGGTATCACTATACAGTTCAGACTGACCTTGGACTCACTTTGTAGCCCAGGATGGTCTGGAACTCACAACAATCCTCAGGTCTCAGCCTCCCAAGTGCTGGAATTAAAGGAGCGTACCACCATGCCCAGTGCCATGTTGCCTATTTTTAAAAAATGACACAATTTATTGAATGGTAACATAAAAATTTGTTTGAATTTTTTATTTTTTACATATTTTTCCTATAAGCTTTCAATTTTTAGAGAAAATTATCTGAAATATTTATTTATTTATTTATTTATTTATTTTTTATTTAAGAGAAAATAGATACAGAAGCTAGAAATAAAAGTCAAAAAAAGACAGACAAACAACAACAACAGATCTGATATGATAACATTGTAGGTTTACACACTGAGGTGGTTGAAGTTTGGCAGTAGTTACAATATTGCATGTCATTACCTTCCTAGGGGTTGGGGATATTGACAGATATAGACACGTAAGATT
>RJWM01000634.1:0-202708 GCA_004363535.1 Dasyprocta punctata | reverse complement strand
TTCTTAAGCTTAACCTCTAAATGTCCAACTGAGTGTTTTTTGTTTTTTCTATTCCAGTTTTACCCATTTTGGATATATGTATTTGTGTAAAACATTTTAGAGTCCCCTAACTTCTCACATGGAATTTATAACCCAACTTTGGAGCTCCAGTTACCATAAGAAATGTGTGTCCTTGCATTCCAAACAATTAAGGTATATTTTGTCTTTAAATTTCCTTCATTAGTAATGTGGGTTAATTACATTTCTTTTTCTAGTTTCTGTCTCCTTTCTCGTTACGCCTTATTATATGTTCCTACATTGCAAGTGTCTGTTTCCAACAAGATAGCTTTTCTTCTAAACTGTTACTTTGGTATCACTAATAATTATAAAACAAATGGGAAGTGGATTAAGGAAACCTTGTGATATAGGGGTCTGGACTGGGGCTCTTGGAAGCTGGGTTTCGTTAAAGATTTTGCCAGTGAACAGGTGAATAACCGTGAGAAGGCTGCTTCCTTGAGTTCATTCGGGAGTTCCTCAGTTGGAAAAGGGGAGGAGACCATGTGAAGGTGAGTGCTTTTCACTCTTATAAGGACCCTCCTTGAATAGGGATCTAGAAGCTCCAGGAGTGGGGATGAGCTGGGTCTCTTACAGTTTCTCCACTGTACTGTAACCACCTTAACTTAGCTTGCCTTTTGCATTGTGGACATTTTCATATAAAAGGTTTTATTTGCTTCTCTAGAAAGGTACAGACGTCACTCAATGATTGCTTGTTTATTCTTGTATTATCTCCATGGTCTGAAATCTATTGTGGCTTTTACATATAGTATCTCTCATTTTCACAAAGTCTTAAAAAGTTAGTGAATTACTATTTTTCCCACTAGCCATTTGAGAAAAACTAGCCTCAGGGAGCTTAAGAAACTGCTCTAAGATCACAATAAATGATAGAAATATAATTCCAGCCTCAATTTATAAGAATGAAGAGGTGACAATTTCTACATTATCTCCTACTATGATCTCTTTCATTTGCACATGATGAGTGACAAATGGCCAGACCTGTAATAAACCTTATCTATGTTTTGTGTAAGAGGCAGCCTCAGAGTGAAGTACTGTCCTATGGGAAAACTGAATTTAAAATTTTAACAATACCTATTCGTCTGTGGTACCCTTTGACTTTTGCCCACCTTTTTGTCAGTGGTCTACAATCAAATTCTGGACATAGCTAAATCCACAGAATTAAATCTAAAACTGGGTTTACATTTATGTTAAAAACCCATTTATAGATGTATCAGTTGGTTCTATGGGAGACTATGGACGTTAGAAAAGAAAACTGAGCTTGAAGGAGGAAAACTAAGTTCTATGTCCTCAAAATAAGAATATCTGTTACTTTCTGAAAGAAATAATTTAGTTATTATCTTGGAAGCTAAATTTATGCAGTTGGTAAATTTCCATCCCACAGTGAACTTTGATGTCTCTTCTGTTTTACAACTTCCCTTTGCCAATGTCACAGGAGAAAGCTGCCTCCGTTGGCAGGAAAAAGAAATTAAATTATGAGATGAAAACCAAAGAATGGGGAACACGCAAGTGTGGGAGCGCACACACCAGCCTTTGTCCCCAGGCAGCAGTAATTACTAGTTCCCTGCCCCTTTTATTCCTTCTAGCCTGAGCTGTCAAACTTCTCACCTAGCCTAAAAAAAATCAACAATGGCTAATGTTCTTGCTTTTTTAATGAAAAAGCTCCAATTTAAGAAAGCAACGAAGAAACACCCTAGGTATTTTACCCCTAGTCACCTTGCTTTCAACCTAAATCTGCCTTTTTCTCCTCTTCTGTCATCAGACCGTTTGAGGGCTAAACTTGACCTTCAGTACTTGAATAAGAACATCACATTGCTCTTTCTGGTTTTTCTCTGCTCTTATATTTTATAACCTAGTTTGACTGCAGCCTTTGTTCCAAGGTTTCTTAACTGCTCAAAGGGAAATTATACCTTTGAGTAAGCCATTTCCTCTTTCTCTCTCTTTTTCTCTCTCTCTGCTTTCCAGGCATAACTTAGGCTCTCTGAACATCTTTTATCATCTTTGAGTCTCCTGTTCTACACCAAGCACCACTATCTTCAAAAGTGCAAGGTGCCTGAAAGTAAATTACAGCACGTCCACACTAAAGACGTTTTCCTACCTAAAATCTCAGAGGCATTGTGAAATCTAGGAAGAGCTATGGCATAATAAATCACAGGATTTATAGTGACATAAACTTATTCTAAACCCAAGGTTGATCTTCACTTTTAGTTGTATAGTTTTGAAAAACTCTTCTTAATGTTTTTAAAATAACAGTGTAATGAAGATACAATTCATGTGCTATTCACCTTTTTAAAATACACAATTTATGGTGCATCTGGCACCACTGTCTATTTCTTTACCTCTTTTATTACCTCTAAAAATGGTTCATACTCATTAGTGATCAGTCTACGTTCCCCTGCTCTACTCCTGTCCCTAGAAATCACTTATTTATGGATTGCTTTATTTTAGGTACTTCTTAGAAATGGAATTACAAAATATGTGGCTTTTGTATGTAGATTGTTTACAAATACTTTCAATATTTCCAATATTCATCAATTTTTTTTATGTGTGTATATCACTCCTTCACACAAAAGAGTAGTATTTGATTGTGTGGATACCACATTGTGTGTATATATTTCCACTCTTTAGGTTTTCACACTATGGGTGATTTCTTTTGATGTGCAAAAACTTTTAATAAGATGAGATCCCATTTGTTGATTCTTTGAAGTACTTCGCATGCAGTTTGGTTTTCGTTCATGAATTCTCTGCCTACCCCTATGGCTTCAGTGTTTCTATCTACTTTATCTTCTAGTATATTTAGTGTTTATTTTAATATATAGATCCTTGACGTATTTTGACTTTAGTTTAGTGCATGGTGATAGACATGGGTCTAGTTTTTGTCTTTGGCATGTGAAAAGCCAATTTTTCCAGCCCCATTTATTAAAGAGGTTATCTTCCTTCCAGTGAACATGTTTGGCCCTTTTGTCAAAGATAAGGTGGTTGAGTGTCTTTGTAGTTGTGTCTGCATCTTTTGATCTGTTCTACTGATTCTCAGGTCTGTTTTTTGCCAGTACCATGCTGATTTTATCACAGTAGCTTTGTAGTATAATTTCAGGTCAGGGATCCTGCCTTGCCTTTGTTGCCCAGCAATGCCTTTGGTATTCTAGGTCTCTTCTGTTTCCAGATGAATTTTAGGAATGTTTTCTCTAGATCTGTGAGGTATGCTAAAGGTGTTTTGATTGAAATTGCATTAAATCTGTATAACAGCTTTGGAAGTATGGCCATTTTCATAATACTGACTCTTCCTATCCATGAGCAAGAGACATCTTTCCATTTTTCTTTGATCTCCTTTTTCAGAATACTGTAATTTTCAATGTATAGATCTTTTACTTCCTTTGTTAGATTGATTCCTAAATATTTCTTTTTTTATTTTTTTTGGATGATATTGTGAAGGGTGCTTTTCTCCTAATTTCTTTCTCAGTGAGTTTGTTGGTCATGTACAGGAATAGTATTGATTTTGATTACTGAATTTGTGTCCAGTTATGCTACAGAATTTACTTATTAATTCTAGAAGTCTGAGCCGGGTATGGTGGCACACACCTTTAATCCCAGCACTCAGGAGGCTGAGGTAGGAGGATTGTTGTGAGTTCAAGGCCAGCTTGGGCTACAACATGAATGCAAGGCCAGTCTGAGCTACATAGTGCAACCCTGCCTCAAAAAACTAGGGCCGGGGGTTTGGCTCAGTGGCTTAAGCACCTGTCTGGCAGGTGTGAGGTTGTGAAGTTTGATCCCCGAATCTAGAAGTCTGTTGGTGAAAATTTTGGGGTCTTCTATATAGAGTATCATGTTATCTACCAATAGTGATAACTTACCTGCTCCCTTTCCTAACCTTTTATTTCTCTCTCTTGGTTAATTGCTCTAGCTAATGTTTCCATAACTATATTGAATAAGAGTGGTGTATGTTGGTGTAGGTTTGTCATCAGGCCCCCCAAATTCAAAGACCTAATCCAAAAATGGACCTCTGGGATGAATACACACTTCTCAGATTAAGAAATGCAAATGGCAAATAAATAAATGAAAAACTGTTCAACATCACTGGTCATTCAAGAAATACAAATCAAAATAACACTGAGCTTCCATCTCACCCTGGAAAGAATGACTGTCATCAAGAAATCCACCAATAGCAAATGCTGGAGGGGCTGTGGATTAAAAGGAATCTTTCTCTAGTGTTGGTGGGAATGTAGACTGGTGCAACCACTGCAGAAATCAGTGTGGAGATGCCTCTAAAAACTAGGATTAGAAGTCTCATTCTACCCAGCTATTTGCTTTCTCAGTATTTTCTCAGAAGAATTAAAAACATCATACAAAAGTGATACAAATGAACCCATGTTTATAGAAACACAGTTTGTAATAGCTAAATCTTGGAAACAACCCAAATTCCCATCAATAGAGGAATGAATATAAAAGATATAGTATTTCTATATAATAGAGTAGTACTCAGTTATAAAGAAGGATAAACTCAAGGCTTTTAAAGGTAAATGCAACTACAGACCATATTCATAGGTGAAATAAATCGGATTCACACGTATAAACATCATATTGTCTCCTTAGTTAAAGAAACTGAAAGAGTAAATAAGATCCAAAATACACAATAGACTCTGTGAAAGGGGAAGAAACTGCTCAAAAGGAAAGAACAATTGGGATGGGGAAAGGAGAAAAGAAGGAAGGCAAAAAAAAGAATATATATATATACACAAGATAGCTAAGGTAATTATACTGCTACTTTCTGTTCATTGAAAAGAACAGTTTGTGCTTACATTGTTCCATCAACTTTTCATGCCTCTATAGTGTCATCTGTGCAACTACTTTGAAGATAATACACAATATATTAATCACTGTTAATTTCTTATTATCTTGTTTTGAAACTCTGTGTCATTGTTTTTATTGTTCTTTTCTCTTTAAAATAAAATAAATAAAAAACTAAATTTTAATCATAAAAAAATGAAAAGACATTACCTCCTGTAGTTTAATCATTCTCCTTTAATACCCAGGAGATGTTGACAGATTGGGAAGGGAGGAGTAGGCACTAGACCAATAGGCTGTAACCCCTGGGGTGCAGACCATGAGGAAAGGGAGAGGGAACTGAGGGTTGGGTTTAAATTGCTCTCCATGCCAACTCTAAGTGTGTCTATCTCTTTGCTAGGCTGGCACCCTGTTCTTGCAAGAACTAGAAATAAAAATCTTGTTTTTGCTGCTCTTCTGCATCTAAAGCCCCTTCTTTAAGTCTGGACAAAGAAGTCATTTCTCATGGATACCCAGGAGTGAAATTTCTGCATTGTATGATTAATTAAACTCCACGTTTCATTTCTTGAGGCAAGACAAACTGTTTTACAAAGTGGCTACACCATTTAGATATTCACCAGCAATGGATAGATACTCTAGTTGCTTCAGATCCTAAAGAATTCTTATCTTTCCACTGTGTTATTTTTATTATCACAGCCACCTTCGTCATTACGAAGTGATGCCTTTGATTTGCATTTTCTTAGTAACTGATGACAGTGAACATATTTCCTTGTGCTTTCTAGCCATTGGGGTAACTTTCTTGAAGAAATATCATTTCAATCCTTTGTCCCTTCGTAAGGTGTTGTCTTTTGGTTTGTTGAGTTTTAAGTGTAGTTTATATATTTTTTTTAATGTAGGGCTATTGCTTTTTAAAAATTTTGTTAGTGTATGTTTACAGTACAAAATGATTACTTTCATTGTGGAGAATTGTTATATGTACACAAAACATCTCATTTATTTTTCCTTCCTCTCTACCCATCTTCTTTTTTTTTTTTTTTGCCAGCATCAGATATTTTAGAGAAAAGTCTCTAATTAGATATATAATGTAAAAGTATTTTTCCTCATTCTGTATGTTATCTTTTCACTTTTTTGATGATGTCCTTTGAAGAAAAAAATGGATTTTTTTGGTTTATTTTTCTGTTTTAAATTTTGTTGAAGTCTAGTTTATTTATCTTTTCCTTTTTACTTACACAACCTAATATGTGTAGATTTACCTTACATTTTCTGCTGATTGTTTAGTAATTTTATAGTGTTAGTTAAGTGTATGATTTATTTTGAGTTAATTTTCATGAACTGGGTAAAGAAAGTGTAAAAATTCTTTCCTCTGCTGGTGTCTGTGCAGTCAGAGCAGCATCCTTTGTTGAAAAGAGAGTTTTTTAACTAGTGAGTTGTTTTGGTTCTCCTGCTAAAAATCAGCTGGTCATGATGTAAACATTAATTTCTGAACTCAGAATTCCATTCTCTTGATCTTCATGTCAATTCTTAAACCAACACCACATCTTGCTTACTCATGTTCTGTAGCAAGCTTTGGCATTCCACATATGTTGCTTTTTATTTTGTCTATTTTTCAAGATTATTTTAGTTTTGGGGGGCATTATTTCTATGTGAATTTTAGTCAAATTTTCAATTCCTGCCTACAAAAGCAGCTTAAATTTGAGTAAGGATTATGTTGAATCCTTGATCAGTTGTCTTTTATTCTGTGACTATGAAATACCTTTTAATTTATTTAGTTCTTTTTCAATTCCATTTAATGGTGTATCATAGTTTCAATATAAAAGTCTTAAACAGATTTTTATGAAGTTTAGTCTCAAATTCTGTATGCTAATGCCTTTGTACATGGGACTGATTTCTGAATTCCCATTTCAGATTACTCACTGTTATTATATGGAAGTATAATTCAGTTTTCCATGTGGCTCTTATATACTGAACCCTTGCTGAACAGTATTATTAATATTAATATACTTTGTGGATTAATTTAAAAAATTCTATACCGAATCATTGATTCTGTTTTTCTACCACCTTGTTTGTGTAGAAACTCTTTAATGAATATTTTGTATTTTCTTTTTAACTCCTGAATTTCCATTTGTAGTAAGCTTTTGATGTGCTTTATTTTGTAAGCTATTGTGCTTACATCTTCCTTTAGATCTTTTTATATGATTTCCTTTTACTCTATGAGTATACTTTAAATCACTATTTTAAAGACTTTGTGTAGTAAATCTGGGCTTTTCAAATTATAGTTTTCATTGACTGCTTTGTAAAGTTTCTGTGTATGGGCTATATTTTCTTGGGTTGTTTGTTTGTTTCATTTTGTTTTTTCTTACCTCTTAACCTAAAGTCAAAAATATCATTTTAAATACTGTGTTAACTCCTAGAATCAGATTGTATCACTTTCCAGGGTTTGTCACTGTTACTGCTTATTCATTTAGTGAATTTCCTGGACTAATTCTTAAAAGTCATGTATTTTTTGTTATCAGTTACTAAAGGTCTCGTTTAGTTAGCTTACTGAATAGTTATTTCCTTAAATGTCTCAAACCAATTTGATTCTAGCTACCTGTTGCAGTATACTTCCTACAGTCCACCAGGCTGGTTACAGCTCTGGTTTAAAATTCTTTTTCTTCTCATAGAGGATTTTAAAAATCAACCAGAGATCTTTTCCAGGTCATTTCTTGCCATGCTAACATGCCTATGCTTGTACACCATCTTCTCAATTAGCAGAAGTGTGTAAGAATATTTCAAAGTCCCCCACGAACAGTTTCTTGATCAATTTTATTTTTAGGCTTTTAAAAAAATCATTCCTTTATAAGGCACACTGGTAAGACCACCTAAGGCGTTTGTACTATTAAACACTGTCGTGAATTATTTTAAACAATTTCCTGTGTGGGGCCTCTTAAAACAAAGTGTGCTCTGATCAAATAAATCACCGCTGAGCAAAGATTATTTCAGGACAATAGCTGACAGACAGGTCAAATGATGACAGTTTCTGGGTCTGAGTCTTTGAAGAATCTCCAGGTCTGTGGTCCCTACAGTAACTGCTATCTGCTAGTTTTGACATCCACCGTAGTTGAAAGTTGGTTTCCAGGCCTGGATGGTGCTGCACAGATCAGGATGGGATCAGTGCAAGTTAAAAAGTCACAAAGCTTGCTATTCCTGCCACAATAGTGAGCAAACACTTTTCTGATTGTTACAAGCCTTTGGTTAATTTCCAGATTTCTAATGATGTTCTTTTTGCCAGTTTTGCCAATGTCTTTCTTGCTTTTATAGGGGTGGGGGTAGGCAGAGGTCCTTGTCATCCTCTGAGTTACCTTATTGGGAATGTTTTCTAAATGTTCTGAGTCTTAGTTTATTTTGCTATGAAATAGGAATGGTAATACCTACACCATAGAAGTATAATTAATATGTCACATAAACTATGGTGCATGGGACATCGTGGGCATATAGCTAATGCTCCTGCCTTTCTTATTTTCTTAATTGTAGGTACATGAGGGTGTTAGAAAGTGGTTTATGATGATCTAACTCACTACTTTGGTCTATAGACTTCTTCACCTATATTAGCATGAAACTTAAAACAATTAGAACTGGTGAAAGTCAAAACCAGGAAAAGGTTTTGTTATCTTCCACGTTCGAAAAAGTACGTGGTATGCTGACATCACATGCAAATGGACCCACACATTCCTGGTTGTCACAAATGTGACTTTGAAGCAGCTTGTCTTTCTTCGCTGATGGCTTTATTGTTAGAATCGCATTCCATGGCAACAATGTATTGACCGGGAACAACAATCTAGCATTCGATCAGATTGAGATCTACAGTAGAAATCTGTTTCTCTTCTCTCACTATTTCTTGCATAAGTTCGAGGATTATTTTATTTGGCTATATTTAGGACATGTGCCTGTTCCTACGCAAATCACCGTTGCAGGGAAACAGCATATGCTAACTGCCCCAGACTGAGTTTCACCCCTTCCCTAAAGCTAGGAGTCAAGTGAACCAAATATATCTATGTAGTTGGAGGCTGGAGGAAGAATCCTAGAAGGAGGATAATTTGATGCTGGGAAGGAAGACACAGTAGCTCTTTGAGTAAAGCAAGTCATCTCTCATTGGCCCCTGCTGTCTCCCTTCTCTTTCTCTTTCTCTCCTCTCCAAGGAAGTTAAAGCAGTGCCAAAACTATATTGTTCCATCAGAGACTCATGTCCACTGTGCGTACATGGACCATCACACAGAACAAAACATAAGAAACAGTACACATGATCAGACCACTGTGCAGACTGGTCATTGACACCCTAGCAGTTCAAAGATGGTGGAAGACAAATCAATAATGGAGCCAAGAGGGGAGTTTTCAGGGAAGAGACAAGGCTTTTGCTTATCTCTTGATGGCCATTCAAAAATGTATAGAAGGAGTAAACCTGTGATGTCCTGGAATATGAATTATAATGATAATTAGTTTCATTCTCTGTGCGCTTACTGTGCACTACAACTGCCATGGTGTCAAGTTCTTTGCCTTCATTCTCTTCTATCTCTGTGGTGACCCTGGTGTTATTGCCCCTCATTAATAGACAATAAAAATGAGACTTGGACAAATTTGTAAAAATATCCACATTGGTTTACTATGAAATGGGAAATCCAGATCTAAACCAGTTCATTTGTGAGCCTTGTTTTTCATTTTAAAATTTATATTTAATTGTACATGTACACGGGAAGATGGCAGTACTTCAATGAATATACGCAATGTGTAAAGGAGAGATTATAGTAATTGGTATATCCATCATCTCACACATGTATCATTTCTTTGTGTCAGGACATTCAAAAGCCTCTCTCCTAGCTATTTTGAAATATGTAATTATTTGTTGTCAGCTACGATTGCTCTAGTGCTCCATAGAATATTGGAAGTTATTCCTCCTGTCTGACTGCACCCTTGTACCTGGTAACTATCCTCTCTCTGTCCCCTTTCCCCTTCTTAGTCTCTAGTCACCACTGTGCTAGCCTCACCTTCTATGTGATCAAGTATTTTAGATTCCAGGTAGCAAATGTCCATTGTGTGTCTTCTTCTGCCTTATTTATTTACTCACTCAAGTGAGTGGGCTCTGTGCCCTCTATACTGCCACTAGTGACAGGATCTCGTTCTTTTTAGGGTCGAATCATATTTCATTGCACATATATAACACAGATTCTCATTTCTTAACCATCGCGCCACTCTGGCTTTCAGAACCTGCTCACATCAGCCCCTCACACACTTCTCAGTGCTTCTCGACTCTACTCCATTTCAAACTTTAACACCAACGCTGTTATTCTAAGGTTGAGTAGAACCTTAGCAATTTCAATTTCTCTACTCTCTTTGTGATCTTGTTCCAGTTGAGGTACTCACAAAATTGCAATTAATAAAAGCTGAAAGTATCTTTAAAGGTTATCTAGCCAAGTATTTCAAGTGTAGTTATCTGTAAAGATCCCCTGTGGCATGCTTAGAAATAGAACGCGCTCTTACTTCAGTTCTTGAATTGGTCTGGGACCTTAGCACATTTAGGTTTCATTGAAGCTCCTCAAATAGCGACCCCTCCCCTCATTCTAAGTTTTGAAGACTGACATCTACCCCACCAGCTTCCTGAACCTGAGAAGCTCTTAAAAATTGTGATGTTTCTACTTCACTCTCAGGATTTAATGCGATCATCCTGATTTGAAGTTGTTTACTGGTATTTTTGAAAGTCTTTTCAGGTAATTTTAAAGTGCATCTAGAATGAAGAACAATCATTTGAATCTATTACTCTTACAGTTATGAAAACTGCAAAGGAGCCAAGGAAAGAAAATTGCCTTCAGTCATTTGACCCACTCATCGCAGAGTCAAAACATGAACAGGAATTTTCCTGTTTTGTCATTGAACATTTTTCATTAAAACGACCTCATGTGGTGCCATTTCCCTAAGAGGACGTTTCCTTTGCTTTGTCTCTACGTTCATATGGACAAGTGTGACATGATGCGTGTCCTCAGGCCTCAGCAGAGCTGAAATCTAGGAGGAGGAATATAGGAGATGTCATGGATTAAAAACTGGTGGTCAATTTAACACCAGCTGAACTGAATCAGCCTGGTACTGAGTGTAGATGGCCCACCTGAGGAAAGTTGCCAGCATAAAAGGAAGTGTGGAGAGGAAGAGTGTGGTGTTGTGAGTTCTCCTAAGTGTCATTGTTTGGAGCTGTTGGTTCTCCTGGAGGAGCTTGTCATGCTGGCTTCCCTGATATGCATTTGGCCATTCTCATCAGAGGAGCTTTGGACCTTGTCACTGAGAAGCTGCAATTCACTTTGGAGGTGCTCTGGTCCTTACATTGAACACCACTTCCTGGCTCCAGAGGGGAAGATGCGTGCTATTTAATTTCCAGGAGAAGCTGGTCATGCTGGCTTCCTAACCTGTACTCAGCTGTTCTCATCTTCGGAGGAGCTCAGGACCTCATTGTCGCTGAGGATGGCTGTGGTAATTTTTCAGGGGAGCTCTGGTCCTTATTTTGAGTGTCATTTCTTGGCTCCAGTACAGAACCCTCAACCTGCTGGTACAGATCCTTCACCCTGCTGGTATGGACTTTCAAACTTCCACCACTGACCTTTGGGCCTTCCCAGCGCAGATCCGTAAAACAGACTTGCATGAGACGATGTCAGGGGCTCTAGGCCACCTGTTGGATTTGTGGGAGGCATGGTCATGAGCTCCAGGTCTTCAGCTGGACTCACGCAGTACATTGCTGTAGGATCCAGACCCTCAGCTGGATTTTCTAGGTCTTTAGTGTTGTGGACAGATTTCCTGCACTTTCTCATATTTAACTCTGGGTGACCATCATAAAATAACATTATAAATTCTGTGTCCTGTATGTAATTATTCTCCTTGCAACCCCTGACTACAACAAAAATTGGTACCAAGAGAGTGGGGTCATTGCTGTTATGTTCCTGGCCATGTGGCTTAAGAGCCTTGGGAATTAATTTGGAGATGTTTTGAGAGACTGGCCAAAGAGACAGCCCATGTATGCTGTAAACCATAATGGAGACTCCGGTCGAACCCTGGAAAATCAGCATACAGATGGAAACACTGCCAGTTAAGATGAAGCTCAGGAGGCTTCTATTGAGAAGGACTGTGTCGGCTGCTGGATCCCAGGTAATGTATTGTGCTTTGACTGAAAGTTGTTCTGCATTTTGCTTGAGTATAGAGATATTACTTGGGTGGCAGAAAAATTTCAGTGCAGTCTACTGTTGGGATGGTAGCATGGTTACTTCTGAGAAGTTTTGACCAGATCTATGTTGGAAATTTAGAGCAAAGAACCAGTAGAGTAATTTGAAGCATTTGACCAGATGGAAGACTCCAGTGGAACTGTGGGTTGAAAAGATAAAAAAGAGAACATAGTTATTTAAAAGAACAGGACAGTGGAAAAATGAACTAAAGTCTTTCCCCTGAAGGGAAGAGTATATTTGAATGCAAGAGATCCTTGTTTAGTCTTACCATGCCATGTTAAAAGTTAATGGGAAGGACTGTGATTGTAATAGCTCTTTTAGTTTGATTTTAATGTTTTTATATGTTTGGAACCAGATTAACTATCAATGTATTGTATTTTAACTGTGAATTTTGGTCACTCTTTGAATATTTTGCTTTTGGTGCAGGAATGAGTATAATAAGAATTGTCTATATATAATTGTTGTATTAATGTAAATCTGAATAGACCAGGACATGTTAACTTTCGCAAATCTGCTACTAGAGGCTATGGTTTAAGGAAATGTGTATGGTTATCAAACTGAGCAGCGGTGGATTGTTATGGTTTAAAAACTGGTGGTCAATTTAACACCAGCTGAATTGAATCACCAAGGTACTGGGTGTAGATGGCCCACCTGAGGAAAGTTGCCAGCATAAAAGGAGATGTGGAGAGGAGAAGTGTAGTGTCATGGGTTTTCCTAAGTGTTATTGTTTGGAGCCGTTGGTTCTCCTGGAGGAGCTTGTCATGCTGGCTTCCCCAATATGAACTCGAACATTATCATCAGAGGAGCATGGAACCCTGGCTGTGGTTCCCTTTGGGGGAACTCTGGTCCTCACTTTGAGTGTCACTTCCTGGCTCTGGAAGGGAAGATGTGTGTTATTTAATCCCACGAGAAGTTTGTCATGCTGGCTTCCTGATCTGTACTCCACTGTTCTCATCGTCAGAGGAACCTGGGACCTCGTTATCACTGAGGATGTCTGTGGTGCTTTTCAGGGGAGCCCTGGTCCTTATTTTGAGTGTCACTTTTTGGTTCCAGTACAGAAGACTCAGCCTGCTGGTGCAGATCCTTCACACCACTGGCATAGACTTTCTAGCTTCTATTGCTGCCCTTTGGGCCTTTCCCAGTGCAGATCCATAAAACAGACTTGCATGAGACATTGTCATGGGCTCTAGGTCTCCAGTTGGAATTGTGGGAGGAATGGTCATGGGCTCTGGGTCTTCAGCTGGACTCATGCAGTACATTACTGTGGGATCCAGGCCCTCAACTGGATTTTCTAGGTCTTTAGTGTTGTGGACAGATTTCCTGCACTTTCTTGTATTTAACTCTGGGTGACCATCACAAAATCATATTATAAATTCTGTGTCCTGAATGTAATTTTCTCTTTGTAACCCCTAACTACAACAGGAGTGAAGTAAGAATCCCTTGAAATCCTTTTTGGGCCATGCAGAGCTGTCAAGCAAGGTTTCCTGCAGGGTGAGCCTTTGCACTCAGTTCTGACCTTATCCTAAATGTCTTACCTAAGTTTCTCCAGCCTCCCTAGGAAGTGGTTTAAAATGTATCATCTCTGTCTCACCACTTGTGCCAGTATTTTTCTAGACTTGGTAAATCATCTCTTGATATTTGGAGAAATGAGTGATTTTTAAAAAAAATGTCCACTGAAATCTGTTCTCCAGAATCGGTCCACGGCTCTGTCCATCATCTGAAATGGCTTGCCTTCTAAAATGTAAGAGTCCATACCATGTGATTCTCAGTTACAGAAGGAAGGAAAAGGTCTCCTTACTCTCACTTAAAATCCCTCTTTCTCCTAAGGGAAAAACAACCATGACCTCAGGGAATATAATAAGAATCCTGCACTGTTTACTAGGCAGCCAATACAGTTGCCTTTTACTTCCAGTTTGAAGAGTGAGAAAGTGAGACCAAAGAGAGACCTCCATTGCCTCTTTTTTGCTTCTGGACTTGTTTTAACATTGTATTCTAAAATAGTGTATGATTGTCTTGGGGACAGAGCATCCAGACAGTAACGTGGGAATGACAAGCTGGCAGTGAATTATGAAGGCATGCATAATACCCAGAGTTGTTTTTAGCATTTATTCACTTTTAAAAATAATTTGGCAATGACTGACATGCATAAGGTTCACAGAGACACTGAGATCAAGAGGCACTGTCAGAAGGAATGATTGTAGAGCGTGAAGCAGGCAAGGCAGGGTAAAGTAAGATCAGGGGGATGGAAGCCAGGAGACCTGGTTTCGATTACTGTAAGGATGCTCAGGCTTAGAGAGGTGACATTCTCCCAAGCTTTGTCATTCATTTTTCAGATTCAATGTCCTCTGCCAAAAGCACTTCTGAGGATTCCCTTGTCCTCCGTGACATCCAGTTAATGACTACACTGAGTGGGATAAGAAGGGGAGGTGACTAGACTTTGGTAATGTGTGTATATTTGCTCATGAAACCCTCATATGCTTGAAGCATAATGGTTTTAGCTCATATCCTAGGTAAAGAAGTCAAGGCTCAGAAATGCCCAGAAACACCTTGGAAGTACTAAAAATAAATATATTCTAGTGAAACAGAATGCTGTTAATTACTGAGAGTGTCTTAGAGGAGGTATCATAATGGACCAAAATGAAATAAGAGATCATTCTAGACAGAGCGGTAATCTCTAATGACATTGTCAAAGAAAATGGACATATTCACATGATTTGGTGGAAAACATTAGACACAAAGTAATGGGGAGGAGAAAGAGAAATGGAATGACGATTGTCAAATGTAAGACTCAGGAAAGATGTCATGGAGGATGTGGCACTGGAGAAGTTAGAATGAATATGATTTGGAAGGGGAAAATGGTCTCCATATCGGGTGGGCAGGGTCATTATTGACTAAGCTAGAGGAATGCACTAAAACACCAAGAAGTAATCATTCTAGAAGAGCCAATAGTCTTTATGGGAACAATTGGTATGTGGAAGGAAGGAATGTATATAAAAATCCATACAAGATTATTTGGACCTTGATATTGAACTGTTCTGTCTGACAGGTTAAAGTCCTGGAACGTTTTTCCTAGAAGCATTAGTAGCTGATTAAAAGCCTATGGGAGTGTTCATGGCACGTTATAATCTGTGTTTAGAGAAAACTGACTCCAACTGACAATTTCTGACCTCCTCTGCCTGCGCCTTCAGCCAGGTTTCTGGACTGTGCCATAACCTCCATAGAGAAATAGAAACACTGGCCACATTGGTCAGTTTAACCAGATGCCTGACATTTTCTCTTCCAGTTACTATCTGAAGTCGCTTGCGTAAATATTTGCAGTTCCAGAGCCAGATTCCTTGATGCTGACCCCACTTTACCACCGATCTCTATTGTGTGGGCTAAACAACTCACTGACTGCCAATGCAAACCTCGGCCTCCTTACCTGACCAATGGGTTCAACAAAAGTGCCAATCTCATAGGTTCATTCATCTGTTAGTCCACTGACTTGGTTCTTTGTGTCACTATCCTTTCTCACTATTTTTTGGACAACTCTTTTATATCTGATGGTATAATTCCTATCAGGAATTCAAATTTAACCAAATGCAGTCCTGTTTTTCTGTGCCATTGTGCTGTAACAGACGCTCATGGCATCCAGCTGTTGGAATACAATGTGACAGGCGCAAGGGGAGATGTATATAAGGAGAGTGGAAGAGGCACTGGTACACTTTGCTGCTGTCATATTAAGAGATACTGTATGGCGTGGAAGTTTTGGGGTTTTGTTTTTTGTTTTGTTTTGTTTTTTAAGCAAGGAAGGGACATGGAACATTTGAACATGAGTTTGAATAATTTGATGGAGATAGGCAAGGACAGAGAAGACATTTGAAGCAAGAATATGAACATAATTTTTGGATGCAGAAGCAACATCGCCATATATATCACTTTATTTTATGATCGATTTGTTGACTGATTGAGTGAGTGATTGCAGTGACTGGGATGGGACCCAGGACCTTACATACCCTATGCAAGGGCTTTACCTCTGAGCTTACATCCTCAGCCCCTCACTTGGATTTTATTCACTTACACAACAAAAAGTTTAAGAGTATTTTAAGACCTGTGTTGGATACTCAGTGTAAATGAGTGTGTGCCTGCCCTCTCAGTGGGGAGACTGGCCTCATTAACTAGTTAAACATCGTAATTACTCACTGTGGTGTCAGGAGAGGACAGGAAGAAAAAACTATGAGCTAGATTCTTGGAAATGTGTACTCAAGCAGAGGAGCAGAGGGTGGAGGGTTGCTGTTAACCAAAAGGAGTTGAATTGCGGTGAAAACAGGACCAGATCCTGAAGGGTCTTTTGATACCAGCCATGGAAATATGCACTAGGTCCTAAAGACATGGGAAATCATAGCTAGAATGAAAGTGAGAGAGAGTGAAACTTAGCTGTACAGATTAGAGAAACTTCATTTTCTTAACTGTTTTTAAAAAAACTGGGTTAGCCACCTAAGACAGGGAGACTAATTAGCAGGCTCTTCCTGAAATTCTGGTGGGAGATGTGGGAAGCATAGTGCTGTGATTGTGGGGAGGGGAAGCAGATGAGAGAAAATTAAAGATGTTAGGGAGCAGAAGCAATAGGGCTTGCTGAGCAATTATATTTATGGCAGTGTTTCTCAAGGGGTGTTTAGGAAACTGCTTGTTTTAAAAGCTCCTCCCTTGAGCTACAGGATTAGACTGTCAGAACCAGGGTTGAGGAATCTGTATTCTGCCTCTTCATTCCCCACCCAGCTGACTCTGAAACCCATCAAGTTCGACGTGCACTTACAAAAGCAGAACACCCCAAATTGACCCATGGCTTCTGACCTAGCAGTTGGAGGATAGTGGTGCTGTGGGTTCTCCAACTTGAATGTACGCAAGCGTTTCCTGGGGAATTTGTTTAAATGCAGATATTCGGGCTGCATTGCTAGGAATTCTGCCCCCACACCCCACTCTGGACCTGGATGTGAGTCCAGAGAATTGTATTCCCAAATGGTATCTCAGAAAATTCTGCAGGAAGAGGAACAATTTGAAGTAAGTCATACCTGCAGCATTGGTTTAGCTCACCTGCGTCTTACTAACTTCCCCTGCTTCCAGCCACTCAGAATTCCTTGCTGATTTAGTTGCTAAAAGATGAGCTCAAGATGGTATGGTTTTCATTTCTTTCAGCTCTTTTTTCTCACACAGAGTTCTGAACATTTTTGGTGCAGCAATCATATTTTTGACAGTTCTATTATAATACAACACTATATTATAGCATTTTAACACAATTGTTAAACAAAATTCCGATATGGAAAAGCACACTTGTTAGTTAAACAGAATTCCAACCATGGGAAGTAAAGCCCCATCTTAGATAAATTATTTCAACTGTGTACATTGATAAGTAACTGTTATGATTGATACATTGTGTCAACCAGAGAAGTTTAGAAGTTTAACTGAGAGACTCAGCAGGGAGCCAGGGATTTTACTTTGTAAACATCCTCATCCTGTGCAAAGGGCAAGGAGATTTGGTGAGTGCTGCATCTGCCCTGAGGTGTGGCTGTGTAGCCTGCATACACCACAAGGGAGGAGAAGAGGCTTGTTTTCCGGTTTTGCACTCTGGCTGCTTTTGCTCGGGTTGCTGCCTTGAAGTGTTACCCCAGTGCCAGACCACCCTGTCTTGGAACCAGCAGATTATGGACTGAAACCTCCACAAACTGTAAGATAAATAAACCTTTCCTTCCTTCATTTTGGGTGTCAGGTATTTTGTCCCAGCAAGGAGAGAAAAGTAAAAGTAACCAAGATAGAAACATTGTAAAGAACTTTAGAAAATGTTATTAACAAACACAATATTATCTTTGTAAGCAACTATCTTAAGGTTTCCATACCACCCCCATGCAATACAAATTTCATAGTACCTAATCTCACATCAGTACTACTTTGGTGGTAGCATCTTTCTGGAGTCTTTTGAAATCTGTCATTGTAATTGTTCATATAGCATACCTACTTGGCATGAGATGCAAAACAATCCAGTTCACACACAAAAACCTTAGGCAAAATTTTGCTTCCATTCCCAAACTCTGAATGAGGTAGCAAGCACAATCATGGCCATCTTCCTCACACAAACCCAAAGGCAGCCATTTTCCCCCAAATCGTAAAACAAATGAAGTTCATAAACCGAGGCACCACTATACTGATATAAATTAATATGCTGGTATAGCAAGACTTCCTAGCTAGAAATTTTGGTTTCCTGTCTCTTATCAAATCCCTGACTTATTCTTGGGCCTCATGGGGATGAATGTAAAATTTTAAGTAGCTTTTGTGGGATGGTGCATCTATCTTTTTATTCCTGTCCGCCACTACAATATTCCGTGATCGCACATATAATTTACATGATGGTGAAATCAGTAAATGTTTATTGGTGTGACACATGTCTTCCATTTCCTTTTCTTGCTGCTTCTGGAAGCCCTAGAAATCTGACTTGAATTAAGTAAAGGGCAGGGAGCTGTCAGCCTTTTCTCAACGAACCCACACTGTCAGCTTGGTGGTCGTGAGAGAAGCAGGGCCTCCTGCGGGTGATGACAGATGGAAACCATCCCCAGGGAGTGATGTGGGGCCACATCTCTGAGTACAAATTGACTTTGACTCACCAATTTCTCTGACAGTCAGGTGGGGTTTATAGGGAGCCAAGACAGGTAGATAAAATAGGTTGGTAGACACTTTGCTTTGAATCACAAAAATAGCAACTAGCCGAAGTTAACCTAGAGGCTAGGAGCGCCTGTTAAGAAAACCCACATTCCTGGATTCATCTTCCATCTCTGTGACTGTGGAAAGACAGTACTCAATTGCATTAGACCTTGGCATTCCAAATTAACCCTCTCAGAGTATAAAGGAGTTCTCTTATTATTGCTTCATGTATCTGTTTATCCATTTACTATTACCAGCTGGTTCTTGATTTTTTATAATTTGCCCTTGGAAGCATTTGCAGTTTATTCATCTGACTAACAACACAAGAACATAGAATTTATTATTATTATTATTATTATTATTATTATTATTATTATTTTGGTCAAGAGCCAGGTAGTAAGAAGCATAGGCTCTGTGACCACGTAGTCTCTGTTGCAGCTAGTCAAGTACTTTCTCATGGTAAAGCAGCTATAGACAGTATGAAAACAAGTGTGAGCCAGGCTTGGTGGCACATGCCTTTAATCCCAGCACTTGGGAGGCTGAGGCAGGAGGATCGGTGTGAGTGCAAGACCAGCCTGGGCTACAAAGTGAGTTGAAGGCCAGCCTGAACTGCATAGTGAGACCCTGTCTCAAAAAATAGGGCCAGGGATTTAGCTCAGTGGCCTCAGTGCCTGCCTGGCAGGCATGAAGTTGTGAGTTTGATCCCCTGTACCAAATAAATGAATAAAGAAAGAAAGAAAACAAACGTGAATGATTGTGTACCAAAAAACTTCATTTATAAAACTAGAGGCTGGCTGATTTTGACCCACACTGCAGTTTTCTGATGGTAGACTGCATCTATGTAAAGACTGGATAATATAGAAAATTCCTGGTTGAATTTGGTGTGTATGACTTAATACCTAGGATATAAAGTGAATACAGTTGTTCTTCTGGCAGTAAAATGGGAGATATATGACCTGAATAAAGGTAGGGCAGAATAGCCCACGGCTACCTTTAGATAAGTATAATTTAGATGACTTAATTTCTCTTTGCTATTATATCTTGACTTAGGTTGTCTTTCCTAGGAGTCAGACAAACAGAAGTCATTCTCATTATATTTAAGCTCATGTTATGGGGTGTATGAACTGAGTAGAAATTTAGTGAAAGCCAATGGATAATGTGATCATTGTGATACAAATCAGAACTACTAAGGGCTTTACTGACAGCTCCAGTGTACAGGATAAAATTGATGTGTCTGTTTCTCAGGCAAAAGAGCTCATCTCTGTTGAAAGCACAAATCAAGAGAGAGACTCTTCAGCAAGAAAGGGGCTAGAAAATGTAAGGTTACAAATTGACCAGGAACTAAGCTCTCTGTTGTAAGTTCACTGGGAATTTGCATAATCAGAGCTCTTTGGTAATCATAGCAACTAATTTATTTTAAACATTGTCATGACAATTATCAAAGCAATCCTTCCTGCATTATGAAGATGCTGTTTGCTGGATGTCACTTGAGTGACTTCCTGGCAACCACCCAGTCAACCTGTCTATCACCAAGGCCTTGCTTTGGAGATGTGACTGCTTTTTCCTTCATGGATGATGTGTGGCTGAAACTAGTCCAGACAAGAAAAGAAAACTTGATGCTGCTGCCTGCCAGAGCCCTGTGCCAGATGCAGGGGATCTCAGGAAGCACATGCCCTGCCACGAGTCCCTGGGTTCTCTATAGTACAGGGCCACAGAGTTGACAACGGACTGACCTGCCCAAAAAAGTCCAATGCCCAAGAGGAGAGTTTCATTTCAGGACTGAATAGGGACCCCTGGGATTTCTTGGGTGGAGAGACAAACACAGACCTGGAAATTTATGGACCTGTATTCTGTTGTGGGAGGCCAGGTTCAGTGTAACTGTCAGAGGGGATGATCCTGAAGAAGACATGTTGTCAAGTGATATGCTTGAGGTCCGGCCTTGCTGCCAACATCTGGCAGAAATCAGTGCTCTGGATTACTACAGGTCAGTATAAGAGGGGCCTAACTATCTTAACTAAAATCAGAGCCCTCTTTCTGTTGGTAAAGCACTGTTCATGAGTGGTTCCTAGGGTTTGTCAATATCCACTTGACATTTGGGGCCATTGTTGTTACTGACTTTACTACCATAGACAAGGTAACATAGTAATGGCTGGCAATTGCCTTTTTCTCTATGCCAATATCTGGATTGCCTGGGGTATCATAAACAATACTATAGCTCATTCCCATAGAATGAGACAGTGGGCCAAAGAATATGCTAATCTCATTACAAAAAGCAAACAAGTAAACAGAAATAGATACATGAAATGACGAGGCAACAAAATGCCTTGAAAACCTTTCAACTCCCCCAAAATCAGTACAAGTGGTGTTGAAGGGGAGGAAATCATAAGCTATAGAGCAGATAGGTCTGAATGTGTACCAGTGCAGGTAAAACAGTTCTATAAAGTACTTGGTGAATTTATAGACTGACCCAATGATGTAATGACTGCAATGAAACAAATGATCACCAAGTTTAGAGAAACATGTTGATAAACAAATATTGGCACTAAAGAGATACAAAATATGAATGCCAAGCATAGGAAAGAATAGGATCTCATAGCTCCAAATTGCAATTCGTATGATTAAAAAGTGTGATCAAGAGTGTGACTAGCCGGTTGGACCTATGTGAAGATAAGAGTGTCACATGTAGAGGACAGGGTTGTAGTCAATGAACGATTAATGAGAGATACCATAAAAACACCATGAAAAATAGTAAATGGATCCATCAGCTCCTAGATAACTCCAAGACAGCAAATATAAGACAAATTGGAATTAGCAAAAAGTCAGAAGATACCACAAAGGACAGGAAAAACCTGCTTGCAGAGTAGTAGAAACATTCTAGATGTGGAAAAATTTAATGTAAAGTGAAGCATATAAAGCCCCAAATATCCATTGTCAGGAAAAAAAAAACCTCCATTCCACATAATAATCAAAATATCAGAAATGTAACAGAAGAACAGAATCTTAAAGGCTACTAGACAAAAGCAACAAATCACCTATAAAGGAAAACCTACCAGAATTGCAGCAAATGACACAAACTTTAAAGGCAGAGAGAGAATGTAATGAAATGTTTCAAGCTCCAAAAAACAAGACAAAACGGAACAAAAACGCTCAAAAACAAAAGTCAAAATCCTTCCAACCCAGACTTTTATATCCTGCAAAATTATCTGTCAAAATTGATGATACTTCCATGAAAAAGAAAACCTAAAGAAATTCATGACCACCAAACCAACACTCTAAAAATTCTCAAGTGTATCTTACAAGGAGACAATGAAGTTTTAACAATGCCAAAAGGTCCAATGAGATGAATGCATCAGATAGGGCTAGCAATTAAGGAAAAGGGAAAAAAAGCAAAACACTCATAAGAAATTAATACAATGACAGCTATAAGTCAATATATATCAGTTATAAGTATTAAAGTAAATGGACTTAGTATGCCAATCAAAAGACACAATCAAACATTCAATGATATGCTATATACAAGAAACCTTTTAAATAGAAAAACAAGTTTCTAGTCTAAAAACCAAAGGCTAGAAATCAGTATTTAATGCAAGAGAAACACCAACACAAGCACTAGTAGCTATCCTATTTTCAGAAAGAGTAGATTTCAAGCCAAGGCTAATCAAGAGAGGAAAAGAAGGAAGCAGATTACATACTGATAAATGGAACTGTTCAACCAGGAAAATTAATAATTATATATGCACCAAACTACAGTGCACCTAACTTCATAAAACAAACAAACTGAGTGGACAAAAAATCAGATAAGCATCAATGTAATTACATTGAGATTTCAATACCCGCTATCATAAATGGACAAATCAAATTAAAAAAATCCACAAAGAATTATTGGAGTCAAATCAGACCTTTTCACAAATGCACTTAATTGATACAGAACGTTCCACCCAACAGCAGCAGAATGCACGTTCTTTGTGGCAGAAAGCATAGTACTTTCTTCCAAACAGACCCCGTGCCAGCTAATAAAGCATCCCAGATGTTTTGGCACACACCTGCAATCCCAACACTTGGGAGGCAGAAGGAACAAGACAAAAGTCTGTTATCACCACTCCTGTTCAACATAGTCCTTGAAACATTACCCAGAATAACCAGACAAGAGAAATTACAAGGGCGTACAGGAAAGGACAAACTAAAACATTATTGTTCATGCATGATTTGATCCTTTACAAACTCTACCAAAAAACTCCTAGAATTCATAACCAAATTCGACAATGTAGCAAGTTACAAAATAAACATATGAAAATAGTAACGTTTCTATACATTAATAGTGAATTCACTGAAAAAGCAATTAAGAAAACAATACAATTCACAATAGCATCAAAAACTTGAATATTTTGGTGTTAACCTAATAAGGAAGTGCAAAAACATCCCTAATGAAAATCACATCAGACTGAAAAAAGGAAATTGAAGAGGACATCAGAAAATGGAAAAATATTTTCTGTTCCTGGATAGGTAAAAATCAATATAACTAACATAGCTGTACTTCCAAAACTGACATGCAGATTTAATATAATCCAAATAAAAATAACATCATTTCTTACAGAACTAGAGAAAAATATCCTAAAATTTATCTAAGATCAGAAGAGACTCAGAATATTAAGTCATCCTAGGTAACAAAAAGAAAGCAGGTGATGTATTAGTCAGTATTCACTAGACAAATGGATTTAGTGTAAGATACACAAATATATTACAGTTTACAAGATTGGTTTAGAATCTCTATGGCAGCCCACAGAGTGAAATGTGGAATAGTGTAAAAGAGCTGTCTGTGCCCTGGTCATCCAAGGGGTCAAGCTGAAGCCTTCAAGCTCACCGTAGTGTCCTGTGCAAGTCCATATCAGAGGCTGAAGAGTCTTTGACAGAAGCCTGAAGGTTCTGTGCTGGAATGCAGAAGATGATGTCCAAGGTAAAGTTACAGACTGGAACTGTCTCTGAACGAACAGAAATGAGCTTTCCTCCTTTGTTTTCCTTTGATTCCATTTAGATGCAAGCCTATTGCTTACTGTCACTCACACCCAGCGTGGGTATGCTGTTTTAAGTAAATACCTTCAGCCACACCCAGAAGTATGCTGGTACAATTTAGTTGAGCATTTCTTACTCAAATTGACCTAATTGGGTAACTATCACAATCCACCCCTTGTCAACATGACAACCAGACATGGTTCCTTAAACAGTAGTCTCCAGACACAAAGACAAGTTCATGATGCTGCCTAACATGTTAAAACTATCCTGCATATAAATGGAAATGCATTAATTCTCTCCCAGAATAGAAGGTAAGTTTTATTTGAGTGATGTTTACTCCTAACATAATTGAACATTGTAATTCAGGTTTAACAACATTGAAGAAACAATATTAAGTCTATCAATGTATTACATAGGAAGAATATTAGGAAAGAACTATTACAATTACAATGCTCACTTCTATAACTGGTCATTGGGTTGTAGCTGGTATTTAGAACTGCCTTCTACTACCCATACTATATTTTCTTGGCCTTCAGCAAGCACCTTAACATGTCTTGGTTTTACCCCGGAAAAGTGACACACATCTTTATTTCCTGAAGGTTCTGGACCATTTGTCATCCTTCCTGGATTGGGTCATTGAAGTTTTCTATTGACTTTTATAACAGGACATGGTAACACTAGGAGAAAACCTGATGGATTTCCTGCACTCCCGGTATATTATTCCTTTCCTATATTGTGGAATAATAGTCCAATTTCCCCTTGATAGTTTGGATCTATCATCCCTGGGGACACTGCAATTCCCTTTTTAGTTTGTTTACTCAGAAGTAAGAGGAGACAAAAATGACCAGAAGAAAATTTTAGATTCCAGGTCAGTTGTATCATTGTTCTGCTTCCTGGTACAAACTTTCCACACAGTGGAACTAAGATTTCTAAGCTATAATACGAGGTCATAGGAACAGGAATGAAAAATTTTGCTAGTGTATCACTAGGGGTAATGGTGGGTGGTACCATTCCCACTTCCACACCTTCATTCCTGGACCCATGAATCCTGGCTATGGGAGACACAGTACTATATAGCTGACACTGATGCAAAGCATATAAAAATATTTGAGGAACCTTGCTCCAGTCTTATGAGCTGCTGCTACTTAGCTGGTGCTATAACTGTGTCTTCCAAAGACCATTCTACCTTTCTATCTGTCCAGTTGCATGAGTCCATTGCTTCATTTCTTTGGTCATAAAATATGTTCCTTAGATGGAGTGCTGTGTGGAATTCCATGGTGGTGGATAAGGGATTCTGTAAGTCTCCAGATAGTAGTTTTGGGAAAATCATTTGCAAGAAAGGCAAATACATTGCCAGAGTAAGTGTCTGTGCCCAGTAAGGGCAAAGTTCTGCCCTTTCCATGGTGGAAGTCAGTTGATAAAAATCAACCTGCCACCACATTGCAGGCTGGTCACTCTGGGGAAGTGACTCAGTGGTGGTCTCTGTTGCTGGGATACTGGGTGTCTTAGTTACTTTCCTCTCATTGTTGAGACAAAATACCTGACCCCCAAAATTAGAGAAGGAAAAGTTGACTTAGCTTACAGTTTTTGGAGTTCACTGTACATATTCAGCTGGATCCAAGGCAGGGTGATGTGGCTAAGGGGCAACTGTTCATGGCAGCCACAAGTGACATGAACAAACAGGATAAATAGGAAAAAGCACACCTCCTTCCCTTCCTTATATTGCATGCTGCCTACCTGCCCCTGGGTGGGTGCAGCATTCACACCGCCAAGCCCAGTGCTAGACAACAAACCAATCACAAAGCTAGACTCAGCTGTCCTAGAAAGGCCCACCTTCCATGACTGCATGAGGCTTTGTGGAAACATTTAAATAATCCATAACACTGGGCATTCAGGAGTAACCGTAGCTGGATCAGCCTTAGGGAGTGCAATTCCATGTTGCTGAGTCTATGTATAACTTCTCTCCCTGCCACCATGGCCCTGTCCGTAAGCCTACTGGTCAATGACAAAGGAAGCTGAAGAAAGAGGTTTACTATCTACAGAATGTGTCATCCTATCTGTTTGATTGTTGAAGTCCTTTATTGCTAAAGTCACTTTTTGGTGAGCATTTACATGGGATAAAAATATATTTACATCCCTTGCCCATATGTAGAGGTCTATGCACATACTTCTTCCCCAAATATCTTTGGCACCAGTTTTCCAGTCATATTCCTTCCAAGTTCCTGATTATCCAGCCAAACTCTTCTCTATAGCCCATGCATCAGTATACAGTCACACATATGGCCATTTTTCCTTCCAGCCAAAATATGTTACCAGGTGTACTGTCTAAAGTTCTGCCCATTGTGCAGATTTTGCTTCACCATAGTCCTTCTAGGATGCCCTGGAAAGCAGTTGTAATACTGCAGCTTGCCATCTACAGATGGTGCCTGCATAACATGCAGAACTATATGTAAAACAAGAGTTAGCCTTCTCTTCCTCTGCCTGATTATATGCTACACCCTATGAGGCCATAGGTGCATGCAGGGGAGACAGAAGGCAATATAGCAGGAGTAAGAGCCATGGGTATCTGGGCAACTTCTTCATGTAACTTACTTGTAACCTCTGGACCTCCTCTGGTTCAGTTACATATGTACCATTTCCATTTAATGATAGACTGTTGCTGTTCATGGCCAAACTTATGACTTGATGGATCAGATAATACCCAGCTTATGAAAGAAACTTGGGTAACCTGGTTTGTGGTACATGATAACCTAATGTCCCATGGTCTAGCTTTCAGTTTCCACAAAGGCTAAGTTTTGGGTCAGGAGATGTTTTTCAAAGGGAGAGTAATTATTTGCTGATGATGGCAGAGCCTTGCTCTAAAATCCTAAAGATCTCTGCTGCAATTCATCCATCGGGGCCTGCCAGAGACTCTAAAAGCATCTCTATGTGCCAGTTATTTCAAATACCATTGGATCTACTGGGTCCTATGGCCTCAGTGGCAGAACAGCTGGCACAGAACCTTGGATCTGTTGCAGAGCCTTTTCTGATTTTAAGCCCCACTCAAACTAATAACTCCCTAAGTCACTCAGTAAATGGGTCAGAGTAAAACACCCAAGTGAGGAATGTATTGCCTCAGAAATCCAAATAGGCCCACTAGGCGTGGTGTCTCTTCTTTGGTTATAAGGGGCACCAGATACAACAACTTGTGCTTTACCTTAGAAGGGCTATCTCTACATGCCCCATACCACTCCTAGAAATTTCACTGAAGTAGCAGTACCATGAATTTTTGATTGATTTATTTCTCATCATCTGGCTCTCAAATGCTTTCCTAACAAATACAAAGTGATTGCTACCTCCTGCTCACTTGGTTCAATCAGCCTGATGTCATCAGTGTGGTGGAACAGTGTGATACTCTGTGGGAGAGAGGTGATCGAGATTCCTGTGAACTACATTGTAACACAGAGCTGGAGAGTTAATATAACCGTGAGATAAGACAGTGAAGGCATAAGTCTGGCTTTTCCAGCTGAAAGCAGATTGTTTCTGGTGGGTCTTACAGAAAGGTATGGAGAAGGCATTTGCCTTCATACCAAGTACCAGGAGATGTTTTAATCTGCTTAAGCAGGGAAGCCACATCTGACACAGCAGCTCCAGTTGGAGCCACCACTTGATTTAGTTTCCAGCAATCTAAATTCTCCGAGACTCACCTATCTTCTTCACAAGCCAAATGGAAGAATTAATGGAGATGTGGTGAGAACCACTGTCCCTGCACCCTTGAGGACCTCAATAGTGACACTGATATCTGCAGTCTGTCCAAGGATGTCACATTGTTTTTGGTTTACTGTTTTTCCAGGCAAAGACAACTCTTAAGGCTTCCATTTGGCCTTTCCAGCCATACTACAGGTTAAGGGACAGAAGTGAGGATCCTGCCAAGTACTAAGTATATCTATCCCAATTATGCATTGTGGAACAGGAGAATGGACTCGAAAGGACCTACTAGAACACTGTCAGTGAGACTTTTGCTAAAACTTCATTGATCACCTGACCTTCATAGGCTCCTACTCTTCCTAGAGGGCCACAATGACATTTTGGATCCCTTGGAATCAGCATTGGTTCAGAACCAGTGTTTAGTAGTCCCTGAAATGTCTGATCATTTTCCTTCCCCTAGGGTACAGTTGCTCTGGTAAAAGGCCTTAGGTTCATTTGGGGAAGGATGGGAGACAGATTGACCACATAAATGTTTAGTGATGTACCAGGTCCTTACTCTATGGGACTTGGCCCCCCCTTCCATCAAAGGTTTCTGGGTCTATAAACTAGTTCAAGGCTGGGAACTGGTGAGAGGCTGTGGTTCTCTGTTACTATGATTTGAAGCTGGTTTCTGTTCGGTTGCTCTTAAATTTTCAATTACATAAATCAAGTAAAATTTTTCCAGATTTCCTTGCTATTTCACTTGGGGAACCCCAGTGCTAATCAGCCAATGCTGTAAGTCTACACATGTTAGACCATTCTGATCATTGTTCTGCCTCTGCTATCCATTACAGTGTGTACACCTTGGCTTTGGTAATTAAGTGTTGCCACTTGACCCCTGCCACTCCAAGATCCAAATAAGGTCGCTCCTCTCAAATTTCCCATTTCAGTAACTATGGTCTCCACTGTACAGTTTGGCCATCAGAGAAGAGCAATGACAGGGTTCTTCAGGGGTGCCGCTGCTCCCCTCATGAGTGTGTTTCTCAAGGTGTTAATGAAGGGAACATTTTCAGGGTCATCCCAGTGTGACTGGGTGTGTTTAATATAAATTCACTTTGGCATTCTCATTTTTCTATGCCTCTGAATGCCCTCATTAACAGTAAGCCACAGAATATCAGGCATTTTAACTCACATCTCTAACTCATTCACATCTCTAACTCATTCACAGTCCATAGTTTTTGGTCCATAGTTCTGCCAACCAACTTAAACTATTAATGATGCTATTTTTATTCCATACGCTGTCACATTAAATTCAGAATCTCTGCTTAATGGGCCTATATCAACAAATTCAGCCTGATCCATGTGTTCGTTTTTGCCACCGTTGTGCCACACTCATAAAATCCGTTTGCACACTTACTCATCAGGCCTCTGCTTGTAAGGGGAAACTCAAGAAGCTCTTTGGGAGAATAATGGACTTCCTCATGGGTCACACTGTGTGAATCACCCCCCAGAGGAGCCTTCTGAGATTCCAACTTGGTTGTAGGCTTAGGAGCAGAAGTGGGTGGTGAGGGTGGGTTCTGAGGAGTGTCAGTGTCACCCTGCTTGGTCAACACAGGATTAGGTTTCTCAGGTATAGGAAAAGAGGTCAATGCTACAGGGCCTTGGGGTGAGGATGCCTCTGCTACTGTGAGTGGGGAAATCTCTTCCTCTGTCAAAATAATCTCATTAAAGTCCAGGAGCTCAACATTCTCATCATCCTCAGAATCCTCCCAAGTGTGTCCATGCCTGTTTATGACAGCCATTCTTTTCTGATCAGGACCTTCACCTTTACCTCAGATAACCTTCTAGGCTGAGCATTAAATTTAGGCTGTATTTCAGCCAACTGAATTATGAGGGCTTGTGTTTGGGTTTCTACAGCCTCACACTAGGGCTTAAGGCAAGATTCTCCTTCAGGATGCACTTAGAAACTTTTCAGTTTTTTTTAATTAATTAAGTTTATTGGTACATTTTAGTTACACAGTGATCACTTTCATTGTAGGAAATTTGTACCTGTACATGATATAATTTTCTTTTTTTTTTCCATTCCCTTACTGTCCCTTCAACCCCCTCCTTATTTAAAAAATCTTTATTTCTATTTTTCCTTCTTTCCTTGTTTTGTTTTCTTTTCACTTTCTTCCTTTTCCCCTCCCCACTCCATAATTTCCCTTACCATTTGAACATTTTCTTCCTATTTCAGAATTTTAGTCCTAATTTACACTTTCAGTTTCTCACACTAGAGAAACAATATGGTATTTACATGTGTCTGATTTATTTCACATAAAAGTATGGTCTCAAGGTGTGTCCATTTACCTAGAAATGTCTCAAGCTTATTCTTCTTTATGACTGAGTAGCACTCCATTGTATAAAGCACCCCACATCATCTTTATCCATTCGTTGGTTGATGATCATTTGGATTGTTTCAAAGATTTAGTTATTACAAATCATGTTGATATAAACATGGGTGTGCATTTATCACTGTAGTATGATGCTTTTAATTTGGAAACTTTTCACATCTTTATGTGTGTCTGGAGCCTTCCCACAGATGTTTTGAGCTCATTATGCTTCTTCACTGGTTTTTCCAGAGATGCTAGGACTCACCAGCATCTTTACACTTCCCACTTTGCCAAATATACTCCAAAGTGTCACACAGTGTGTGAATTAGGATAATCAAATAATTTGCATTGCAAATTACCATAAACAGATCATGCCAAGGGCTATCAGTACTCCCCATGGTATCTGGAGAGATGATGGCAACTTTAGATCTCATCAAATTAGAATGCCAACTCTAGAGCCACTAAATCCATTAAACAGTTTTATCTTTACAGTTCTGCTTTTCTAGAGCTGCTCCCAGTACCAAAATCTGTATCCATCAGTGCTTACTTAAGAAACGTTTAATCCAATATGCACAAATACATAAGAATTTTACAAGATTGCTTACAATACCCACCCACAGAGCCCGGTGTGAAAAAGTGCAGAAAAGCTATATAAATGCTGAACATCCAGAGAAAGAGGGAGAAGAGAGAGAGTGAGAAAGGCAAAGCAGGTAAACAAACAAGAATGAAAGACGCGAAGGACCCTGACCTATGAAAAGAGGCAGCCACATTCAGTTCAGAGACATTTTGTGTTTTGTGAGTGTGCTCTCAGTCCCGGGCAGGGCGGGGCCCGTCTCCTCCTGCCTTTTGCTATTGCTTCCTGGCTCATGAGGTAGCCAGTTTGCTGCACCCTATGTTCATTGTGATGTGTCATCCTTATCAGAGGCCCAAACAAGGTGTTGCCTGATGTTGCACTAGACCTTCCAGCACCATGCACCAAAATAAGCCTTTCCTCTTTATAAGGTGGTTATCTAGGGTATTTTTTTTTTTTATAGTAACATGCTGTAGCACTTGGGATGAGGTTTCAAAATATGAACTTTTTAGGGAGAATTTGTAGGGACATAATCTTTTAGATCTTGGCAAAGAGTAAGACATGTCTTTCTCACAGAGCCAGTAGGCAACCTGTATTCTATTTTTTTCCCCACGGAATGACTGTACCTATATTTTACTTTTTGTTTGACACTGACATTTCTCTGAGATGATTTGATGATTTAATGGCTTTGCTATTACTTTATTTCTCAGTTCAACACTTAAGTTCTACCCTGAGTTTCCTATGGTTCAATCTTGGCAGATCAATTTGCATATATAGCTCATCGAACACTGTAATCTGCAACCTGTCAAATAGGAAATCATTTTATAGCCTTATTTTTGTGTAGGATTTTTCTCCTAAACTTGAAGTCAAAGAAGATCAAGGGCCTGGAAATAAATCACTTCAGAGATAGATGAGGCATAGAAAAATGTGGCATTTTTGAGTAGAGAATAATTTCTCTGTATTTTCAACATAGGTAACCACTTTCTTTTTGAAGAAAATCTTTCTATCCACTGTAGGCTATGACGGTCCTTCCATTTACTTTTTATCATTATTATTCTGAAGTTTGTTGAGCTTTTTCCAAAATGTTAGGAAAAGTATTACTTGTCATCATTAAAATCTTTTAGGTTTATTAAAACAGTTTTATTTTCAAAAGGTACAACATCCATACTACTTTGCTGTGTATCACAGTAAATCATATCATGATTATACTGTTCCATAAACTTACGTTTTCTCATTTGATAAGTATGCTGTATATATGTTAATGCATATAAACTTCCTTTCCACTTAAGTGACTGCTTAATGACCTTTTAGACACATCTATCTATGTAGAATGCATCCCTATGGAAATGTATCTGCCATATAGTGAAGTCTTGGCTTCCTAGTGGATATTTTGATTGTTTCCAAATTTTCAATAGCTTTGCAGCAGTGAAGTAAGCATCCTATCATGTTCATTTTTGTGTCCTTCTCCAGTAATTTCATCCATATATGAAATTAAAATGGCTTAGTTGAAAGAAACAATTTTTAAGCATATTTGAAAAATATTCCTCATAAATGTTGTGTCGTTTTTATTTCTAGCAGTGTATTGTAATGTAAGCTCTACTGCATTTCTCTCCAGCCGTGCACATTACCAATCTTGACAATATACATCTGAGAAATAGAATTCCGTCCCTTTAATTTCTATAGAATATATTGATACTTTTCTCTCATTTTGATGTAAAGGCATACACTGATTTTTATTAACATGTAAAGATCTTTGAAAACACCTATACTGTTTTCCCTGTTAGATTAAAAACTGCTTATTTTCATTTCTAACACTCATCTCTCTCACACTCTTGGCTCCATTTCTCTCTAAGCCTGCCTGCCATATTTCCTTTTTGTACCCCACCCTCAAAACACTTAGGAAGTCATAAAACTTTTATGAATTATTTTTCATCTTGAAAGCAGCAAACATTTATCGATGTATAACTGTACTCATCCTTCATTCCTCCTAGCAAAAGACTTTCTAAAACATAATAACATTCATGTTAAATTAATACAGGCAGCCAAAGTCCTGAGCCTTTGTTCAGTATGTTATCTGCTAGTCATACACATCTGCCGAGCATTTAAATAGGGGCTAATCTGAAAGGAGCTGCGGTACAAGCACACAACACCTACTTATATTGTAGACTTAGAAAAAGTAATGTGGACTATCTCACAAATATTTCTCATGCTGATTGGATTTTGAAATGGTCATATTGTGGGTACCTGTGTGTTTTACTCTATACTTTTACCTTTTTTAATATGGCTGTTAGAAAGCTTAAAAATCCCATACATGGCTTGCATGTGTGGCTGCTATCGTATTTCTTCCAGACAGCACTGCTCTAGAGAGCAGCATCCTTATATCATGAATGTGAAGGCACAGAGCGGCCAGCCTGGAGTGTCTTCTTAGATTGCCATCGGGGCAGAATGTCATCACTTGTTTGCAGGCAGAAAGACAGTGCGACACCCAAACGCCATTGTCGCACTGGCTGATGTTTGTCTTGACGCTCATCTGCTGGAGCCGTGATAAAAGCAAAAAGCTTGCACCGAAACAGTTTATAGCCCCTTTGCAAAGAAACTGAAATTGAAAAAGAACAGGAAAATTGAAATAGGTCTGACTTTGAACAACTGCCCGTGTCACTACAAAGTCGCGGGCGCCATGTGATCTGTCAGCAGGCTGCAGGGAAAGTGTGAATCACTGCTCTCCTCAAAGCTCAGGCGTTGCAAAATCCCAGAAAGTTGAGAATCCACTAACAAAAGCTTGGTCTAAGCTACAAGGAGGAGTCATCATCAGCCCCTCCTCCTCCCCTCTGTGGGGTGAGGGGAAGGCGAGTCACTGTTGACAGTGGGTTCTGACTATCTTCTCTAGAAATGACATTTCTTTAGTGGGAATGTGGCCTCCTTCCCCTTAAGATGAAGAATCAGAGCACTTTACTGCTGACTTTCTCCTTTTGTAGATCGGGCAAGTGGTTTACCGTGAGGCAGTGAATGGCTCCAGGCCCTGGAAGGAAATTATTTGTAGAACCAAAAGAGGAATTCAGTTCTTCCTATACATCATGCAGAGCTCCTCTATGACAGTCTTCAGCTTCCCATCACAATCCTTTTAAGATTATTTTCTTAACTCCTTTTCTCCCAAGAAATTTTTCTATTCTAATTTCTCCCAGCTTATTCTGGAAAAACCCTTTTCTGTATTAGATATTTTTAACTCACGTAATTTTTTTTTTTTTTTTTTTTTGCGGCACCAGGGATTGAACTCACAACCTTGCAACTCCCAGGGCAGGTGCTTAAGTCGCTGAGCCAAACTCCCAACCCTGCTTTTTTGAGGCAGGGTCGCACTATGTAGCTCAGGCCAGCCTTGTGCTCACATTGTAGCCCAAGCTGGTCTTGAACTCACAATGCTCCTTCTACCTCAGCCTCCAGTGTGCTGGGATTAAAGGCATGCACCACCATGCCCGGCTTCTAATGTTTGTTTTTTGACTAAGCTTATTTCCTGTGTTCCTGTATTCCTAGCATTTGGATACCTTACTGCTGTAGTTGTTATTGTTCTCTGTGCTGATGTATGTGTTGAAAGTGGGAGGGATAAAATCCCCAAGTCAGACCGAGTCCTAATACCCAGTCCCATTTTTATATTTCAGAAGTCAGATACTGAGAGTTAACATTTTCATTTCCCCCCAAAACATAGACTACATAACTAAGTACAGAGTGTAGCTGTAGAGAATGAAGAAAGATACTTTTTCTACCCATCTTCTCTAGAAATACTGTGCTAGGAAAAATAAATGTCTTGCTAAAATGAAAGGACTTACCATATAGACTGAGATATTTTGTGTAAATTCTTCTTTTGTCTTATTTAGTGACTTTCTTGCCTTGTCTGTCTACCTACATGCCTGGAAAATGTTAATTTTCTCTGTGTGCTCTTTGTACTATTTTTGCTATTCTTTAAAGACCTACACATGTGTAAGTTAAGACTCTGCTCTCTCAAAGCTCATCTTGGAGTTACGGTTCTCACATCAAGATAATTAGAATTTTGAGGTAAGGGGGAGTTTAATTTAGGCTCATACTTGGGCTGAATATCATCCTTTGGTGGAGGCTTCGGTCAACCCTGTAGCCATGAGGATCTTGGCAGGGATGATAAATGCCTGAGATGGAAAACAAGCAAAAATATGCACAGATATAGAATGACTCATTTTACCTCCTTGGTAACTTTGCTGATGGTAGCACTAGAAGTAAAAACGTCTTGGATCATGTGACACTGGCAGATTCATCAGGTGCTGTGTCTTTGGTCTCTAAAGAGCAAGTTTCTCATCGTAGTTCCTAAGTCTGAGAAAAGTTTATCTTGGGTTAGAGAAGAGAGATTTTGGCAAACAGAAATGAGTTTGCTCTTTCCTTCATTTCCATTTTCTGTGAATGTTGGAAACATAAGGCTTAGCAAACTCTGGATTAGGGAAACAAAGTCCCCTCGTCTCTCAGTAAATAGCCATTTCCTGTAACAAGTCTGATTCTGTTCCCAGATGCTTAGAATTTGCAAGCCTGGTGATTCTATTTCTAAACTTGTTCATAACAAACTTCTCTTTCCTCATTTCCCTCTTCTTTCTTCTTCCTCTTTGATGACTGTGCTGCTGATACTGTCCAGCCCCGTTCTCATTGTCGAAGGAGCTAACTTCATGGTAGAGAAAAATTCCACTGAATGTAAAGACTTACCTCAATATCTTCTTTGAAAAATTCTGCAATCTATGAGATGGCAAAATTTTAATAAGCCTTGGCTAGGAACGATGAAAAATGTGCAAGAACATGAAGTGTTTATGTCAGGAAGTTTCACCTACCTATCAGATATTAAAAGGTACAAAAATATTGCTTGGGTCTGTAGTGTGATTCGCAGTTGAGTACTGGGATTGGATCAGTGTCATTCCCTTTCTTGCCTGTTTCCCTGTTTATAAATGTAAGGACTTAATCACTTTCAGTATTCACAATCGCTCACCTAATTAGATAATACTATGAAGTGATATATTTTGAGCCCTTAACACAAAGCAGAAGCTATGCTCATGATGAAGTGCCTTCTGTCATTTAATTCTCACAGGTAACCTAGGAGGTTAGGTACTATCATGATCTTTATTTAACAGAAAAGGAAATTGAGACCCACTCAAAGTACTGGGCCCAAATTCACATGGTCTCGTGATAGCACTGAGGCAGTCAGACTCCAGAGCTGAACTTCATGCACTTAACTTCTCATTTATTATTGCTTGATTGCATCCCAGTGATACTCAGAGGGTCACTGCACAGAGTGTAAGATGCAATTTAGAAATATTGGGTATAGATTTCCCACTTGGGGTTCTACATATGAAGCTGGACATTTCAGAGATACATACGTAGTCAAGAAAAAAGAATGTCACTCCTCCAGATTGGTCCAGGCAAGTAAGATATGTGTCAGGATTGAGCAGAGTGACTTTGGAAGTTATAAAATGTTCTCCTGACCTGCTAGGAGAATCCACACACAAATGTGATTCAATAGGGGATGACATTGGCTTATGGATGGCCCCAGATATAACCAAGTAAACAGAAATGTATTTATGATCCCACAAACATTGAAAGAAAGGAGTTTCAGATATTTTTCGTGGCTACATAGCCTAATAAATAATGAGCATTACATTTGGGTTCAAATTTTTACTCCACTCTTTACTAGTTCTGTGTTTTGAATGACTGATTCACCACTGTCTGGATCTGAATTTTTCATCTGTGGAATGGGAACAATAGTAGCTTTTCCATAGTTTTGTGAGAATTTAATATTAAGTGGCTAAAGTAAGAAGATAATAGAGATCTCACTGAAAACAAAATAGAATGCATGGTTGAAACCCACTGTGAGAATGAGAACAGCCAGCAGCTGGGGTGGGAAGCAGGCAGGAGTGATGTCATGTTCGAGCTTTTAGGTTGTGTGGAGTGACCTAAGATTCCATCGTGAAGCTCACAGAAGAGCAGCATCTGACTCTTGTGATCGTTAAACAAAGACTTAAGAGATGCTCAGCTGCTCTTTGCATTTTGCGTTTTAAAAAATCCCAGTGCAAAGCATAAGTCGTCTCCAAAGATGGGTGATAGGCTCTTGACTGCAGTAGGAAACTCACAGCAGCAGTCTTCAGCCTGAGTTCTGTTCTCTCTCAAATGGGAGATGACAGTCTCAGCTCGGATCAGAGCAAACCATGCTACATGTTCCTTAAGTGGTGGAGATCACAGCCTGATGCCTAGAAGTATTGATTCCAACTGTCTGCAAGATACTTTCAAAAGGTCAGACTCCGAGGTGTAGCGTACACTGCTCACCTTGTCAGAAAAGTAGCTGACGTGCGTGAAAAGTATATGATGAAAAGAAACAAACATGGACCGAGAAGCCAGCTTGGCTTGGAGCCTGTATAAATTCTGTCACTTTCTGGCTGCCTGTTTGCCTGCCTACCTTTCTTCCATGAATATTTGAGAACTGTCTGTGTAACCTTGGACAATTTATTCCACCTCTGAGTCTTTTTTCTTGCTTGCAAAATGAGTACTGTCCTACTACCTTTAAAATTTACAGCGAGAATCAAGTGAGACACATTTGCAAACAGTATGGTGCCAAGCACACGAGCAAAGCTCAGTAAACATTTTCTCCCTTGCTTTTTATCTTGTTTTAGATTTTTTATTTTTATTAGTACATATTTGCAATACATAATGAATGCATTCTTGTGGGGAACTGGTACACGTTCATAATACAACTCAATTCCTTTTCCCCTTCCCCACCCCCTTTTTAAAAATTTCTTTCTGCCAGTACCAGATTCATTCATTTATTTTATGTCCTTATCAAGATAGCTATCATAAACACAGGTTAACAGTCCCACTAAGAGGAAAAGAAATCCTGTATAAAACATGTAATTCAATTATGCTAAATCAAAGTACACACTTAAATACATTGTCCATGCTGGATGATTTTGTCCCTTTGAATTTTTCTCTTCTTTCTTGTAGTTTCATAAACATTTATTGAGTGCCTTTTGTGTTCCAAGCTGTACTATGTTCCAAGCTGGAACAAAAGAAGTGGGTGATCTTTGAGCTTGCATTTAGTGGGGAAACAAACAAACAAATGAGCAAATACATACCTGTACACAAGACATTCCTGCTAGTGATGATGTACCATTAAGATGACAACACCTGTGTCAATCATGGTACCTTGAAAGAGTGATAATTTTGTAAGGTAGTGAGAATTGGCCTTTTGAATGTAGTAATGTTGGAACTGCAGGATGAATGAGAAGTAAAATCTATGCTGGCAGGGTGGTGAGTGCCCATAGGCAGAACGACATGGAAAATTGAGACAGGAGGGTAGCTTGTGCCCAGGAATTCCAGGCTCGCTTGAGAAACACAGTATAACACTGTCTGTAAAGAGAGAGAGAGAGAAATAAGTAATTAGACCTGAAGTGCAAACATCTGGAAGCACAGTTTCCAGGTGGAGGATACAGCAAGCGGAAGTGACGGAGAAGGAAGTAACACTGGGGTGTTAGAAAAGCAGAAAGAAGGCCAGGTTCCTGGAGTGGAGTGTAAGGGGTAACTAAGGAGTGACAAGGCCGGGTAGTAGTCAGTAGCTGTAAACAAGCATCCTGCTAGGAGAGCAAGCTGCAGCTGGCAGGTTACACACAGTCCCAAGCCGGTCACCATTCTCTAAGCAATCCTGTTCCTGTGGTCTCCCTCCCCTCTTCTGCTGAGGGAGGGCTTAAGGACTGCAAGGACATCTGGACCACACAGATAATTTTGCTACTTCCTTCAACCCAGCAGTCCTCACGAGAGCAGATTCACATCTTCGATCTTTCCTTAATCTCTCACTCTGTAGCACATGTCACTTTTGAAGATACATATTTTAGAATCATACAGCTTACAAGCTAATAGCAGAAATAGATAAGTGCACATAATAAAGAAACTATACCTGAGGCAACAAAGTTCTCTGGAGTCGCAGAGAACAGATAAAGTCTAAACATGTGCTTTAGGAGGGTTTTGTGGAAGAAGTCTTATGTCAAATGTTTCTGGTATTGATAAGTGGGAGGTAAGATATTCTTCCTTGTTTTTTTCCCTGTAAGTTTGTTTTTTTCCTGATCCTGGGATTGGACACGAGGAGTGGGATATATCTTCAGCCCTATATTTTATTCTGTGATGTGATCTCATTATGTTGCCCAAGTTAGCTTGAAATCTGGAATCTTGCCTCACTTTCCAGAGTACTTGAAATTACAGGCGTGCAATGTGTCTTGTTATTTCCTCATACATTTATACTAATCTGAATATATCCAGATTCCTCATGATTCACCTACTTTTTTTTCTCCTTTTCTTTGTAATTTTTTTGAGACATGGTATTTCTTAATTTATTCCAATTCAGAATCAAATATGCCCACATCCTAATATGGGACCATTCTGATTAAACATTGCCTATTATTTGTAACTGTATTAGAGTCTAAAAATTCTAATCTTTGTTCTAGTTATTTCCCCAAAATTGTTATTCTCAGTAGAGACAAAGATAGAAGAAAAGTCTTTTCTCATACTGAAAAATTTGATCAATAGATATAAGTTTTGGCACTGAGTAATCAGTCTTGCAACCTACCATATATTTTGGGCAAAATGTGCGGGATGCATAGAGCCAAAGGAATAAGATTAGAGAGAGCAGTATGGTCTTTTCTGGGTTGTTTGAGAAACTTCCAATCATGGGACCTACAAGGCTGTTTTGTGTGAATGAAATGAGTAGGGAAGCCCATTCCAAGGAAGCTGATCTGGTGATAAATCCTCATTCCCAAATACTCAAAGAAAGATCTTTTCTTTACTTAAGAGTAGACAGAGTGTTCCAAATGTGTTCAAGAGAAAGACATTGGGTAGTTACGTGCACAGAGATACATGAATTTCTTTCTAGCAACTTATTTTCTGGGTAGTCATTGCCTTAATTCTGGGTCTTGGTCCTCAGTCTCACTGATATAAGTCTTATGGACACTTTATCTTCCTTCAACTCATGTGCTACCCAAGGGGGGCATGAGAATCCTGGGGTCTGAACAGTTTTTGTAGAGACCTGTGGGTTGGTACCTTCATTTCACTTCCTAGTTAGTCTCTAATATGTTCAAGATGGAGATACACAGAGGAATTAATGTTCTGAAAGAGCAGCAACAATATTTTCGTGAAGGTAATTTTTTATTTTGTCCGATGATAATAGCTATAAAAGTTTATTATGCAAAATTTGGGACATTGAGAGCAAGTAATGGAATACAAATGAGTATTACTGTAGACTGCAGAAAAATTATGCATCATTACCTGTCTCTTTCTTCTGCTTTATCCCTGCTTGTGCTGAGGGCACCTCATTCCCCATAAATTGGTTCTGTTTTCTTTTTCTTTGTAGTTGAGATGGCAATCATGCTGTATTACCCAGGTCTGTGTCAACCACCTGGGCTCAAGTGACTCTCCAGCCTCAGCCTCCAGACTAGCTGGGATTACGGGTGCATGCCACCATCTACTGCTGATCTCATAAATATTTCAATAATATAGGGATATTTAACTGTTTCACTATGAGTATAATCCTTACTACTTTTTAATGGTGGGAGATAAATCCAATATGCATGATGGTTGTTCCTCTTTTCTTTTCATTGGATTTGTGTGATGCAAACACTATCAGCGAGGTTGTGACTGAATACTAGGTTTGAGCCCAGTCTCACCATAGCTGTATTACTGTAGTCAAGCTGTAAGTTTCCAGTCGCTTGGCATCTTCATTATAAGATAGAGCTAATGATAATGCTGAATGGTAGCTAGGTACTTTGTGAGGAGTTAAAACCCATACAAGAGACTAGAGAGGTATCAAGTATTTCATAACGTGGGGTAGTCCTATAGGAAAACATAAGCTCTACGCCCACAGGGGCTGTCATGCACACGAGTGAGGTATGAAAAATGAAGGCCTTTTGGTCAGTCTTTCATTTTCCCACATTTTATTAAAAGATAAGAGGATAAAGAAAATTCTCAACTGTTGGGGGAAAACAAAACATCCCACTGCATGCATGAAAAATGAGAATGACCCTGCCTTATTGTTGGGGAGTGATACAAAGAGATGAGGACCATGGAGACAGGATTTAGAATATTGTATTCAGCAGCACACAATTGCCAAGAAAAGCTGGAAAACGAGATTAGGATGTGAAATTTCCCAATAGTTGAATGTTGGCACCTAAGGGACTTTTTAAAAATCAACGTCCATGTGATTTAAGAAGTATGTGCCTTCAGTTTGCGGGTTGTGCTATCTGAATTTTTAGAGGAGTGAATCCGGAATCCTAGTCCAGATGTCCTGCCCCTGGTCCTCTTGGCTGAAAAGGACCAGAGAATGCGCTTTGCATCATCACTCTGTCCACTGCGTATTCTAGAACATACAGATCATCCAGAGAGAGATGGAGACTGAGCGGAGGAATCCAACACTATCCAAAACCACAACAGGGCCAAAAGGCAAACAAAGTCCTAGACTCTTAACTCATTAGAAGCATGATTTGTATTATCTTCTGAGGCAGTCAGGGCCTTACAAACATTTGTTTGCTAAATACTTCTCTTCATTTGGGACTACAAATGCCAAGTGGGTAACTAAAAGCAGAATAAAGTTTGGCCTTCATTTTGTAAAGCTCTGGGCCAGTGTCTTCTTAGCTCTGCGTGTAGGCATGCTGGTCATTTCCGGGGTGTGTGTCCATCAACTGGCAGAACATAGTTTATTAGCCCTTGCTTTACATCTCATTACCCTTCAAGATGTAGGACTCCATGAGAAGAGTAATTAATGTAATTTTCAAGATTCACAAGGTGTCTTCGTTACTTTTTACTTGTTGAGACAAAACACCTGACACCCAAACTAGGGTAGGAAAGGTTTATTTAGCTTACAATTTTTGGAGGGTTTAGTCCACAATCAACTGGCTCCAAGGCAGGGTGGCATGGCACAGGAACAACACTTCAAGGCAGCATTTGAGCAAAAGCATCCAGAATAAAAGGGGGGAAGAGCAAGCCTCTTCTCCTCCTTTATATAGTACACAGGACACTGCCCCCCCCCCCGCCCGGTGGGTGTAGCATCCACAAACATCCTTGCCTTCCTTTGCATAGGATGAGGATGTTTACCAAGTAAGACCCCTGGTTCCTGCTGAGTCTCTCAGCTAAACTTCTGACCTTCTCAAATTGTAACAATAACCAGGTAACTGTGCTCTACATCCCAGGATGTAGAGCTGCTGAGTTACTTAGTTAAGCTACTAGACTTCTCAAGTTGACACAATGTATAAACTGTAACACAAGGATATCCAATTGCCAGCTTTTTGCCATATCCAGGTCCTGCCAGTCTTCCCTAAAGCAATGCTTGGCAGTGTCTAATCATGATCCCGATCTAGTAGTCACCTAGGGAAAGCAGAGCCCATGTGACTGAAATCACCACACAGAGTCATTTCATGGGAACAGAACTGCCACCCTCTTGCTTTGCCCTAGCCATGAGGATTCCTCTGAAGCTACAAAAACAATACTGAGATCATGACCTACTGTTCTACCCACCCCAGCTCACCCTTGAGAGCTGGCCCCCTGCTTTGGTGTGTGGACCGATCTTATCTTCTTCATCAGCCTGTGTCTATACTCCGGCTAGAATCCTTCCTTTTTCTCATCTTCCAATTAATGCTTCTGCCTACAAATTCATACTGTCACTTTAGTACCAGTTTCTATTTCTGTTCATCCATGGACCTAGGCTAGCTAGTGACAAAATGTACATATTTCTCATTTCTGTCTTTTGCCCACACGATAATGCTTTGCCTTAGTTGGAAAGTGTAGCTTCTCCTTGAATTGCTGACTACAGACTAATTAATGGAGGTCCTTCAAATCCTCCCCCTGGCTTTTGAAATGTCACCTTGTCAGTCAATGTGTTTGATAATTTCCTTTCCTGGAAACTCTGGGTCCTTCCTGGTGCTCATTAAGGTGGAGAACAGCATGTTGTTGGGCTTTACACTGATTTTCATTTGCTGAGGAAGATGATAAATGCTTGCAGGTTTAGGGACTCCTTTCTGAACCTTCCTGAGGCACCAATTACTTACTCAGACCTCAGGAGACAAGTACTCTGGGAGGAATTACTTCCTAATAAAGCAGTTAATGATCAGGGAAGCAAAGGAGGGACACCGATCGTCCTTGGCCTCTTGGGATGTCCTCTCACTGTGATAAAGAGCAGCATGAAGTAGAGCTATCAAGGTCAGAACCCAACTCTCAGAACCATCCAAAGGGATCCTGCAAAGCAGTCAGGCTGACTCTGTGCTCATTACCAATAGTAGCTGGTTGAACAGATTGAAATAGGGAAATTCTGATACCACCATTACTCTCCAAAGGGCGCAATGTTTCTTTTTCACTAACTTCCAATTGGATTTAGTGGGATCATTCTCACATTATCATTCTCTCACCTAGTCTTCTCTAAGAAGGTTCCATTTTCTTTGGCTTCCCATCTTACAGTATTACCTCATACTCTCTGTGCTTCCTTTTCTACTCATTCGCCTCTTTTGTTTTTTCACGTTACCTTTGCTGTTGAGACTATCATCTTCTCATCTTCAAATACTCAAATTCTGGACTTATTTCAGAGTTGGTCTCCACCAGAAGTCTTTCTGGGTCTTCTTAATGTATCAGGATCCACATATCTCTAGAAAGAAAGGAAAATCTTTGTTTTCTCCCTCTCCATTTTTCGTCCTATACCCTACACCCAGAAAAATACATAAATCTGATTAATTGGATCTAAGGGAAGTATCACTTTACTTCCTAAAGAATAATTTTAGTATTCCCCTCATTCTCTTTTATGTTCTTAGAGCAAAATGGGGCCTTGGAAATGATTGAACGTAATTTCCAGGATCTGTTTTTCTTCTCTTTTGAACTTTTCCTTGTATACTCTGAGATGATGGCTCTGTGGTAGGTCTGCAGGGCCCAGTACAGAGATGACTACTGAATTGCAAAGGGGTATTTACCTAGTGTTTGGTCTCATTCCTATGCTTCTCTTTCCCTTGTGAAGGTAGGCTCTTTAATGTCATCAGTCACCCTATATCCTTTCAAATACCACTTATTTTTGAAAAGGACAAATATTTGTCTGGTGGAAAGTGCAGCATTTGAAGCTAGTCCATCTGGACTCAAGTTCAGATTCCACCACTATGTAAGTGTTTAAAAGAACCATTTAATTTTTCTGTGCTTCAGTTTCCTTATCTGTATTGTAAAGGTGAGCATAGTGCTAGTAACCTTAGGATTATCTGGAAAATTAATTAAAACAATGTTTCCCAAAAGGCCAACCAGAGTGCTTATTCAGCAAATGCCAATTCTCTTCATCATCTTCACTTACACGCCTGACCACATCACTCATAATTTCATTACAGTCCTTAGTGTTTGCCTTGTCACAGCATGGTTTGCATATAAATTTATTCTCTCTACCTTGTCAAGTTTGCTTCAAGTCCATTTTTAAAAAATTTATTACTGCCTGTGAATATTATATGATGCTGGAATTTATTTTGGGGAACTGGTCATCCACTTAACATATTTTAATTTCAATCCCATTTCTTCTCTTCCCTTTTTCTCTTCCTACCCACTTGTCCACTCCCTCCTCTCTACAAGTCTACTTTCTTGTTTCCTGCCCTCTCTCCTATACTGTATGTGTGTATGTATTCTTAGGTTTCTCATGTTAAGAGAAAACATGTAATATTTAGCTTTCAAAGTCTAGCGAATTTCACTAATATGTTGGTTTCTCGTTCCATCGATTTTACTGCAAATGGAATGATTTCATTCTTTTTTATGACTGATTAGTATTCTGCTGTGTATATACACCACATTTTATTTATCCATTGCTCTGTTGATGGACCTCATGACAGGTCCTGTTGCTTGGCTATTGTGAATTACAGTTTTATAATCATAGTTGTGCATGTATCACTGTAGTATATAGTTCTTAAATCCCTTTGGGAATACAATCGAGCATGAAGTAGCTGAATCAAATAGAATTTCTATGATTAGACTTTTGAAGAATTTCCATCATGGTTTCCATAGTAGGCATACTGGTTTATATTCTCACTAACAATGGGAGAGGCTGCTTCTTCCATTACTTCTGTCTTTTGTATGACTGTTGATAATAGTTCTGATTGGGGTGAGATGAAATCTCATTATAGTTTTAATTTGAATTTCTGTGATAGCTAGCATTGTTGGACATTTTTCCATATGCTTTTTGACCATTTGAACTTCTTTTAAAAAGTATATATTCAGCTCATTAGCCCACTTCTTAACTGTCTTATTTTATGGAGTTTAATTTTTAAAGTACTTTGCATGCTCTAGATATTAGTCTTCTTTCAGAAGAGTAAATAGCAAAGATTTTCTCTCCTTCAAAGGTTCATCTCTAAAGTCTGTTAACTGTTTCATTCAATGTTCACAAACTTTTCAATTTGATATATTACCGCTTGTTAATTCTTGACATAAATTCCTGTGGTTTTGAAATCCCATTCCAAACCTGGGTCTGCAGCTTCAAGTGTTTCCCCTATGTTGTCATCCAACAGTTTCAATGTTTGTGGTTCATTATCTATGGTGTTGGTCCATTTTTATTTCATTTTAGTACAGAGTAAGAGATAAAATCCTCCTTTTATTTTGCTGCATGTTCTCCAGTTTTCATAGCCCCATTTGCTAAAGAGACTGTCTTCCTCATGTATGTGATTGTAGTTCCTTCATCAAAAATCAGATGCAGGAAGGTGCTTGACTTTGCTTCTGTGTTTTCTGCTTTGTTACACTGGTCTGTATTTCTATTTCTATTTCTATTTCTATTTTCGTGTGGGGGCCATGCTGTTTTTGATATGGCTTATCATAGGCTTCAATTCTGGTATAGGGATGCCTCTAGGATTGGCCTAATTGCTCAGGAATGCTTTGGTTATTCTGTTTTTTTCTGATACCAGACAAATTCACTCAGGAGAATGTTGGTATTTTATTAGGAATTGCATTGAAACTAGACCTCGTTCTATAACATGGATATTTTAACAATATTAATTCTGCTAATTCAAGAATAAGGGAGGTCTTTGATTTCTAAAGTCTTCTTCAATTTCTTTCTTCAGAGTTCTGTAAATTTAACTATAGAAGTATGTTACCTCCTTGGTTAGGTTCATTTCTGAGTACATTATTTAATTCTTTTTGAAATGATCAACAATGGAAATATTTTTCTGAGTTCTGTTTTGGTGGGCTTATTATTTGTGTACAGGAATACAATTGCTTTTGCGTATTAATTTTATATCCTGCCACTTTGCTGAATTTATTCACTGGACAGAAAGGGCCTTTGGGGACATTTTTGAATCTTCTATAATCTGCAAGTAGGAGTAACTCAGTTCCATGACTCTGGGTCAAATCCACAAACCTGAAAGAAAAAAGCCAGGAGGGAATGTAGAGACCGAGATCCTGGATCATTCATCTCTGTGTCATCTCCATCTAAAGAGTGGGGATATTCAAATAATCCTCAGATCCCACTATGCTGAGAGTGTAATGTACTGATTTAAGAATAAGGGAGGTCTTGATTTCTAAAGTCTTCTTCAATTTCTTTCTTCAGAGTTTTGTAAATTTAACTATAGAAGTATGTTACCTCCTTGGTCAGAGAAAAGAATGGAGAGATTTGACTTCTTCCTTTCTTGTTTCTATTCATTTTATTTCTATCTCTTGTCCCATTGCTCCAGCTAAAATTTCAAGAACTGTTTCAAACAAGAGGGATGAGAGCAAAGACTCTTGTCTTGTTCCAGACTTTAGAGGGAATTCTTCCAACATTTCCTTGTTTAGGAATACAGTGGCTGTGGGTTTGTCATACATCACTTTGATCAGTTTGAGTTAAGGCCCTTCTGTTCCTGATGGCAGTAGGGTTTGTATCATGAAGTGGTGCTTCATTTTGTAAGAGGATTTTGAAGCATCTATTGAGATGATTGTGTAATTTTTCTCTTTTTTTTCCTATAAGTGGCCTACTATATTTATTGATTTACATATGTTGGACAACTCTTGCATCTCTGGGATACAACCAGTGTGGCTATAATATATGATCTTCTGGATATAATGCTCAAATACCATACGTAAGGATCTATGGGAGTTTCTTATATCTCTGTTCATCAAGAACATGGTTAGTGATTTTCCTCTTTTTGTTACATCCTTGTCTCATTTTGGTATGGGTATAAAATGAATTATGTTTTATGGAAATATATTTTTATATTTTGCATATTTATTTTTAAATAATTTTCCATTATAATGAAATGTTTGAGGAGCATTAATGTTAGATCCTCTCTAAACGCTGGTAGAATTCAGCCACAAATTAGTATGGACTTCACCTAAGTTTTCCTGGATGTAGAGCTTTAATTACCACTTCGACCTTATTGCTTGTTATTTAGATTTTGTGTGTCCTCTTGGCTCACTTTTGGTAGGTCCTACATGTCTAAGAAGTCATCCATTTCCTCCAGATTCTCCAACTTGTTAAGATGCAAGATAATTTCTGAGTTTAGTAATACCTGTTTTGATTTCACCTTTTCTACTTCTAATTTTACTAACGAAGGCATTCTGTTTCTTTTGGTAAATTTGGCAAAGGGCTTATCATCCTTCTTTATCTTTTGAAAGAACCCATCTTTGATTTGTCGATCGTTTGTATTTTATTTAAACTTTCAATTTTATTAATTTCTCCTCTAATAAACATTGTTTCTTTTCTTTTAGTGGTTTTGGTTTTGGTCTGTTCTTTCTTGTCTAGGTTATTTGGAGTTGCTTTGTTCTTTTAAAATAAACATTCACAGCTATAAACTTCCCTCTTAGACTGGCTTCCTTCATGTCCCTCAGATTCTGAAATGTAGTATTTCCAATGTCATTTGATGTTAGAAATTTTAAAGTTTGTTTTCTAATTTTTTTCAGTAACCTATTGATCATATAAGAGTGTATTGTTCAACCCCCATTTTCCTTAGAGTCTGTGATTTCTTTCCTGTCGATTTTTGGTTTTATTTCATTGTCATCGGATGAGGCACACGAGATCATTTCAATGTTTTGTATTGATTGAAACTTGCCATAGGAGGGAAATCTATGTTTCGTTTTGGAGACGTTTTCATCAGTTGCTGAAAAGAAAGTGTATTCTGCTAATGCTGGGTGAATCACTCTATAGGTAGCAATTAAATGTATTTCATCTGTAGTGTAGTTCAATTTTGTAGTTATTTTTTGTTGAATGTTTTTGTCTAGTTGACCTATCTATTTGTGATAGTGGGGTGTCAAAGTACCCCTATGATTGGGTTGGGCTCTCTCTGTAATTTTATGTCAGGCAGGGTTTGTCTGATGAAATTGGGTATCCCAACATTCAGTTGGTATTTGTAATTGTTATGTCTTCTTGGTGAATCTTCTCCTTTACCAATATGTGTGACTTTCATTGTGTTTTTCTGACCGGCTTTGGTTTGAAATCTATCTTGGAAGATCTGGGTATCGCTATGCTTTCTTGCTTTTGGGTTCCAGCTGTGTGGAGTATCACTCTCTACCTTTCCACTTTCAGTCTCTGTATGTATTTTCAGATGGCATATATTTCTTGTAGACAACATATGGATGGCTGTATTTTGTTTTGTGATGTGTCTGCCAATCTTAGTCTTTTAAGTGGAGAGTTAAGGCCATTTACCATAAGGGTTATTAAAAGGGCTGTACTAGTTCCTGTCCTTCAGTTGTTTTCTGGTGTTCGATTCCTTTTTATTGTTTACTTCTTTTCTAATGAACTTTATTGTTTTTCTTTGTCTTGGAGTTGTTGTCTTCTTGATCTGGGTTTAGGGTTCTTAAAGTATTTTTGTAATGCTGGATTGGTGGTCCCAAATTTCTCTAGGTTACACATATGTGGAAGGTCTTGACTTCTTCTTCAATTTTTAAGATAGTGATGTAGGATATCAGAATCTGCATTGGCAATTATTTTCCTTAAGGTCGTGGAGAATGCCATTCCATGTCCTCCTGACATTCAGAGTTTCTATTGAGAAATCTGCTGCTATCCTGATGGGTTTGCCCCTGTAAATGATTTGACTTTCTCTGCTTTTTCTTTGTTCTGTGTTTCTAGCAGTTTGTTTGTCATGTGTCATGAGGAGATGTTTTTCTAGTCATGTCTATTTGAGGTTCTAAATGCCTTCCTTATATAGGTGTCCATCTTATTCCCTGGTGTGGGGAAATGTTCTGCTATAATTTGAATTATTTCTTTTGGATTTATCTAGGACTTTTGTATAGACTGTTCAGTGTTGACTATTCTTTTTTTACTTTGATCCTCCCTGAATGTTCTTGCACTTCTACTTGCCTCCGACTCCTGATTTTTTATTCTGACTGATTTATTCTCTTGACTAGACTTTCAATTGAACTTTTTTTTAATTTTAAACAAAAGGAAAATAAGAAATCAAAGCATAAAAATTTCACACCAACCAACAAAACAGCAATAATCATCAGCATATTGGATATTCCCATAAGTTATTTAAGATAAAAATATAGACATGAAACATTATCTAACAAATTATTAACACAATTGTTTTCAAATGAACAGTTCACATTAAAAGTAAAATCTGAAGGTGACCCTGAGAAAATTACATTTCACTCAAAATTCTTTTTCTCTGACTGTCACAACTAATTTTTTATATACATAGATTTTGTTTCAGATGACATGATACTCTACCTAGAAGATCCCAAAATCTCCACCCACAGACCACCAGATTCAACAAGCAGACCTAGAAATGCAGCTGGCCACAAAATTGACACTCAAAAATCAATAGCATTCCTGTACATGAACAACAATCTCACTGAGAAAGAAACCAGGGAAACAACATCCCCTACAATAGCAATTTCCCTCTTAAGACTGCTTTCATTGTGTTCCACAAGTTCCAGTATGTTGTATTGTCCTTGTCATTCAACTGTAGAACCTATCTAATTTCTTCTTTAATTTCATGTGTGACCCATTGATTGTTCAATAGTGTACTATTTAATTTCCATGTGTTAATGAAGTTCTTGTGGTTTCCTTTGACATGGATTTCCAATTCCATTGCACTATGGTCTGATAGTATGCATGGGATAATTTCAATTCCTTTATATTCACTCAAGCACATTCTATGAACCAGTATATGGTCTATTTTGGAGACTGTCCCATGTGCAGTTGAAAAGAATGTGTATTCTGCTGTTGTAGGGTGGAAGATTCTATAAACATCTACTAAGTCCATTTGCTCAAAGGTTTGATTTAATTCTAATATTTCATTGTTGATTTTTTGTCTAGTTGACCTGTCTTTTTGTGACAGCAGGGTATTGAGGTCTCCCAATACAATTTTATTAAGGCTTATTTGGTTTTTCATGTCCAGTAATAATTGTTTTATATAACTGGGTGCACTAGTATTTGTTGCATATATATTTATGATTGTTATCTCTTCCTCTTGGATTGTTCCCTTTACCAATATATAGTGACCTTCTTTGTCTCTCTTAATCATTCTTGGCTGAAAATTAACTTTATCTGCAAATAGAATAGCTACCCCTGCTTTTTTCTGAACTCCTGTTGCATGGAATATTGTTTTCCATCCTTTAACTTTCAGTCTATGGGTATTTTTTTTGAATTAAATATGTTTCTTGTATACAGCATATTGTTGGATCTTGCTTCTTGATCCATTCTGCCAGTCTATGCCTTTTGACTGGTGAATTAAGACCATTAACATTGATGGTTAAAACTGATACGTATTGACTTATCCTTATCATGTTGTTTTCTATTTTCTTGGTGGATTCCTTCTATTGGGGTACATGGAGCTATAATACTTACCATCCCTTTCTAAAATGTCCTTCAAAACATATTGGAGTGCTGGTTAGTGGTCGTGAATTTCCTTAAATGTTCCTTATCATGGAAGTATTTTGTTTCTCCCTCTATTTTGAAAGACAGTTTTGCAGGATACATCAATCTGGGCTGAAAGTTGTTTTCTTTTAGAACTTGGAGTATTTCACTCCAAGCTCTCCTTAACTTGAGAGTTTGCGCTGAGAAGTCCACTGTAATTCTGATGGGTTTTCCTTTATAGGTAATTTGTTTCTTTTCCCTAACAGCTTTTAAAATTTTATTCTTGTGTTGAATTTCTGGAAGCTTGGCTATGATATGCCTGGAAGTAGATTTTTTAATCATTGCTAATTGGGGTTCTATATGCCTCACTTATTTGTATATCAAATTCTTTTTCTCTACCAGGAAAGTTTTCCGACATGATGTCTGTAAGATTGTTTTTAATGTCATTTGTAGTATCTCCTGATTGTTCACTGAGTCCAATTAATCTTATTTTTCTTTGTCTCATGAAGCAACTGCTGGATTGATTTCTCATGTTCCCTTGCTAGTTTTGAAGAATCTTCCTTTTCCTGGTCACTAACTGCGAGCCTGTCTTCAATATCTGAGATCCTGTCCTCACATTGGCTTAATCTGCTTTGAATACTTTCAATAGAGTTTCTATTCTCCTGGATGTCTGCTTGAATCTGCTTTATGGAATCCATTTGCTTCCTATGTTCAGTTGAACTTTTTATTTGATTTGTTCTGATTTCCGTTTCCAGGATTTCTGCTTCTTTTTTTTTTCAGAACTTCTCTTTACTAAAATGCTCTTTATATCCTTTATTGTCATATTTAATTTGCTTAACTGTTTATTTGTGTCTTCTTTAAGATCACTGATCATTCTAAGTGATTTTTTGTTCACCTTCTTGTTTGTCTATTAGATTTCGTTGATAATTTTAACTGTCAGTTTTTAAATTCTTCAGAATTTCATCCATTTCATTATCTGTTTTTGAAGTGTTAAGTATTTCTGGAGGCATCTTGTTGCTTTGTTTTCTCATTTTAGTTGTATGTATAGATTGAGGTTTGTAGAACACTTTGGTATAATGTCTCTTCCATTGTTGTGTGGAGTGTTTTGTTCTGTTTTTGTTCTTTCTTTTTTTCCTTTGTTATTTGTGTACGTTTTGCAGTGTGGTGGGATGGGGAGTAAATGGTTAGTCCTAGGTTGTGGGCATGTCTCCATGTGAAAATTTCTGCTCAGTCTACTCTGGGGGCTAGGTTCAGTCTCTAGTACTGCTTTGAGTGGAGGTAGTAACTAGCAACATCAACACTTGAGAAGCTCACTACAGATTATCAGATACCAAAGAAATTGATGTGCATGGTCTGTAGCATTACATTGACTCAAAGTAAGAACAGTGAGTAATATGGCATAGTAGGCTAAACCAATTAAGCATAATGAGATTCAGAGTATTTCAAATAGTACATAGGTAAAAAAGAAGAAGAGATTGGAAGGGAAAAAGAACAGGAAGAATAAAAGTAATATAATGCATAAAATGAAGAACGGGAAGAGTAGAATGACAAAATGAGGTTTTTGGGAAAAAATCAAGGGTAAAGAAAATAAATACAAGTGGGGAGATGAGGCAGAAGAAAATGGCATTATATCCAGATTTTGATCAAACAGTTTTAGATATTTTCAAGGAACACTGTTGATGTGGGAATACAAGACAAAACAAAGTAATGTTATGGAGTTAATACAGAAAACTATTGCATTCAGCCATATCCACATACACATATATAAAATATTGGCCCTTCTCATTAAAAAAAATTGATTACCCATAAAGACACAAAAATGTAAAATAGAAAAGAGAGAGAAAAGAAAAGTAAAGTAGTTGTCCTGTTTCATTAATTAAGGAGCCCTCCGGTTTTTTACAGGAGCTATCTCTAGCCTACAGTACTGGGGCCTCTGCTGTTCATAGATTCAGTGGCTGCACATTTATTCCACTCCTTCTAGTACATTTTGGCCCAAGGGTGTTAGACAGCCAGGGGTTTGCTGAATGCGTCATCTCTTACATTCCATGTCTCCAGCACTCCCAGGTCCCTTGTGTCAGCTATCCGAAACCTCTGTGATTTCAGTGGCATTTGGGGTTGAGGGAGGAGGTTTTCTTAGCTAACATTGTGTGGTTCTCTCCACCCCTAATGCCCACAAGTCCTAGATGCCCTGGACCTCTGAGCTTATTTTAGCAAGTTTCCCCCCGTGCCCAGAACCAGGGAGGCAGAAACCTGAACCAAGATTGCCTACTTTGCTACTTGCTGCTTCTATCCTCAACTCAGGTGCCTAAGAAAGGCTCAGACTCCTGACGTGCTCTGGTGATGGAGTCCATGAACAGGGAAGCACTTTCTCAGACCCTAGGCTGTGTCCCAGAGGGGGAAACCACATGGCGTGGCTGGTACTGTAGGCCAGTGATAGCATCTTAGAGACGAGTGCTTACACTCCAACCTAAAACCCAGTTATTTATCACAGAGTGCCAACAGTACAGTGCAACCTGACCACTGAGGGATTTTTTTGGTTTAGGAAAAAAACAACTCTTACATTAACATCTTTTATCTTAAAATAAAAACTAATTAAACACGTGTCATAGGTTCGCCACCACTGCTGCAGGCAGTGGTATCTGGGGAGAGTGCCCAGCTCTGGCTGTCCCATTGCTTGGTCTGCCAGAAGTATTTGTGTGTTTCACAGAACGGCTTGGTCCCTGGAACCTGAGCTGGGAGCATAGCCCATGTATGATGAAGCACTTTTGTATTGTCACAGACTCTGTACCTTGTCTCATAGGGGAAACCCGGGAAGCTTGGCTGGCCCTGCAGTCCAGGGTATCACCATGGCTGTGGTGGGAGCACGGTTCAGGCTGGGGTGTGGCCTCATTTCTCATACAAGCTTTCCCATTTTCTGTACTTCATCTGTCCACCATCCCATTCAGCTTGTCCTCCCATGGAGATTCTACAAGGCCTCAGGAAGCTGTGCTCTGAGTGCCTTGGTCTGTTCCCTGGAACTTTTTTGAGTTTTGCTATTTCTGTGCCACCATGTTCCCTTCCTCAAGTATTTATTTGGCATAAGAAGGGTCTGAAGTTTTATCATGAGGAGAAAAACAGAACAGCCTGTTCAGGAAACTGTGGCATGAACAATCATGTCACACACCTTGGAATTGAAATAAACCTGATCAGCTTAAAAATTCTCAGGAAGCTGAGGCTCGGGATGGAGAGGAAACCCCGCAGCCCTCCAATCTGCAGAGAAATAAGTGGGGTAATTCCATCATCGGAGCTACACTGCTGGGGATCCTTGTGCTGTTCAGTGTAGACGTGGAGAAGCTATAAACATTTTTATCCAGGGAGACTCTGGAGGCTTTAAAAATTAAAGGTGGTATTTACCTTTGTATCCAAGATAAGAAGCAACGTGATAATCTAAATGTTCCTCCAAATGGCTGTATTTCTCAATTAATAGGCATATGGTTCTTGTGTATTAATTAAGAAACCAAGTTCCTTGTTGAAAGGACACCTTATAAGGTTTTCTAAATAAGTTTGAGGGCAGTGGTTTATGTTTCCCTGCTGAGTAATTACTTTCACTTGTTTAAAATAAGAACATCCAGCAGGTTAGCAAAATGACACATATAACACAGCACATATAGTAACAGATCGCATTGATCTATTCTTAGTAGTTCTCTCCATCTATGTTCTTGTCTGCATTCTTTATAACAAGAATCATTTCCCACCACAAAATTAAGTTATTTTTCACAATGACTAAATATTTTAAAAGATTTTTAAAAATTACAACTAACTGATAGCTGAAAGGGGGTGACCTTATGTTATTTTTCCATATTCATTAAACACCAAATGTTAGTTGTCTTAAAAGTTTCTTGGGTTCCTTTCAAGTACCCAATAACCACTGACATTGACTTTGTGGTGTTTGGATGATTATTTTGTTAATCAGGGTTTATCACAGAATCAGTAATTAAGACACCTAGACTAAAGGCTGTTTCAGGAATCAATTGGGATTTAGGTAATGCAGAACATCTCACCAGGAGTAAATAAAGTACATGTAGGATATGGCTTCAGCACACAGCTATCAACAATTAATAAGGACTGTCAAGAAGAAGCAAAATTTAACTTGTTGGGGAAAAAAAATCATTCTCCTTGCACTGTAAAATTCTACGCAGCAGTTTGAAAGCAGGTGGTGTCTCTGTTCCCTGTAAATATCATGCTAGCCTTATTATATGGGATATAATTATATGTGGCAAAACGTGTTGAGTAGTATGGAGAAAAATCAGCGCTCACCTTTTTCTAGTAATAATGTACTAGGCTCTTCATACCACATCTCCCACTGTGAGCCACTAAAGATAATGACAAAACGTATGTTGAATTCCCTTTAACACATTTGTAAAGCCTAAACATGATGAAGATCAAAGATCTTCAGGCCAAGACCAAAGAGATCATAGTATCTCAACATAGAAAGAAAGAACTGTAGGCTCATTTGCCCATTGAGAAGAAATAGGGCTAAAGTAAAAGGCCTCATTTTTCACACCTCTGGGGAGAAGAAGGGGGGCACTCAACACCAGCTTAAGGTGGGTGGTCTGACAAGCGTTATTGCACGTGGATGTAGATGAGGGCAAACCAGAATAAATCCACCCCGGGCTGGGGCGATTGTCACCTGGGTGAGTAGATTGGGGTGATGTGGAGGTGAGTAGGACCTTAACCCATCTCTGGAAGCTGGTACATGGCATGCTTGTCTCCTAGTGAAATTGCATTTCAGTTTTACATTACAAACAGGGCACCAAAAATCCCTTGCTTCTTGAATTCAACTTATAATAGTTTCAGATTTTAAAATTTCCAGGTGTAAGTCCAAAAGAAATCAAAATTCTCCTTGAAGGAATGTTCTTTTGTTCTAGTTCCTAATAAATCCCTGGAAATAATTTTCGAAGTCAATAACCAGCACATAATCCCAGGTAAACAACACCCCCCCCAAAAAAAAAAAAAAACAGACTTTTAAAAGTAGGAACCAGCAGAAACAGTAGCCCTTAACTTTAGGTAGAAGAGTTCATCAGATTCAGATTACAAAACAACTAAGATTAACATATTTAATGAAAAGAAATGACAAGCTTGGAAATAACAATGAAGAAAAATCATTACTAGTACATTAACGAGTTGTTACAATTTTTAAAAAATGCTATAACTAAAAAATCCACTGAATGTTAGCAGCCAATTTTATGTAGCTGAAGAGAAAATTAATGAGAGATGAATGGGAAGAAATTATGCAGGATTCAGTAGAGGAAAACAAAAACCAAAAATCGGGTAATTGTTAACAGCTGGGTAGCAGAAAGGGAAAGTCTAACCAGTTCATTTGGTAAATGAGGGGCAGGATGCATCAGGAGAAAAAAAGAGTGGTACAGAGACCACATTAGAGAAGCTAATGGCTTAAAATTTTTCTGTAACCATTAAAAATGTCATATCACATATTCAAGAATGCCAGAGAACTTAAAGCTAAATTTGAATAAATTGCTGCTCCCTAAAATGTGGTTACTTATACTTCTGCTCTTCCTTCCCTGTGCTCCTCTGACTGCTTCTCATTATAAATAGTCATTCATCTATAAAGAAAAGCCTTCCACTCACACCCTCCCAGTGTAGGCTAACCTCACTGCTGCCACCTGATGATGCCTTGCATGTTTCCCGTTTTGATAACTGGCGCATATCCTTCTCTCTTTCAAAGATTTCCTTACCATCCTAACAAAACAAAAACCATCTGTAAACTTAAAATTCTAGAGATCCAGAGATCTCTAAAATAAAAGGATCTATACTGGGGTATAATCAATAGTACCCAGGAAAAAAACAACAAAAAGATCTACATGGGAAACATTCTCTAAGTAACCAGCAGGACAGGTAGGTAGCAGTTGCAAAAAAAAAAAAAAAAAAAAAAATCTGAATATACAAAAACATGATTTCATACATTTTGGAAGAATAAAGCATCCATTGTTTATATCAAACCTACTCTGGTTATAAAAAAGGGAGGCAGGACAATGTGAAACAGGTGGTTTTAGGATAGGCATATACCCATTTAGGAAAAGTGCTTTTCTATTTTCAGCTGGGTTTGTAAACAGTGTGATTGAACCTGTATGGTCCTCTCTTGAGGTTTGGAATCAAGGGTTTAAACAAAGTTCAAGAGTGTGGAACCGTTTTGGTTTTGGTGTGGCCTGAAGCTATTAGTTATATTGCTTCTCTATTCTTCCTGTCTCCTCTAATTGGACTGTAATTAAATTTAGGCATTTCAGAATTTTTTTAATCAAGCAAGCCAGATACAGTATTTGACATATAAGGAAGGAATCACAGCGGAGATAAACCTATGGCATGCATGCTGTTTGAAAGCTCTGTCACTGTGTTTTTGTCTTAATTGTATGAGTTGTTTTTTAAACTAAAACCTTAGTATCTCAGTATTCAGATTTAATTGCAGTGTTGGCACTTTCTGATAAATAAGTGGGCTTGGGGTTGCACTGTGGACACTTGATCACTAAAGGTTTTGCTGTCACTGATGTAGGAGCTCTGAAACTCATGAAGAGTTACCTGCAACGCAATGGGATTTCCAGCAGAGCAAGTTTGCATCCTAGAAAAAAAAAATGGTTTTGTGATATATAAAGAGGAGATGATCATAGTATCTTCAAAATTGTGTTTCTAGGAATATTAATCTGGTACGTAAAATGTTGGTGTCTTGCTCATTCCATAACCAATATATATATTCTCTCAGTCAGTAGAAATGGTTTGATGTTGTTACCCTGATTTCTGAGGTCCAGTGATACGTGTGCTGAATTAGTATACAAAGCAATGGAGATCATAAAGTGCAGTGAAAACTGTAGTCCTTCTCACATAAGATAGCTTTAATATTTAAGAACATTTCTTGAGTGGTACAAATGAGTCAGGGTTTAAGGAGATGGGGGGATACATTTGGTGATGTAAGTAGGTTCACTCATTCATCTCAGCACTGCTCTTTGACAGGCTTCCTGCATATAGTTGTATATGTTGTTACTTTCCTTGCACTGGAGGTCAGGACTACAGGCTCCGTACTAGCCAAATCACCTGAAACAGTCGTTTTTTCCTCTTATGTATTGTAATCCAAGTATTGTATATTGTAATCTAAGTACTGTAATCACATAGAAACATTATTGGAATCCCAGCAAGTTAATTTTAATCTACCACCTCCAATGCAACTCATGGTGAGAGTAAACACACTAAGACATATTCAAAGTTATGAGCAGCCAAGGGGTCCTAAGTCCAATCCAAGTGAGGATATATGGACAAAGGCCTTGATCCAATGCCTCTCCCAGAATTTATTTTCTTGTGAAGACAGAAGTGATTCAAGAATGGGTGACAGGTAGGATGGAGGGAACTACAAGAGTAAGTTGAGCTGGTTAGCCAGGTGGGGAGAAAAGCATCTTTGCAATATGCAGGGAGAATGATATGCCATAGGATGAGTTTGCATAACTCAATTAGGGCAGCATTTGAATCATTTTAGGAGGCTGTTGCTTCAGTTTCTGACTATGTGAACTTGTGTGCCACGGGGAGTCATAGCCTCTTAATTGCAGGCTTGTACCCAGATGACACTTCTGGAGCTAGGTGGCTCTGCAATCCCACTGTGCTCAATCTTTTACAGAGAGCACTGTGCGAGGAAACAGGAAACTGTCAGGTTGGCCTCAAGGATTATATATCCATACCTTGGTTAGCCTTCTTTATATTGCTTATATCCAGTTGAAGGGACAACGAAACACCATAGTCATTTACCAATTATTCTGGGTTCAGTGGCCAATTTCACAGAATATCTAGAATCTGGGGGCCCTCCTGAGTTCACCAACCTATTTGGGGGTTGAAGGAAATGCACAGGTCATCTCTGAATGTGCCTTCTACTCGCAGCACCCAAGGCTGAATATGAGAAGAACTAGTAGTTGTGTCACACATCCCATTTTTGTGTTCTGTAGCTATGTTAAATTAGAAAGAGGAAAGCACAGACCATCCTGATTATCAAAGGACTTTTTAAAAAAATGTTATTTTCCAGAATGTTCCCCACTTCTGGTCTGACTGTACCAGTGTTCTTAAGAACTGGGAACTTAGAATAATGTTTTTACAAAAGCACTTAGAATGTATGGAGGCCTGATGAAGTATTTGCTAAAGACTCTTGCCCCCACCTAATCCTTTCTCTGAAATGGCTCTCTTGTTTCCCTCTCCAGATTCACACCTGCAACAATTGCTTACTAAGAAAAGATCCTTGTCCTGGAGTATATGTCAGAACTGTAGATGGCTTCCCTTATTGACACATTAGGTGCTGCACTTCATTAAGGAATGCCTCTCTGACCTGGGCATGACAGGGCACGCTTATAATCCCAGCATTCTAGGAAGGAAGATTACAAGTTGGAGTCTAGCCTACGCAATTTAGAAATTTAGTGAGATCCTGTCTCAAAATTTAATAATAATAATACAACAACAACAGATGTGGACAGGAACGTAATTCAGTGCAAAGATTCTTGGCTCAATCCTCAAAACAGAAAAAAAGTCATTCTCAGATCCACACTTAATCCATTTCATTATAAAACCCCAGGTGGAGGTACTGTTTTTACCACATCAATGCTTTTCCAACTTGAATATGCAAATGGATCACCTGGGGATCTTATTAAGTGAAGATTCTGAATCAGAAGGTCTGCAGTAAAACCCAGCACCCTGCATTTCTAACAAGGTGTACCCCAGGTGGAGCCAATGCAGCTGGCCCATGGGCTGCATGGTTAAGGATGCAGCATCATATCCCTTAATGTCCTTTACACCTCTGTTTGTGTTTTAACTTCTTCCTCTAGTTTAATCCTACAAAAAATGAAACAGTCTCTACTGATAGATTTCTATAATTTCTACTTTCACAAAGTGACAATTCTATAATTCAATGTGCTTTCCTTTTGGCCTTCGCTGTCAAAACAATATTGCTCTGATGTTATCGCCTGCCTGCTGGTTCCTAGGAACATCTGTCGTGCCTGATTGTTCAGAAGGGCATTTCCTCTTGAAACTTTTGTACCAGGTTTATTTAAATCTCTTTAGCAACATAATTTCAGTCATTCAAATTTAACAGTGGAAAACTTTGTATGTGTGATGAAGGAGGGCCGAAATGGGGCCTAATTCTAGCATTCATGATTTGGTATTCCCTTAGCCACTCGTGCTATATTTCTGTGAAAAGACAGGCTTAGCAGATTGGACAGAGGTCCAGAGTTGGCAAAACAACATGCCCTTCAAGTTGGTGTGTGGTGAGATTTCTGGTCTCAATGTCCCTCTGGAAACAGGGCAGGGCATGCAAAGGAAAGGAAAATTTAGGCATCTTTTTATGTTATCTTTCTTTCTCCGCTTTTAAAGAATGTTATTTAATTAGATTGAAACTTAAAAAAAGTTCACAAACTACAGAAAAACACTTGAGGGGGGAAATTCCACATGCCAACTGTTAGAAATCTGGGGCTTTTTTCTTCCAGAACTTATTTTCTTTGCATATGTATGTATTAAAAAAAAATATATATATATATAATTTATTAGTGAACTAAGGCACCTATAATTGCCATTTTGTAGATCAAAATAGTTGAATATTAGCTATTTCAAATGACTTCAATCATGTTATGGCTTGTTTAAGTGTCCCCCAAAGTCTTATGTAGTCATAGAGGCAGCTGTCCAGTGCTGGGATTGGTGGTGTGAGTGTTGCACCTGCCTGGGGTGGGCAACCAGCATACAATGTAGGGGAGAGAAGGAGGTATGCTTTCCCCTTTTTCCCTTTGTGCTCGTGTGCCTTGCGGCTGCAGTGAACTGCTGCCCCTCAGGCACGCCGCCTTGCCTCGCAGCCAGCCGAGTATGGGCTGAAACTTCCAAAAGCTGTAAGCTAAATAAACCTATACTTCCCTAATTTTGTGCATCAGGTATTTTGTCTCAGCAATGAGAGAAAAGTAACCAAGACAAATCATATGTATCTTAAGACAGAGCATCCTTTTAAATCTAACACCTAATTTAAAATTGGCCTGTTCAGTGGTCAGCGTGTTTAAAACTGGTAGTGTTCATGTGTCCGTAAATATTTAACAAATCCCATGTTGTTGTTCTTTGCTTACAATTTTCCATTATTTTAGGTGATGTTCAGTAAACATCCTTATGAAGAACTGCTTGTATTATCTATGATAGGAGAATCCTAAGAAAATTGAATTGCTGTGTTAAATGCCTTTGATGCAATTTAACATACCAGGAGTTCTGCCTGAGCATGTCTTTTCCTGTGTCTGCCAGTGCGCAGTCCTGAGGTACTTTATTTCTTTTTAGTTTGATAGATGAAAAATGTTATTTAATTATTTGCTTTACATTATTAAGGTGCTTTGCTTTTTTCTGTACATTAGCATTTTTATTTTATTATCTGTAAATTGCCTGCAATGCAATGTTCTTTTGTCTATTTTACAAATTTGGTTTTCTCTATAATTTCAAGATATAAAAATTCTTTTTATTTATAATATTGGCCTTTTCTTGCCACTAGTGCTGCAGAGATACCTCACTGTTTCAGTTATTATTTTTCACGTTCTTAAAGATAGATTTTTTTTAATCCTGTGATTTAAAATTCCCAGAGGGTTTTTTTTGTTTGTTTGTTTGTTTGTTTGTTTTTAATTCTTTTCAATTGTGGTTTCTGGGTCTGGTATCTAGAAATTCTTTAAAATTACTTAACATGTTTTCTAGGTTTTCCCCCCTGGCTTCTTTACATTAAAGTACACAATTAGCCCAAAATTATTTTAAGATATCAGTTGAGACAGAGATTAAGTTTACCTTTTCTAAAATAGTTAGCTGATTATCTGAACACAATTTATTTAAGAATCCGTCCTCTAATTGCTGATTTAAAGCATCACGTTTATCTTAGACTAAGTTCTATTACATACTTGGATCTGCTTCTAGGCCTTCAGTTCTATTTCATTCATCTGTCACCCTATTCTGGTGCCATTATCAGAGTTTTAATACACTATTATTATGAATTTTCTTTTTTTTATCTTTTTTTTATTTAAGAGAAAAAGAACACTTAAAAGAAAAACAGAAAGCAAAAGAGACAAATAAATGACTACAGCAAATCCACAACATTAACATTATAGGTTTACAAAACAAGATGATAGGAACTTGACAATGGTTGCAATATTGCATATCATTGCCTTCAACATGGTTGTTTACATTAACAGATATAGACATGTAAAACTGATCTAATCGTAGGATTATTAACCGTTCTTTCTCAATAACTAATACCTTCAGCAGTAAAGTCATTTTAGTTATCTCACATATACATATATATAGATTTATGTCTTTTTCCTTTTCCCTTCCTTCTTTCCTTATTATGGATTTTTCAGTGGCTGGGAGTGTGTATTATTCCCTCCCCTGGCAGTGTTCATTTACCAGGTTTTGTTAACTATCCTTTCTCATTTGCTGTTCTTATAATTGCTTTGTTCATTTGTGCAGAAAATAAAATATCAGATTCTGTGAGAATAGTGTCAAATTTAAAGGTTAACTTGGAAAAAATTAAAATATTTGGAATTGTGAACTATTGTATTTAAAAAATGTAGCTTTTTACTTATACAGTCTTCTTTTATATCTCTAAGTAAATGTTTATTTTAAGTAGCTCCTACACATTTTCTAGTTAAGTTTAGTTCAATACTTTTCTACTACTTATATAAGATTTTTAAAAACCACATTTCTACTTATTTTTACCAACTCCTACACAAATTGTTTTTGGTAGCACATTATCTTGCCAAATGCTAGTACGATTTAATAATTATTCTACTTTCACTTAGAATTATTATTCAGGTCACTTTCTTCCCAATTATCTTTAGTTATGATTATTTGATCTTATCTTTTCTACTAGTTTTTAGTTTTTGTTGTTGTTGTTGTTGCTGTTTTGAGACAGAGTCTCACTATGAAGCTCAAGCTGGCATAGAACTCACTTTGTAGCCACCAGGCTAGTCTCAAACTTACAACAATCTTCCTGCCTCAGTCTTCTAAATGCTGGGATTACAGTTAATATTGTTTTGATTTAGCTTATAATTCTGTCCTCTTTAAATGTCTACAATACGTAGAAACTTGTAGTGATAGCATCATTTTTTTTTCACATTTTAGTTGTATTATCATTACATTTTTGACTTGAGTAGTGGTGGCAATAGATTTCAGATGTATTTTTTTTTTCTTTTCAGGTTAAGATAATGAGGGTTTTTTTTTTTTTGTAGATTAGCAAGAGATTTTAGTTGTAATATATGTGAACTTTTGTCTGTTGAATTTTGATCTCCTTTGAGATAATACTATTTCTCTTTTGGTTTATTTATAGATAAATTACTATGGATAGGTTTCCTAACATTGTGCCATTGTTGCATAGTTGAATAATTGCTCTTTTTTCTTTTATGTTATTATTTTTAAATGTCATTAAATTAAGTTAGCTTTTAATTTATTTTGTGTTTCTATGTTTTATTGGAAAAATAGAGTTGTGTTTTGTTTTGTAATCACAGTTATGTTAGCTTGATGAGAATTCCTGAGATTTCTCTCTCATTAATACCTTTGAGCAGGGTATGATATGGAAAATAAAGCATGCTTCCAGTTTTATCTTTTCCTCACTTTTCATATGTAATTAGCTTCTGTATTATTTTTAGGTCCTTCTATTTTGAGGGCAGATCTCCATACAGTATTCATGAAATATTGGGAACAGTTACTTTTCGTCTCTATTTTTTCTTCCTCATTTGAACCATGGTAGTTTTTCCAATGTTTTTCTTTCCTTGTCTTTCCAAAGTGAGTCTTATTCTTTGCTACTTTATAGTAGTTTCCCTAGGATTTCTGCATTTAACTCTTCTAAGGTCACATTTTTTAAAAATCCAACCAAAATGCAAATATAGTTTTGCTGGGTAGTCAGGAGGTCCACGACCCTGTGCAGGGAATATGGATGCAAAGGGAGGGGTAGCAGGTGAGTCAGAGTGCCTTGCCTATCTGAGTTTCATTCTTTCTTTCTTGTGGCACCCCAGAATTATGGTATAGGTTATGTGCCTATAACAGACGAGAACACTTTTTGGGGGAATTGCTTTCATATATTTTGATTAGAACATAGATTAACCACCAGTGTGACATATAGGGTACAACTAGGATAAAAATTTGTCATTTGTTAATTGCTCTTTTCCCCTAATCGAGTCGCAGTGAACCTTTTAGAGCTCTCAAGGATAACATACAGCCTACGGTGACATGCTTGCCATAGGTTCACCAACATTACACCTTAATGAATTAGAGAATACAGATGAGTGGGTATCTACATGGGATTCACATATTTATTTCCTAAACCAACATATACTCTACACAGTGCAAGTTATGGGTTAGTTTGCCCATCTCTAACCTGGGTGTTCTCTGCATTTTTTCTTTGAAACTTCTTAATTTTTATGCTAATTTCAGTGTTTTCTTAGTCTCCAATACTGGAAGGGGATTCCCCTGTTGTTGTTGCACGATTTTGATAATTTGAATAAGAAGGTAGACTGAAGAAAAAGAATCATGGAGATGAAAGCATGTCCTCCTCAGTGCCTTCCTATATCTGCAGATAAACATTATCCTTTGACCTTACTTTGAAGAAATTTGCCCAAGTGAGTCAAATAGAAGTTTCGTACACAGATTTCATAGAAATCCAAAGTTGAGCAGTATTTTGTCTTTTAGAGACTGAGAAAATGTTTCTTAGAGGAATTCTTGAAGAGGAGCTCACCGAGAATTGTGTGGGGGAAGAGTTATCTGCTCCAGTGGCCCTTTGGCAGACATAGATGGGCGATGATTGTTACTCATAAAAACACATGAATGCCATAGTTAAACGTGGGAAAGCCAAATTATCATGGGTGACTGAAGCAAAACCATTTTTGGTGTCTCATGTACTTTGTTTAGGACTCCTACAGTATAGTGTAAAATCTGAAAAACTGGGGTTCCAATTCATATAACAGAACCTAGATAATGTCTGCCATTGTCTGTGTGAGAGAGAACTGAAGTTTACCAAATAAGTGGTGTCTTCCAAGTCGGCAGGTTAATGTAAAATAGGATGAGGAACTCGGGTCTTCAGACTGCCAGCATACTACTCTCCCATGCCACCATTTAAAAGTGTTATTTCAGAACTTTGGTATAGAGTCTTTGTATGGAAGTTTCTCAGAGGTTGTTTCTGTTTCTGACCCAGATCCAAAAGCCAATTCACACTATACCTTCTGAAGTATTTTCCCCTTAGATTCTTCAGAAGAATTAATCAAAGAACATGTTATAATGCATCTAGAAAATTGCATGCTACTGTACTCGTCTATAGGCAGTTCATTCTTTGACCTCAGTTTTAGCTGAGTGCCTGTCCTGACACAAGGAGACTAATTGGCCATGTAATTGTTATCCCTGCTGGTAACTGCACAAGCTGTTCTTATTCATATAATCACCTAATCCTTTTCCAAATTCTTCTTGCTTCAGTTTGCCTCAATAATATCCTGCAGGAGTGGATAATTGCATATTGTATACAGAAGGATTTCCTTTGATCTCCTTTAAATTGAGAGTCTGCTAATTTCATTTACTGTCCCAGCCAGAGTAGGCAATAGGATCAGGTAGCAAGAAGGAACAACCAACTAGATGTCCAGTATAACTTCATTTAGATTCTCCTCTCATATTTCCTAACCTATAGCTGTCCTCTATTCCCCATGCTGAATGACTCTTCACCCTTGCTTGGTATTCTCCTTGTTACATATCCCTGGCCATTCTAATGATTTCTGCTGCAATCTGATAGACCCCAAAGTACTGCTTAGGTTCAAAGGAAGAGTAAATGGAGATAAGATCATGACTTCAAACCTATGGGGGGATGTCAGGGAGATGAAGGATGAGGTTTAACTTGAATGGTTTAAGAATTTGCACTAGCCACTCTATGAGCTTTTGAAAGGTGAATTTAAACCCAATCAAAGGTGGAGAGTTATGTATTAAACAAACTCTTTATGCGTTTGAAGCTGCTAAGCTTAAATAAGAATACTAGCCATTCTAGGCTTAGCTCTAGGTGACCTTGAGTGGACCACTTTACTTCTTCTAGTCTTTCTAATTTCTTTGATGTATATAAACCTAACCATGTATTTGAGAAACCTTGTACAATCATTAATTAACTTGATTTAGCAATTCCTCATCTCCAAGGGGATTGAGAGCTAAGAGGACAGGATTTGAGATATATTTGGAAAGAAATATCAAAAGTACTTTGTGGTCAGTTATTTTAGTAAAGTAATGGTTATGTGACAGAATTAAGGATTTCACATTTGTGAGGAAAATATGTGGACATAGTTTATGAAAATGTCACTTTCCAATATGTTGAATGTTATAATCACCTGAAGAAATGAAGTAGGGAAGGTCAGGGAAGCAGTGGCTGAGCCACATTGTAACCAGATATTGGCATTAGAACAGGGCAAGGGAATGCCAAGGTGAGGATGAAAATGCTAATAATGACAATTATTATATATTTAATATACATCTAGTATATATTTCTGTAGGTCTGCAGTAGGTCAATATTTTGTTTTTCTTAGTGTTCACACTATAATTATAGACCTCTTTTCTATGGTACTTTATTGTTCCTTATCATTTGTCAATATTCAGCTTGTATTCAGTCCCATAAATGATGCTAATTATATTGATATAGCCTGAAAAACTACCTTTCAAAATTGATAAAGAAATAAGATATTTTCAGGATGAATAGCACCTAAAGAAATTGATGACTATGAAACTAGTTCTCCAAAAATTGTCAAGGAAACCTTAGAAACAGACAATGAAGTCAACAATGACCGGGGGTCTAATAGGATGAATACAGCAGGTAGGGCAAGCAGTTCAGTAGAAGCAAAAAGTAGGGATTTCAGAAAAAAGAGTCAGCCAAAGAAAAAGTGATGCAGCTAGAGAGGAAAGTAGAAAGTCACTGGGGTGAGAATAAACAAGCAAAATAACATAAAAAGGGCAGCATGATAATGACAGAACAATGCTAAAATAAGAAGACGTGAGATGATGTAGCAAAGGTAGGTAACAGGTCATGCCAGACTGTGTTCACTCAAAAATGTCGCTTTAGACTCAAATATGATGGGAAGTCATTGAGAAATTCCCAGGTATGTCTTTGTCATGCAGTGGAGTAGCTTTTGTTGTGGGACACAGTTTGGAATGCTATGGTGGTGTTTTAGGCATGAAATATAGGATGCTTAGGCTAGTGTGATGTTTAAGGAAAGTGGATGGAATGCAGAGTATTTTGGAAACAAATAGAAGTTTGTTATTATTTTGAAGTGAGAGATAATGAAAAAAAGCAACTTTTAAAATTTCCACTTGACTAGTTGGGTTGGGTCAATGTTGCCACCATCTCTAAGACAGTCTCACCTTTCATGTTAGCTCAAATCAGTCATTTATGCTTCCCCAGGCACTAGTTTTATGTGCTTGCTTTTCAATGCAAGAAACAAAATTCTTGACTCACCTACTTCAAAACATGATGTTTATGATATCTGCAATTGTTCAAAACAGGCTAAACTTAAAGATTTTATCCTGGACTCAAGTTTTCTTTAAGTCTGCATGCTTTCTTTCTCCATATTCATTTCACCAGTGCTGATTAATTTGTCTGATAGCATTTGTTATGGCTTGGTCTGAACGTCCCCTCAAAGCCTTGTGCAGTTATGGGGAGGTACTTTTCTGAGACTGTTGAATCTAGAGTTTGTGACTGATTCATTGTCTAGTGCTGGTATTAAGAGTGTGAGTGCTACACACCCTAGGGTTGGTACCCTGCATGCAATATAAGGAACAGTTGTCTCTTGTTCCTCCCCTTTTGCTCTTATTGCTTTTACTGTCTTCTGCAGCCATGAACTATTGCTCCTCTGCTATTCCACCCTGTCTTGGAGCCAGCTGATTATGGACTGAAACCTTCACAAACTGTAAGCTAAATAAACCTTTCCCTCCTTAATTTTGGGTGTTGGGTATTTTGTCTCAGCAAGAAGAGAAAAGTAGCCAACACAGTATTATAGCTAATGATGTCAAAGATTGCATAGTTTGTTGCTGACCTCCTGCACAAAAGAGATAAGGCCGACTCACAGACTAAAGCAGAGGCAAGTCCCCCACACATAGACCAAAACCTTCCATTTGGACAAAATGAGGTCACCCGTGAACCAGTGTAGTCACCCAGAAAGACTATGCTGGGTTGAACAAACTGGAATTGGTACCTGAAGCAGGTTATAAAGTCACTTTACATCATATAGGAGAAGTATAGCAACCTGAATACAAGAAAAATTCTGTGAAATAAATAAATAAAGGAAAAGGGGATGCTGAATGCTTCATTAAAAAAAAAAACTTTCAGGCATCTAAATCAGCTATATCTGGACCTGGAGAAATTTTTTTCCATAGAAATGACCGAGTTAAAACAATTTTGGTGATTGTGGCTAAACAGACATGATTGTGTTAATTGACATTTTCTTGAGAATTAATTTCCAGGCAGCATTTCTCTTTATAAGTGGTAGCTCACCTCATTGCCTCCTAACAACTTCAGTGTAGTGGGAAGTAAGGTGTTCAAACAGAGAAAGTGTGGCCTTCCAAGAACCTTTTCTGCCAGGCTTTTATCATATGAAACAGTGAATGCTGAAACTGAGTATGTGCAGAGGCAACATTGGATTATGCAATAAAACCATACTTGGGGATTAAAATGTTTCAAAGAGGAACTCTTTATACTCTTAGAAGGATACTAAGGTGCCATGAGCATTCCCTTTCAAGGCTTTCAGAGTCTGAGCACCTGGTAACATCCTCTTTAGAAGATGTATAAGCACATTTTTGCAGCTCACACAATCAAGTGATCTCAGGAGATGAATCTCTGGTGGGAGGAGGTCATCACCATCTCTTACTTACCTTGTAAGCATTTGCAGGTCCCTAAAGTCACTGTGACAGCTCCACACTCTGCTTTCCACGATGTGCTATACTTGAAGATAATCCTCGGGGATGTATCATTTCTTTGCCTATTGAAGCCATTTCTATAATCAAGGCATAGTGTCAGTGGTGAAGAATCGCAGCTGTGAGGGCTGACCTCAGCTTGAGCTGCATCCAAGTTCCCATGGAGAAGTTAATCACAGCACAGGACTCGGGGCCCTTGTCAGCCCAGAAACCCTAGGAAAGTAATCTGCATAACAAGCTAATAATCAGCCTTTATCTTACATTGCTTCCCAGTATAATTACCTCCCCAAATTGACTACCCTGTAAATTCAGAAGTCCCTTTCCTTTGCTTTGTCACTTCTCCAACAGTTTATTGTCCATCTTTAAAGATACTTTATAAACTGAAATTTTAACCACTCTTTGTAGTTATTCCATGTGTCCATGGGATACACATTAATAAACATCTCCTGCCTTGAAAAGCAGTAATTCTTTGCGGCACCAGGGATTGAACTCAAAACCTCACGCCTGTCAGACAGGCGCTTAAGCCACTAAGCCAAACTCCCGGTCCTGGTTTTTTGAGGCAGGGTCACACTATGTAGCTCAGGCCAGCCTTGCACTCGCGTTGTAGCCCAAGCTGGCCTCGAACTCACAACGCTCCTCCGACCTCAGCCTCCCGAGTGCTGGGATTAAAGGCGGTCACCACCGTGCCCGGCTAGCAATAAATATTTGAGGAGATAATGTACTACTTACCCTGATTGGAACATTGTATGACATATCCATGTTTTGAAATATAACAGATATCTCATTCGTAAAATTGTATCTGTTTCTTGATTAAAACTTAAGAAAAACTAAAATTACTGTGGACAAAAGGTATGCTGTTTCACCTGAGACTCAGTTTTCATAGTAGGGTCTTAAAATTAGCCTCTTCAATTTTATCCATCTCGGGGAATGTGTCCACTAAAATAAAATGATATTGTTCAGTCCATGGAACACACAAAGTGAAGAAAATAGTAGTTAGAAGGTAAGGATGGCGATGAAAAATCAAGGCAAGAGACCCAAGGTTAAAGTAAAAAAAACAAAATCAAAGGGAAAATAAGTTAAAGTACACAAGCAGCAAGATCCTTCACATTTCTGAGATCATGACTCTGCTCACTTCTTAAAAGAGCTGATGAATTTTTAATGATACTCTTACTTAATTATACAATTAAAACACAATTGTTAAATACTCAGTGGAGTTCAATTTGTCAAGATAAAATAGTTGTGGTAGCACATTAAGTGCATAATCAATTTGAAGATTTGCAATTTCAGAATTAGTAAAAATTTAGAAAAAAGTATCTGAAGATTGATCAAATAGGTAGAATGCAAGGAATTTACTAAACACAGTACCTTTGTTATATCAAATGACAGTATTTGAAAACTGCTGGGATTCTTCTAGGGTGTCTCAGTATTACTGTTGCTTTGGTATTCCTGCTTAACAAGAAAAACTTGTAATCTCCTTATTTGAAGTTGCATACTGATACACTTTGATAAGATTTATTGTGTGAGTACTTTGTACCAAATAATTTGTTTAAAATCCTACATTCATTATCATTATTTAACTGGGGAATCAATGCTATGGAAATATGTAGCTATTGATATTACTTTGTACAAGAATTTGAACTGGTCCAATATCCCAGAACAAGGATGTGCCAGACGTCAGATGGGAATCCAGATTTAACAGCGTGAAAAACCTGCACTCATCTTTCGGGCAAACCATCTCCCTGCATAGTTTGCTTTTCCTAGGAATCAAATCCCTTGCCTCTGTTGGCATGGAAATTGCAAGGAACCCACAGGGCTCAAATGAGTCAATCGTGTAACCCCAAGACTCTATACCCCAGTTTCTCTTCTAGTAGTTGCTTCTGACAGTTGTAATTAACACCTTGCCTGACCACAAAGTTGAGGGAGAGAAAGGTATGTAGAACAGAAGTAATTTCTGTAGGGTTGGCTTGCTCTGAATTCTCAGGAGGGAGGAGGGCATTCTTGGAGAATGAAAGATAGAATGAGGTAGGAGGAGCACTGGGCTTGGAAAAGAAAGGCTTAATTCTAGTGTCTCCTGCTTGTTTAGAGCTGTGACAAAATGCTAATTTCTGTTTGCTTCTAGCTAGCCTTGTGAAGTTTCCATTAACCATGAACAATTATCTAACCATTTCTAGATGTAGTTGAGAGATAAAAGAAGAGTGAGAGAGCCTAGATAGGGAAAGAATTAAGTATCTGTCATAAGGGTTCAAATGAGTTTGGAAAGAGTGACCTTAGACGCAACGGGAACCTGCGATGCAATGGGAACAGTGTAGTGACTGATTAATGATGTCTGTCATGGGCAAAAGACCAAAGGGTGAAACTTGGGTCAGATATTTACCAGACAGAACCTTTAAATGGCAATTATTGTCATTTCCACATCCAAAAGAACCTAACATCATCAAGACTTGCTAATAAAGAAATGAACCCATGATTAGAAAATAAGGGAAGATATGAGCTATGGAAATAGAGGTCTCCAGAGAAATGCGAAATATATGCATGAAAAATGAACAATTATTCTGGACACTGGAAAAGAGAGTTGGCGGCCAGAATCTCTTAGGAGAAGATCAACGTTTTCAAATTACTTCAGGGTGAATAAATATGTTGTTAAGTTTTTTTTTTTTCCTTGCAGTTTTAGGTCCCTAAAGATACAAAACACAACTAACTGCATTACAAATCTGACTTCCCCCAATGTATTCAAGGCACTCAGCCAACTTTGGGTATAGTGATGGCAATTTACTGAATGTTCTAATTAAATTTATAGTTGATGAATGTATTAAACATAGTAATTGGATTCTGTTTGCATGAAATCCTAGCTGTTAATTGGTTGAAACTTTAAAAAGTAGCAGTAGAGATTTTTTTTTTAATTCTGCCAGAGAAAAAAATAAGTTAATGTGAATCCTTATGGGAAATGTTGAGAAACACATAGGTCAGTATAAATTTCAACCTAAAAAGATTTCCGTGGGAGGCTATGGAATTGTATTTTGAGTACAAAGTGGATCTTTCATTGGATAGATTCACCACATTTTTAGCTCTGGTTACCTTAGCTTAAGAAATATCAGTGTTTTAGACCATGAATGACCTAGAGGAAATTCAGTTATAGTAGTAGAGCCTTTCATAATAATACAGAAACAGAATGACTGTACACAGAGCACAGTAAAGCACAGCCACCGTGGTTCACAGAGTGACAGAGCAGAGGATACAGAGCGCTACACTGTGGGTTCCCTTTGGGGACCTTTTGCAGAGTATTTGAAAACTTTTGATTATATTCACCTCTTTCATTATGTAAAGAGATATGCTTAGTGACTTATGCACAGCTAAATATTTAAATACTGAATAAGTCAAACCCTGTACCTAGACATTCTGTCTCTTAAATCAATAAAGTAGAACTGTTGACAACAATAAAAATGCATTTTAGAATTTTCATTCTCTACATTGTCTTTATCTTCATATACACAGATATATCAACCTGTGGCCCACTGGTTTCTTTTATTTTTATTTTTTGTGTTCATTTTTTAAATTTATAACAAAACATTTCACAAAGGAAGTACCATTACTTATAGTGATTAACTATATTATATGTTTTATATGTGGTCCAAGACAATTACTGTATTCACTCGAGAAAACAAAACATGAGGGGAAAAAAAACAGTGGGCTACAGGCTAGACACATCTGACAGATGAGTGAAATTTTCTTTTCTCTTTAAAACTTGTTTCCTTGACTCAATATATTTCAGAGTCTAACATTTGAGTAACTGTCTCTTCTCATTGCTAGGACAAAATATCAGACACTCAAGTTAAAGGAGGAAAGATTTATTTGGGTTCACAGTTTGCAGAAGTTTCAGTCCATAGTCAGCTGGCTCCAAGGCAGGGCTGCAAGGCGTTGCAGAGGAGAAACAGTCCATGGCACAGCAGGCAGAAGGCAGAAGCCAGTGCTGTAGAAAACAGCGAAGTAGCAAAGCAACAAGTGAGGGCAGCAGCCCACTCTCTGTCCCTTACATTCTATCCAGACTGTATTCTTTCAGGGCAGGCAGCACTCAAAACCAGTGTGAGCTTTGCCAATACACCAGAACTATGTCAAACCAATCAATGGACTAATTGAATAGTCATGTACTCTAAATGCCAGCATCACACACACTAGATCCAGCCATCACTAGAAAGCCTTTCCTCTGACAGTATGAGGTTTTGAGGGGACATCTAGACATAAGCCATAACAACAATTTACAACTGAAAAGGATTCATAATTTTAAGTTCTAAAACTACTGAGTTTTGATTATTTGCTATGTACTGTCAGTGAGCATGTTAGCATAAATCCCTGTGTGATAATAACCTACAGCATATATTCATAGAAATACTTAGTGAAAAAGCAAAAGCAAGCTGGTCATGGTGGTGCAGGTCTGTGATCACAGCACTGCGGGAGATAGAGGCAGGAGGATTGCACGTTTGAGCCCACCAATGGCGACTTAATGAGACTGTGTCCCCAAAGAATAAAAAGGGCTGCAGTATGTATCTCATTACAAAACACAGAGGTCCGATCACCAGTATGAGGGAGAGAAGCGGGGAGGGAAGGAAGGAAGGACAGAGGGAATGAAAGAAGATGTCAAAAGTGAAAGATGCCAGGCGTGGTGGCACACGCCTTTAATCCCAGCACTCGCGAGGCTGAGGAAGGAGGAGCGTTGTGAGTTCAAGGCCTGCTTGGGCTACAATGCGAGCGCAAGTCCGGCCTGAGCTACATAGTGTGACCCTGCCTCAAAAAACTGGGGCTGGGAATTTGGCTCAGTGGCTTAAGCGCCTGTCTGGCAGGTGTGAGGCTGAGTTTGATCCCCAGTGCCAAAAAAAAAAAAAAAAAAAAAAAAGTGAAAGATATAACAGTGAGACAAGCTTATATGATGATTGATCCTACTCAGCATACCTGATTCCAATAATTTCTGAAACATATGAGCACAGGGAAGATTTATTGACTGCAGCCTAATTTAGATTGTTCTGTACTAGTAGTCTTCCTGGATAGAACTTTTTTATGACTATCTCTTTCAAATTAATTTGTGCAGATTTCTAACCAAATTATCATGCTCTACTGTCATGTGTATTCTATCATAGTATCAGATATATCCAAAATATTTAGCAACTGTTGTATACCATAAGTCCTGATCAAAAGGAATGGTCGTCGGTTCAAAAAAAAAAAAAAATCCCTCTGGCCATATCTGCCCCCACTAGCTGAATATGCACAACACACAATGTAAATGGGGCAGGGATCTAACCCTCATGGGCAGCCTCTTCCCTCCCACAGCCAGTACCCTCCCTTGCTAAGCAAATTTCTCCAGCACCCCAGGTTCAGTCCATTCTGCTAGCCTTTAATGAAAATAGTTTTCTCATTGAAGATTTGCGGCAAAGATGAATGAGGATCTTGGGTACACAGTTTCACTTTCCAAATACACATCAATTTGCACGTGCTCCTTCAGCAAATGCTTAATGAAGAGTCACAATCAGCCAGAATGTTACCTCCCTGATAACATTCTTCTGATCGTCTCTGTCTTAGGGTCTCTCATTTTCCCTCCCACCTTTTCTTAGAGGCAGCCACCAGCAACATTCTCCTTCCTGTGCCCTCCTCCCAGACGCTTTGTATCTTTATTTGCCTTGGCAGAGTAATTGTACTGTGCTGCACCTGGGCTGTAACCGAGAATTTACACATATTCCAAATAGGAGGACACTTGCAGAAAGTTGCTTGGTGATTACTGAACCAAATCTTCCTTCCGTTGTTAGTCAATCATCTAAGACAGTGGAAGAGGAAAAATAATTATGTTTCTGCCACAATTCAGCAATTTTTAAGAGTTCTGTCAGCATCTATGTAGTGAAGTGCACATAAAATATAGTCTGATGATACCTATTGAATAAAAATTATGGAAATAATATAATTTAATCGTTTTCCAATTTCCAAGAGATATGCTAAGATATATACTGTGTTTGATGTGAGTATTTTGCTTAATGGAGGGTATTCATTCAACCATTCGTACAAAACTTTCATTCACTAATTTTAGCATCCTTCATTAATTTTCACTTGAATCACTTGTATGATATGGGAAATGTTAATGGTTTTTTCTCATCTCATTGATCATCATTGTATGCTAAAGAAGGGCACCTCTTCTTCCTTTATTTGCTTGTTCGTTCATATATTATCAGAATGGAATCATGAGTTCTTACTTTAGAACTGAGTTGTAATCAGTTTCTGTTGTTATTAATTGTATGGCTCATACTGGCCAATGTGAACCCCTCCAAACTGTTTCTACGAGGTTTTGGCATAAACTTCTCATTTTCCTTCTGGACTAGACCTTCTAGGTTCATCATATCTTTTCCCAACCCACCCATAAAATGCAATTGTTTTTAATTCTATTAGTGGTTTAGGTCCTTCTTCAGGTCTGGAGTTCAAGCTGTGTGGACTCTGAATGTTGCTTGGCAATACATAAGTCTTTCAAAGGACAAGTGACACATTCATACTTGCTTTCAAAATTGGGGGGTTTACCTCAGAGTGTGGCTCTGAGGAGGAGGGACCAGCAGCTCACAAGGTTTGTTTCACATTAGACTCAGTGGAGAGTTTTTAAATTTCTTTGTGCACCATGAACATTCTCTGAGGGTTAGACAGAGGAATCCAAAAGAAGAAAACAACAGCCAAAATATAAACTATTCAGATAATACCAGATGCTACAAGGTACCAGATGATGATAAAGCCCTTTAAAACAATAGCTGTGGTTTAATGCTGTAATAGGTTTTTGATTGTTATAATGAAATGCCTGAGAAAAATCAGTGTGAAGAAGGAAAGATTTATTTTGGGTCACTTTTCATAAGTTACAGTTCGTAGTCAGCTCCATTGCTTTGGCAAGGCAGGAACGTCATGGCGGAACATCCTGGTGGGCGGAAGGACCTGGAGAGCGAAAGCTGCTCGCCTACGGCAGCCAGGAAACAGCAAGAGAGCAGAGAGCCAAAGCATGTGTGGTGCGGTCTCCGCCTCCTAATTTTATTCCCTTCAGGGCCCTGGCTTATTGAATGGTATTTTCCACATTCAGGCTGGGTCTCGCCCACACACCAGTTATCCCTGGAAATAGCCTCAAAGGTGCATCGCAAACTGTGCTTTACTAACTTTTGAGGCATTTCTTAACCTAACTGGTTGACAACGAAGATTAACCATCACACTTGCTCCGAAAATCATTGAATTGAAGACATTTCTGTGGGTTCAGGACTTGTTTCCGCTGCTCATTATCCATGGGTCCTCTGGAATTCCAGGTTAATTCATAAAACAGATTAACTGTATGCATTTTGTATACCTCACGGGATTCTTATGGGGTATCTAATAGAATGGGAAATAAAGGGCTATTTCTTCTAATGTAAATACTTTAAATGTCAGGCATTATTTTATGGATTGTCTAAGTTAATTGAAAAGTAGAATACTTTCTTCACTGTTTGTCAGAAACAGTAAATTTTGCTGCCATATTGATTTAGTTTTTCAGCCAGTGCTAATTAGGCACAGGTGCCAAACATTGAGAATACAATAGTGGGGATAAAAAGATTCCAGAATTCAAGTTTCTTATAATCTAATGGCATGAGATATACATTCATTCAATGGAAATAAATATAAATGTACGATGTGGTGAATTCTTTAAAAAAAAAGATACAGAGTACTACAAACAAATGAGGAGCAGCAAAATTTAATCAGGAATATTACAGATGGACTACCTGAGGGAATGAGAAAGTGAAGATCCACGTAACAGCCAAAAGAATATTTGAAATGATCAGTGTCAGCAGATGTTGTGGCTTGGGTCTAGATGATGTCCCCACAAAGCTTCATGCAGGGATAAATCTAGAGTGTGTGATTTATTTATGGTGCAATGCTAGAATTATGGGTGCTAGGATTGAGATTGGGTGACTACTAAATCCGTCCACTGAGTTGTTTGGCACAGCCCTAATCTCGGTAGCCTGGGTACAATATAAAGGACAGAGAGAGCCTTGTCTTGTCCCTTTCTTGTTGCTTTGCCCTCTTCTGCCAGTTATGGACTGTTTCTTCTCTGCGACACCTATCTGCCATGCCACCCTGCCTTGGAGCCAGCCAATTATGGACTGAAAGCTTTACAAACTGTGAGCTAAAAAACTTTTCTTCCTTTAACTTGTGGGTGTTGGGTATTTGGTCTCAATATGAAAAGTAACTAAGAGAGTAAGTATGTATGCCCATTAAGTTGGTTTACCTGTACATCCCCATTTATACCATATGATACATCATGTAAGCAGATTTTTCCTTTTTCTCACCTTTAGTCAGATACAACACCAATAAACTACGTGTATTTAGAGTGTGTTTTATAATGATTTTAACAAAAGTGTTCCCCATAAAAGTTCCACCACAGCTCAGATAACAAACATCCATTGCTTAAGATGTTTCCTCAGGTAGTTCTCCAATCTAGTCCATCCCCATCTACCACTCGCCTTCACACTGTTCAACACAACTGTTGAGCTGTTTTTGTTACTATACTTGTTTGCATTTTCAGAAAGCTTATATAAATAGAATCCTAGAGTAAATGTGGTTTTATGGGGTGCAGGGTGTTCAGATTCTTTCATACAATAACATTATTTGAGGTTATCCTAGTGCTGAGTAGAAGTAATCTATTACATGTTTACATACAACAATGTATTTATCCATTCTTTGTAGATGAACATGTGAATTATTTCTTTTGTTTGGTTATAGCAGAAAAAAATGTTTTCACTATCCATATACTTATCTGTAGATAAGCATGTTTTTATTTCTCAGGGGTAGATACTTAGGAGTGGACTGATTATATTGTATGTTAATGTGTGTTTAAAACAATGACAAACTGATATCCAATGTGGTTGTACATTGTATAATCCAAGCAACAATGTATTGCCCCATCATCTTTAGTTTTAGTATGTGGTGTGAAATGTGGGTTGAAGTTTGTTGTTTTATTACCTGTGGTTCATTTTCATATAGTTATTAAATGCTTCTAACATCATCTACTGGAAACCTTATCCTTTCTCTATTATTGAATTACCTTATTTCCTTTTCTTAAAAATCAATTGAAAATGTATATGTACATCTGTTTCTCAACTCAATGGTCAGTAGTTATTTTATAAAGACTGTGTACATGGCAATGATTCAGCTTGTGTAACTCTAGAAGGTGCACTTGAAGAACACCATATGCCATGAATCTTGACTGAGATACCTGGTTGCTAGTTTTGCATATACACTGGAGTGTTCCTTAGGAAAAAGACTCCAACTCCAGAATTTCTACTTCAGTTGGTCAGGGCCAGGGCCAAAGTATTTACATTTCTAACAAGTTTCTAATCAAAAGAAGATGCATGTTCTAAATTTAATTTTGCTCCTTTTTCTGAGTTTTTCTGTGAATTCATAGCTAATGAAACAATAGCTGATAATGTATGTCCTCCATTAGCAAAAGATGGACTTCACATGCAGCTAATGATCCTTGATTTACATCATTATCCTAAGATGTTTCCAATATGAAAAACAGTCCATTCCAATCACGATTCAATTTGTTATCTCGTCCATAGAATGAAAGTTTTCACACTTCATCTGTTAGTGGTGAGGTGTGACATTATTATGATTGTTATTACAAATTCAGTTTAAAAATTCATCATCAAAAACAGTTTTTCTGCTGATGATAAAAATATACATTTTGGTAGAACAAAGTATGAACTAAAATATACTTGGCATTATTTTTGAAACCCCCACATGTATAATTGCCTAGAAATTATCTGCAATTTTTCCACCCATTAACTGCATTTTGGTACTGCAGTTGTCAAAATTTACATTTTCATAAATGCAGAACTAGAGTAATTGGACTAGAATATCTTTGACAAAGATGATGTCGAATATATAGTAAAAATTCTTCAGTGTGGCTTTGCTTGTCTTTTCTCTTTGCTGTTTAAATTTAGGTAAGATTAGAAATATTTGTTTTGTTAAATTTAGCTTGTGTATCTCACAGTGTTACTTTTTTTCTTGAAATTAGTGCTCTAAATTTTTGCTATGTTTTCTTCATAATCTGTGGGAAATATTTATTCAGATATTAATGTAATCAAGGACAAAGCACATCTGCTTTTAATAGGTCCTTAGCAAATACCAAAGCAAAGCCAGTAAACTGAAAGACAGTGAAATCTTTCTCTATTGAACAAGTGGCGATGCAGACAAATTGATTAATAAGAGATGGAATGTTATTGTATATTTAGATGTGCAATTCTGTGTTTGTGACTTGATCCTCTGTGATAAGAAAAATCCTTTGAGGAAATTCTATTTTTAAGCGAACAAAACTTTATTAACAGTTGGTATGAAATTAAAATTAGAAAATATAGTACTTTGCTGTATTAGCTTTTCAAAGAAATCACTTTATTGATAAATGCAGGTAAATTATTTGAAAGGTTTCATAAAAAGATTTATGAGAAACAAATTCTAAATTCAAGGTAAAAATGTGTATCAAATTATTTTAGTGCAAGAGAGAATTTTCAAATCAGATAACTAAAATCTTAAGTAACATCTATCAAAATTTTAGAACTTGTACAATAAAGGCTTTATTGCATTTTTAAAATTTTGGGCTTATGTTTGCTAAATCTTCAAACTTATTAATCACAAAGTGGCAACTCTGAAGATTATAGGCAATTTTAGGAAAATAATTAATGTTAACAAAGTCACAGTATTAGGAAAAAAGTTCACTCATCAGAAAGACAGCAGTGACATCCTTTAAAAGGTGTAATAGCCAAGCAACTGATTCAAGTACTTTATTAAGACTTATTTATCATATATGACTTTTTGTTTAAACTGTCAATACAAAGTTTTAAAATATACTATAGTTTTAGTGTTTTTATCTTTAAGAAATACTTGATTTCTCAAAGTTATTCTAAAATAGAACCCCACATATGGTAAAACCAAATTAAAGTTAGTAAGTGCTTCAATATTAAGTGGATTCTAATTTTTAGAACTACCTCTTATTAGCAAAAATGTTATGTTATGAATAAACATCATATTTCAGTATTGACAGGAAATCAGTATCACTGTGCAGTTCAGGCTTGCCTTGAACTCCTGGTGATCCTCCTGCCTCATCCTCCCAAGTGCTGGAATTACAGGTGTCTTGGTTACTTTTCTCTTATTGCTGGGACAAATCACCTGACATCCACAATGAAGGAAAGAAAGGTTTATTTAGCTCACTGTTTATGGAGGTTTTCAATCCACATTTAGTTATATTTCTATGGCCCCACTAAGTCTCATGTAATCATGGCATGGATGCAGCTGAGTCTAGCATTCATGATTGGTTTGTTGTCTAGTACTGGGACTGGCGATGTGAGTGCTTCACCCACCCAGGGGTGGAGCTGACATACAGTGTAAGGATGACAGGAAGACATGTTTTTCTCTCCCTTTCCAGTTTGCACTTTGTTGTTTTGTAGCCACCATGAATGGCTGTCCTGCCACACGACCCTGCCTTGAAGTCTGCTGAATATGGACTGAAACCTCCAAAAACTTTAGGAAATAAACCTTTCCTTTCCTAATTTTGGGCATCAGGTAATCTGTCTCAGCCATGAGTGAAAAGTAACTAAGATAGAATTTGGTACCAGAGGAGTAGGGTCATTGCTGTGACCATTCCTGACCATCTGGCTCAAGAGCCTTTGGGGGTAGCTTGTGGGAAGAGTTTGGAAAGGTTTGGAGATGTCACCTGAAAGAGTGGCACTGGAACAGCTTAGGCTGTTCTGTATGGGAGATTCTGGTCAGAGCTCAGGAGACCAGAAGGCTGATTAAAAAGCCTGCCAGTAAAGGCCAGGTTCAGGAAGTTTCTGCTGGGAAGAAGGAATGCACTGGTTGTTGGACTCCACACGATGTGTGTTACAGCTTGGCAGAAAGTTTGTCTGCATTTTGCTTGTGCTCAGAGACTTTGCCTGAGACTGAGATTAAGGGCAATGGAGTGACTAATCTGGCAAAGGAAATTTCAAGGCAATCAAATGTTGAGATGGTTTCATGGCTATTGTCAGGGGCTTTTAGCCAGATTTATGTTGTGAATCAAGAGTATAGAGCCCAGCAGCATGATTTAAAGCATTGTGAGTTTGGCCAGAAAGCTATGGACTGTAAAGATAGGGCTGAGACCTCGATTGCTGAGAAGGAACAGAGAAATAAAAAGATGGCCTTGGGGCCATCCCAGAAAGGAGCGGTTCTCCATCTGTTGCAGCCTCAAGCCAACAAAGGTGACAGTGTTTGGAGGAAAAAGCCACAAAGTGCCATATTCCAGTGTGGCAACTGAGGCCACAGGAGGTTTCAGAATGGTAGTGGCCACACCAGATTCCAGAATGATGGTGGCATAGAGAGCCTGTTCCTCACAATCGGGTTCAGAGAGCTCAGCAATCCAGGCTCTCAACCCCTACAGCCAAGAGAGAGGGGGCCCTTGCTACTGCTCCAACTAGCAGAGCACCTTGGTGGCATCTAAGTGGTACTGCTTTTAAGTGCAAGGAACATGCACAGCTTCCACCCTGACTTTAGAGGGCAATATGTAAAGATGTAAGGAGAAAGCCAAGAGTAGAATAGAAAACCCAAAAGCTTGGAAAAGCTAGAAACATGAATCATCCAAGAAATACTGCAAGAATTGAGCAGAATGGGCCTAAGAGAGAAGCTATGAAAGCTAGAAACCCTGAAAGTGCCATGGGGGTTGAGTCACTCAAGTCCTTTGGAGCACACAATTTGACACAGATTGCTTCAAATGCTGGACCTGCAACTATAGGATTTAATGTTTGCCCTGCTGGATTTTGGACTTGCTGTTGTTCCAGTGCTTTGTATTCCCCTGTTTGTAACTTTTGGATTGGTAATCTTTATCTTGTGCCTTTACATGTTGGGAGTGTTTAACCTTGTTTTCATTTGTACAGGGAGTTACAATTAAGAGTTTGCCATAGATTTCAAAGGACATTTGGGACTTGGACTTTTCAGCAATGCTGAAACTGTTAGGACTATGGCAACTCTTGGAAATGGACTAAATGTCTTTTATATAAAGGATATACATGAGTCCTTGGGGGCCAAGGGTGGAATGTTATGGTTTATGGTCCTGTGACCCTGCCAAGTTTCATGTAATCATGGCATGGATACAGCTGAGTCTGGTGTTTGTGGTTGGTTTGTTGTCTGGCAATGGGATTGGTGATGTGAGTGCTGCACCCGCCCAGGGGTGGAGCCGACATACAGTGTAAGGATGAGAAGAAGGTGTATCTTCCCTGTCTTACTGGGTTTGGGCATTGCTGTTTGGCGGCTGCCATGAATGACTGCCCTCCCATGCCACCCTGCCTTGCCACCAGCTGAATATGGACTGAAACCTCCAAGAACTGTAAGAAATAAACCTTTCCTTTCCTAATTTTGGGCATCAGGTGTTTTGTATCAGCAATGAGATAAAAGTTACAGACAGTTCATAATCAGCTGACTCCAAGACAGGGTTGCATGGCACCGGAGCAACTCTTCAAGGCAGCAGCCAGAGCAAAAGGGAGAAACAAGCCTCTTCTCCCTTAATTTTACACAGGCAGCCCCCACCCAGGATGAGTGTAGCACTCACAAAATCTCTGTGATCTCCTCTTGCACAGGATGAGGTTACTTACAAAGTATGGATCCTGGCTCCCTGCTGAGTTTCTTAGTTAAACTTCTAAACTTCTCAAGTTGACACACTGTATCAACCATAACAACAGGTATGCAGCATCATGCCTGACTAGGAAAGCAGTTTTGACTGTCTGCAAGTGAAAAGGCTCTAGGGGCACAGCTAAGATGCTCTGTTTCGCAGGTGAGAGCCTACAAGCTCTGCCACTTGCATAAGATCCTGCTGCTCATCTAGAACAAACACGTTGCCTTTTAGTAATTAAATTTGGACTCCTCTGGATAGGCTTTGGTTCTGAACTACCTCTAAGTGGACCCTATTGTATTGTTCTCATCTCTTACTCTAATTCAGTTAACATATGCTAATTTTGTCAGAGACTAAGTAGAACAAAAAAGAAAGGTGATTCCTGGTGGGAGGGAACAGTTGTGGGCATTAATTCTGGCTGATGTTATCTTTAAAAATTGCTCCTGCCTAAGACGAGATTCTGTGGGTAGGTTCTTCATGTGCTAAAAGAATATTCCTGGCAGGACATAACTAATCAAGCATGTTAAATCTTTTCTTCAGTTTTTATGGTTAAAAGTCATGCAATATGAAAAACACAGATAAACACGTAGTTGACACATACATATGTATGTTCAAAACCTACTTCCTAATAGCCTACTAAGTTCCTGCTAAGGACTATTAAAACTTGGCCCTCTTTTTCCTTCTCAGCTGCTTAGTCCAGCATTTTACAGTTGGTTGATCCTTCTAAATATTTTTTAAAGCGTGGAAAGGTGCACTGAAAATCTCTCATGCTTGCTACATGGGCCAGATTGTTGGAATTTCTTGCTTTTCAGGTAAGATATTGATGAACTGTCTGTAGTTTTCAATGGCTACTTTTCTTTTATTAGCATTGACTATGTACTTGTCTGAATTTTTTTTTGAGTCAGAGTCTCACTATGTAGCCCAGTCCAGGCTGGCCTTGAACTCACTACATAGCCTAGGCTGGCTTTCAACTCAGTGATTCTCCCACCTCAGGCTCCTGAGTGTTGGGATTACAGGCAGTTTGTCTGGATTATCTTGTGTTTCAGTAAAGAAACTTTTACACAATTTTGACAAATTTACTGTTTTTTTTTATCATCAACCAGCATTCCTCTACACACACCCCTCAGGCTATGAATGAAAGAGATAGAGGAACTCTAGAGGTTGCAACATTGCTCCTACTAGGGTAACTGTGGTAAAATTTAAAATAATGCTCATATCTGTCCTTAAAGTACATATTATAAGGTACATATTATAATATCTCATCATGACTAGGTTAGGCAGACAACATAAAAAGTCTCTGGAGCAGATTTGGTTGGTCACGGCAATTTAGAGAAAAGAAATGTTTATTAATTTTTTCCTTTGAAATACAGGGGTCAGTTAACTTGTGGTATTCTAGAAGCTGAAGAAGATGCAAGATATTTATCGTACAGGTGTGTTAGTCTATCTGGGTGAGATGCCCCTACAAAGAAAGCAGTTAAGTGACATATTAGGCAGCATATGCTTAAGTGTGCCAAGATTATGCCAGTAGTAATTACAAGGGCTCATAGAAAGGTTAAGACACATGGAAGACACTTCAAAGAAAAGTTTACAGATACACGGATGGTTGGGATAAATGCTGAAGGAGGAATGCGTTCAGAAACAACAGAGATAAGTCATTTAAGGTTACAATTCCTCGCCAAACAATTAAGGCCAGTACATTCCTTTGTGTTCTTGGGACAAAAAGGGTTTCCCAAGACTTTAGCAGAGAGGATAAGTTAAAACCTAGCACTGCTGTATTGTTACTTAACACTAAAACTATGTATCTTAGGAACTTCCTGAGTTTGTAAACTTCCTGCAAGCAGGCTCCATCTATTTCCCACCCCACCTCCACACCTTCTGCTTTTATAACATATACAACATACTCAGAACCGTGCTTCGTCTAGGGAATTCAAAAATGTTTGGTAAATATGTATCTGGATGAATACTTGAGCAACTTGACTACTACAGAATTTCCCTTGGTTCGTATACTTTTCCTGGGATTACTATTTACACTGGAAATTTAGGCAGAATGGACCTAGAGTTTCTGGCTTACAGCCATCTGCCAAACTTTAAAAAAAAAGAAAAGAAAAGAAAAGAAAAAACTATCGTTTCAACTTTGTATTTATGTATTTATTTTGAAACAGAGGTTCATGGTTTGCTTCCTTCTCTAGATCCAATACACCGGTAGCTGAACCATTTGGTTGGTAAGTCACTGAATGCAATGTGTGAAACTGACATCAAAGCAGAGTGGCTGTAGACATCTGCACTCCTGAGATCTCTTGTCATCTCTCTGTGACACAGGGAAACTCTTCTCTGTGACTCATATTCTAATTTTAAAGATCTTCCTGACTTTATTATTCTCAGGGGTCATTTTTTCCACGGTTTAGGAGCCCATACTTCCTGCTTGAAAAGTGTCCCCTTTGTAATTTTTTTTTATGTCTTGCCCTGGATGTTTATGAGACACTCAGCAGCTGTTCCCGTCCTATGAAAAATGAAGTGAGCAGGTCCGGCAGCTGTGCCTGGGTTGCTTTGGGTTACTCGGGCTCACACTCTTCTGTATAAATGGAATGTATTCATCATTCCCCATTCAAGTGTTTACCTTTTGTTATCTGCTGCAGAGACTGGAACAAAGGACAAAAAAAGAAGTTTGACTTGTGTACAGACACAGAAAAATGATGACATTTTAATTCTAATCATTATGTAAAGTAACAAAGATAGTCATTTTGTTATCCCTGTACTAAAAATTGCACTGTGGATAAAATCTGCTTATGGTTTATGTTTTAAGTTAATGTATAATAAACTCTGAGCAGAAGATGGGCAGAGTGGTGAAGAGGGTGTAATGTAATATTCAAATAGCTGTGGACCTACATAAAGGACCAGGCACATTCCATCTGATCCCAAAGGACAGGATAGCACAATATAAGTGCAGTAGAGAAAACTTAGGGGAATACAAATCACTTCCTGAAGGACAGTGCATGGAAGTCCCTTATATGTGTCATTCTGTTCGTCATTGTTTGGGGTAAATGAGGGTACAGTGACACAAATGCTTGATTTGGGCATCTTTCAGTTGAAAGTTAATAAAAACCAAAAGACTCATCAGTGTATGTAAAACAGAGAATTCATTGTTTCTTGTGGCTGAATAGTCACAACACAGGTGGATTCCAGGGCTCAAATGACGTCAGTACCCCATGACCTTTCCATTTTTCAAGTCTGCTCTCCTGTATGGTAGCTGTACTTGTCAGTTCCACTGTCTCTTGTTTCCTCGTATTGATAAGATGACTTCTGGAAGTTTCAGATTTACATACTAAATGGTCAGACTTGAGTTTGGTGGAAATAAGAACCTCTCACTGTAGCATCCTTAGTTTGCAATGTCAGGAATGGCTCAGATTGAAATTTGTGTGGCATGACCTTCAATAAAGGTCACAGCAAAAGCAACAAGTTTCGGTCCTTGAATTCAGAGACGTAATTCTGGAAATCAACAGTTTTCAGTAAATTTTTCTCACTGGATCAATATTGCTAATAAAGTCTTTTGACAAACCGTAGATCATAAAAAGAATGCTGTTCTGGCTGACTTTAGCCTGACAGATTGAATATTTCCTTTACCTCAATTTATATACCCCGTGTGCTTCTTGGAAACCTAGGAGTCTGAGGAGAGACTCCTGGATTCTTTTGATCAAGATAAATTGTAAGACTCCAAGGTTTATGGTATCTATGCTCATTATCTTACATTCACTCTGTCCTTGGTCCAGAAGAATATTAGCTCTGCTAGTAGGTAATTGTTGAGTTGATGAGATGAATTACACTTCAGTAGGGGAGATACCTATGCAACTTTTTATGGCATTTGCATTTCCCCAAACATTTTAATTACCTTTTCATTTGTTTTTCATGATGTCCCCATGACATATGTGGTGTTTTCATTTTTAAAATACTGCATTTTGATATATTTGTATGGACAGAGAGGGAGAATAAAGCAATGCATCCCTTTCACTTACCAGCCCAGACTGGCAACGTTTAATATGACATCATATCTTCTCAAGTTGTCTTATACCTTTTTATGAACAAATCCCTGTAGTTAAGATCTCCCATATTTTGCCCTTATTGTTTTCTCCATCCATGACTATCACTAAAAGCTACAGTAAGTTTCAGTTCTTATAATTTCATTAAATATTTTATTATTTTCTGCTGCTTATTTATATATCCGTAAAATGTATTTTTGTGTGATGCTTTTATAAATGACAGCACACCACATTAACTTTAAATCATGCTTTTTGATGTATGTTTTTGAATAGTTACAGCTTGATTTATCTATTGCAAGGAAGGGAATTATTAGTTTAATACAAATCATACAAGAATTAATCATAACATTTAGGTATCTTTCTTGGTTTTGTTGTTGTTTTCAGTGAACACTGATCATTAATCAGCAGACTTGGCACATATGAAATCACGCTGTTAAAAGCTAGATTCAATCTACATTACACACACACACACACACACAGAGACAGTATTGCTCCATAACGGTTGTTCTACCCTAGAATCTCTATATAAGCTCCCAAGACTCCGTGATCACCAGTGTCTATTGTGGAAACTTGCAGTTTGTATTGGATTTTTTTTCCGAGAAAGTTCCACATTTATCTTTGCAGTCTTAAAGATATATATAACCCTTACATGTATGAACCTCTGCTTTGAATGTTTCATAAAGTATTCACATTACATTGTTTACTTGTAGAATTAGAAACAACATTTCAGCAGAGAAGATGGAGACATTTTCAGCCCCTTTGTCGGCTGCTTAGGAAAATCATATTCATTATTTTTATTCTTAAAGTAAGAAACAAACTTTGTTGAGGTAATAGTAACTATAAAAATGTAGACCAACCCATTAACTTCACATGCTTTCAAGAACTTAAAAACGAAAGGCCTATCTTTGTGATCAGCATTTTTTGATAAATGTTACTGAATCCTCATGAACTGAACTCAGCACATTTAGAGTTTACTTCATACCTTTGCTGAGAACACAGCAGGGGCCACCCATCCCAGCAAAATGACCGTCTTAGTCACTTTCTCCATCACTGGGACAAAATGCCCTATACCCACAACATAAAGGATGAGAGGTTTATTTTGGATTTGCTGACTCCAAGGTAGGACTACATAGCAGAGGGATATGTTGGAGAAAAGGCTGCTCAAAGTTCGGCAGATAGGAAACAGAGGGAGTTCAAAGGGGCCAGGGAGGTGCCTGCAGCCCCAATGACCAGCTTTTCCTATCAGCTCCCAGCTCCTAGTAGCAAGTCTGATATATCCCCTTATAATCCAATCACATCCCCAAAGCCCAACCTATTCTCTTGGGACACATCTAGATATTAAGTAGAATATTCCACTTCTGGTACCCCCCAAAAATTCATGCTTATCCCTCGATGCAAAATGAACTTAGTGTCCACCTCTAAGGGTTGCCAAAGTTCTAACAGGTTCGGCACTGCTGGAAAGTCCCAAGTCTCCTTTGAGAGTTAAGGCAAATACTTAGTTGTGAGTCCCTGTATAACTTCCAAAGATTAAACACTGCCTACATGTAATGATGATGCAGAGTAAAGATGTCCATTCTACAGGGAGAAGTAGAAAGATAGAAGTGCGTAAGATCAAAGCAAGACCAAAATTGAGCAGGGTTCCATCCTATGGTTCTGTGTCCAGCGCTCAGGGCTAGCTGTGGGGCAATGTGAACTCCAAAGAGCTTGAGTAGCCTTGCCCCATGGTAACTTTCAGGGCTTTCCTCTTGGGCTGACTTTGCTCACTGCTTGTGGGTCTCCTCAGATGATCCACATTCCAGGCTTCTTTGAATTTCTGGGGTCTCCACTGTACTTTTAGCTTTACTCTCACAGCTTCACACACTGCCCTCTCAAGGGAATGCTGTCTGTCTTCCCAGGGTGTGTGAAATCTGAATGGAAGACTTGCTGAGGCCTACCACCAACTTGACCAGTAGCCAGGCTCCTTTTGATCATGACTGCAGAGTCCTCTAACTGCTTGGATGACTGAGCACTATGAAGCAAATTCCAGGAACAAATTCTCTAGGCAATCCTTCTCCAGCAGGTTTCCCTGAGGCTCTCTTCTCAAAGCAAACTGTTTCACTTTTTCAGGCTAAGAGCATGGTCTTGGTATTTCCTGACATGCCCTCCTACTATCCTAATTTAAAGCATTTTGCTTCTTTTTCGTGCTAATATTATCAGCAGCCAAACTTTCTTCTGCTTATTGTGGCCACTTTCCCTATGTCAAAACTGAAAACTTTTTAAATAGGGTTTTTGCTCTTAATTTTCAATGTAAACCTGTCTCAAAGTCCCACAGGTATTCATATCACAGTTCCAACTTTGGCTTTACTTGAAATTTTCTATACCAGATGTATTAGTTTACTGCCCTTCACCTCAGTCTCCTGTAATGTCTCCAAACATGAGCAAAATGTAGAAAACTGTTTTGGAAAGCAAAGCACACATGGTCTGAAGTCCATTTGCCAACGGAGTCCTTGTTCCCATGTGAAACCTAATGAGCTAGTTTTCACCATCTGTATTTCTATCAGCACCCTGATCTTATGACCTCTGACCAGAATCTCCCATCAATTTCAACTTACAGCATTCTAGGTCTTCTCCTGCTGGCATTTCCAAACCTTTCCAATTTCTTCCTGAAAAACAATTCCAAAGGCTTCTGAACCACATGGTCAGGTATCATCACAGCAACAAATCCACTTCTGTAGTATCAAAATCGGTCTTAGTTACTTTCCTCATCACTGGGACACAATACCTAGTAGCACCTTTAGGGAGGAGAGGTTTATTTTTGGCTCATGATTTGTAGGTTTCTATCCACATCTTTTACCAGCAAGTAAGATAGAAGCTCAATTATCCAATCACCTTCCAATAGTCTGGTTTATGAGTGCATGAGGCTCTTGGGGGACATCAAGATACAAACTATAATAGACAGTAAGATGAAGAATGCATTTCTTGCTTTTCCCAAACTTTTCTGCCTCAATCACTGACCAGGAAATCCTGGATTTGGAGACTGTCACATTCTATATTTTTCTTAGCCCTATCAAATTCTCTCTACTATAGGAATCTTGTGTAGGAAAATTAATAATGATAGAGATTACAATAATGACCAGAATTTATTGACTGCTGGCTTTGAGTCAGACGTTGTGCTTAATGGTGTATTCATTTCCTGTTTGTTCATTCCTTTCAATTACATATTGAATATGCACCTTGTGCCAAGAAAACTTGTAGCTGCTAGGGAGAATTACATCCTCAGTGAAGATACCTTCCTTGCTGCCATGGAGCTGACAGTAGAGAGAATACATCTATGAGTCACACACTAATTACCAGACATGAACTTGCAGTTGTGATCAGAGCTACAAAGTCCAGGTTTGTGCTTCATGAAACGTGGATTAAAGGGATTCAACCTGGCTAGGAAGGAAAAGGAATAGGTTTCCACAAAAAAATACTGGTTGTCTTGACAGATGAAGGCTCAACAGGAATTAACTAGGTACATTTAGACAGGGAAGGATCATGAATAAATGTCTGATGGTAACAAGGATTGTAGCACAAATAAGAAACTAAATGCCTAGTTATCTTGTTTAATCTTGATGACAATACTGGGTTTCAGACATTATCATCTTCATTTCACAGTTCCTTTTATACCTACTTTTATCTCATTGAACTGAAGCTCAGTGAGTTTCAGTCACTTATCTCGGGTCTTTCTGTCTGGAAATAGCAGAACCAAATATAATACAGCTCTGTCTGACCTCAAGGAGTATACCCTTAAGCCCTATAGTCCTATTCTTCCTTAATAAGTACCTGACCCAGATGATTTCAGAGAATTCTGGCAGAAAAAATCTCATAGGATCCGTATTTACTTTGGATATAGAAAAAGAGTAAAAGCCTATAGATTTAAAGACAACTTATGACCAGTTTTGTTTCATATGTGCACCCTACCTAAATAATTTTTAATACTATTATGTCATATTATCCATATCTATACCAACATATGTCTATAAAAATACATTCTTTTAAAAAAAACTACAAATATTAATAGCATCACTAGCAAATATAAAGAATAATTTAAAAATAATTCAATTTTTCACAGTTGACTAAGCTTTCCTCTGTCTACTTGCATCTGTTTTTCCACAAATTGTTCAAAATAAAATAAAACTATGTACTATCAAATGGAATTAATTGCTGTTTCTTTTAAGTTTTTTACTCCATTGTTTCTCCCTCTGTGTGCCACATTTTTTGTATTTATTGAAAAAATTTTATAGAATTTTCTATATTTTTTATTCTGGTCATTGGTACATCCTCTCATTCATGTTTTCTCTAACATAGAAATTAAATCCATGTTTGCTTTTTTAAAGAATCTTCATAAGTGGTATTGAATAGATTCATCAGAAGATATGTAATAGACACTATTTGCTTATTCTTTGGATTATGTTGGAAAATGATTAATTGAAAGCTTCTATTCACCCCTTATTCCAATGTATGGTTTATATAGGAAAGAAAATATGAATACTTAATTATTTTTCTTTTTTTACCAGATTAAAAACTGATAAGTTAATTTAGTTTTATTTCATCATTTAGTGCTAAACAATTCATGTTTCTCAGATGTTTGGTTTTATTATGAACTTACAAATTTACACTCATTATTTTTGTTTTAGTCCTTCAAAATTGTAATTTTTGTTGAACAATGTCCTATATTCCCCTGGGTAAGCCTTTTAAAATTGGTTGCTGAATATTGTTGACATGGTACCAGTAGTAATTTACAATTTCTTTGGTTTCTGACATGGCAAGATAGTGTAAGGTCATTTTATACGTTTTCCATCCCAAACATGACTTGTTTTAGTTAGGAAATTTTAAGTAAAGACCACAATCTAGATATTACAAGTGTTTATTGTTAGTACTTAACAGTATTTTGATGTTTTTTCACTGGACACAACTTAGAAACAAACATTTAAAAATAATAGCAAAAGAAAACATGTGCCTTACCTATAAAATCTTCTTTCTAATTCAAATTTAGGATTATACCATTTTTACTTTTTTAATAGTATACTTACCCCTTGTTTCTCTGAGGCTGAAACTTTTGATGATTTATAATGTTCTTTGCTCTACCCTGTCATTTATTTATAATTGTAACGAAGTGCACTGCTAATAGCTTTTCAATAGCAATATGATAATCAAAAGCTGGTGAGACATTTTTTGCAATTTCCCTTGTCCTTAAGATATAGTCTCAAAAAGTCATGTACTGCCAAATTACTGTGCTTCAAAATCACTTGAAATAATTCCTCTCTGTGTGGCAGTGCCACTGGCACACACTTTAATCATTTATCTGCTTTTTTCCTCAGTTTTGTGAATTAAAAGACATCTACATGGTGTATAAACAAGTAATGAAGTGGCAGATAAAGTCTGTCCAAGGGCAGTAAATGTAGCAGGGCAGCAGATACAGGGAGTGGAAGGTCATCTTTTTGCTTTCAGAGCAAGCACAATTTATAGTCAGTGACATTAGACATGTTTTTCCTGAAGGGCAAGGTATCACTTGCATTGATTGGAATTTTTTTTATTACTCTAAGTAAAGTTTAGTTTATAGGTTATGAAAAAGAAAAAAATGAAAGCAAATACAAAAAGAAAAAAGTCAAACGTGAAAAAAGTTTGTTACTTTTTTTCTTTTGTACTATTTGTGGTCTTAGGTCATAGGATCTTCATAAAGTTTCTTAGAAACCCTCTTTCAGTCACTCTCCACCCATCTTAGCCTCCACAATATTAACCTTTTTGCCCCTTAATTAATTTTTTGCATGCTGTGGCAAAAGTAGAAATTCTGAGTTGGATGTTTCACAGATTCTGGTTTAGGCATTGTTATCTCCAGGGGATAAACACCTGATGTTACAATTTCATTGCCTAAAAAGCATAGACAATAAAACACCTACTTCTAAGGATTCTGTGAGGAGTAAATGAGATGATACATGGAAGTACTTAGTGCAGGGTCTGCCGTGTAATCAAAATGGGAATTTTAATATTGGCTTTTGCTGCAGAGATTGTTGTGTGTCAAAAGAATTAAAATTGGTATGAGTCAGATTTTTGGTCATTGCTAAGGGTATGGTCCTGTGTCTGCCCCCAAAAACCTCATGTAATCATGGATGGGGCTGAGTCTGCTGTTCGTGATTGTCTAGTGTTGGGATTGGTGATGTGACTGCAGCACCCTCCCAAGGGTGGACCTGACATACAGTGTAAGGGCAGGCGGAAGGTTGTCCTCACTCTCTCTCACTGGTTCGCCTTGCTGTCTGTGGTGGCCATGAATGGCTGCCCCACCATGCCACATTGCCTTGCAGCCAACTAAGTATGAACTGAAACCCCCAAAAACTGTAAGAAATAAACCTTTCCTTCCGTAATTTTGGGTGTCAGGTGTTTTCTCTCAGCAACCAGAAAAAAGTAACCAAGACAGTCATTGTTCTCATTCCTTTGTCATATTTGTCCTTGACATTTTGTATCCTGCAATTTTTTTCATTCAGTTCTACTAGCCAGCCAAGCCCTCGCCAAAGGTAACTCTAAACTTAGGTTTGTTGAATGAGAAAGGGGGAAAATGTTGGAGCTGTTCTTTAATCTGAGCTAGCACGGTTCTCTGTTTTGAGTTCTCATTGCAGGGCCAGGAACCAATTTCTTCTTCCTGCTCCCTGGTGGAGCTGTGGGAATTTCAGAGTGAGTGAAATGGCAGCATGGAAACCATAGTGAACTTGGACCCACTGACTCAGATCTCAGCAATATCAACTTCATGTTGTGGGTGATGTTATAAAACTTACTTCCCTTCTCTGTGCCCAACACTATATGTAAAATCAAGTCATTCAAAAGGTCCAGTTTCCCTTCTAGTTTCAGAGTATGTGTTTCTAAATTTAACCTCCCTGCTTGATGTGTTTTGTGTAATTGCTTCTAAGACTTATGTGATCTTCATTTCTCTCACCCGATGAAATGATTTACTTCCTTCTTAAAATGTCCTAACTTATGGAATCTGTGGGTCTTCCTTTTCTGCTCTAGGCTGCCAAAAGTCTGGAGTTAAATTTCAAAGAAAATAGCAGGGGACTTCACTATTTTGAGTTTTCTTATACTGCAATTCCCATCTCTATATCCCGGTTTTATAAATGTTATTCTTCTGCATTGCTTTAAATTCCAGGAATGCTCTAGCTTTAAGCTACCCTAATCTTATTACTGTTGTTACTGTGAGGTTCTTTACAAATGATAAATTTTATTTCTGCTTCAATTGTTTCATAACAATTTTTAGGAGAAGTAATTCCTACTCTTCCCATTATGTTATGAGGAAAAAGGAAGAAATAGGCATAAAAATCAAAGGAATGTTATATCTAGGTAAAGCTTTTAGCCATTAGTATCAAAAGAGTTCAACATAACTAAGCGGGCAATTTTTTAAAATAATTATCTGATTATGAGCTAGAACATTTAAAACTGAGTATTTTGCTGTTGTCCGTAGATTCTGGTTGTGTGACTGCTGTCCTCGGAGCAGTCATTAGCATGTTCTGCTCCTCAGATGAACAAGTTATTTCCCTTTGTCACATAGAGTTCAGAACATCATTCTACCAGGGTATTTGGTAACAGGGACATAAGCGAAGTGAATGTGAGCCTAGCTTTGGATGAAACCACAAGGAACAGGAAGGTGATCTGTCAGTATTGTTTGCTCATCTCCATTCTACTTGATCTATTCTGTTAGTGATTTGGTGGAACATTGTCACAGGACACCAAGGAACTAGCTAAGACGGAGGCCCTGAGGTCATGCAGACCTGGGTTAAAACCTCAGCTTCTCCACTCACTAGCTATGTAATGTTTAACTGTCGAGAACTCAAGTTTGACGTTATGTGAAGATAGATTGACAAGGAAATACTTCCTAGCAAAAGAAAACTTTGTGTTCCTGAACTGACTCTGTCTAGAACCAACGAGGAAATTGTGGAGATCAAAAGCTGGGTGTATTTAAACCTGACCACTAAGCTCTGGTCTGAATTAGAGTATTATCTGCCTTTGTGATAGTGACAGTGGACAGTTGCTGATGGATGGCAGTGATAACAATGATGATCCTATTTTGCCTTGGCTCCTGAGTTCACGTGTGAGGACGGTCTTCTCTTCTGATACACCACTTTGAGAGGGTTTGAAAGGTTGCTGCTGATGTCCAGTGGAGAGGGAGACATGAGATCATGAGGCAGAAGAAGCATTTGGTAGTCACTTCCTTTAAAGAGAGAATGAAGAAAATGGGGCTAGTCAGAGAAGACCAGGGGAGTTTTGTAAACATACCTTATTTGTCAGGTACTTATAAGCCATACACATTTTGTTTAGTTCCATAGTATAAGCATGAAGACTACTGAAAAATAATGACTTCAGCCTATAAAAGAAAATAATCACAGAACACATTGGTATTAGATTGTCTTGAGCTTGAGTGCTGGCGTGGCCACTTACTGTGTGGTGCCATCTATGAAGTGGGAATAGCACGAGAATCTCCTTCATAGGATGCTTACAAGAATGAAAATGAGTAAATACATGCAAATAACAGTGACTAGCATATGATACATGTGCAGTAATTCCTAGTGATAGTAGTTGTCCCTGTTAATATTAGTAGTTCAGTCTATTAGGAAAGTTGGGTATTTCAAGGCCTATGAAGGGAATGGTTATTGGGCGTTGTCAGAAAATGAGGAACAAAGGCTTAGGAGAGGAGTTGAACATGAGGTCAGGCGTGATTGTGATCCTATGATTCTGAAAGTGCCTCTCTGAACTGTTCTGTAGTTACCTGTGGTACATTCTCACTGATGCCCACCTTTCTTCTGGCCTCTTCTATCCCAGAGCCTCACCCCATGATCAGGGTAGCGATATCATGGACCAGACTGAGTAGTCCTCCCAACATGTAATTATCTAAAATTAGTCAAGCAGTAACTTGCCTAACTTGATGCAAGCCCCTTAATTCTGTGCATCAATGGTTGATCATAGACGCTTTGGTTATAATCTCCTTGCTATTGTGGTCTCTGACTGTTGTGTAGCAGCTCTTGAATACATGGTAGATGGATGGATGATTCAAGAAATAATCATAAGTTTGAATTCCATATGTGGGACAATCTCATTAACCATTCTATTCGATAAACCATTCAGTGTCTGAATATTTACCTTCACTGTCTCTGCCAGGTGGCTATTTAGCCCTGCTTGATCACTTCTTGCCACTGGGATTCCATTATCTCTTCAATCTTCATATTTTGCTTAAAGTAAGTTTTGCAAAATTTCAATATGCATTGAACTTACTGTCCATTCCTGCTATAATTCTGTTTTAACAGGTAACTTCTGGGAACTCTCTCTTTAAATAAAAGGAATTATGTTCCAAGGGCATAGTTTCAGGTGTAGGCCTTGCAGAAAAAAAATGTATATTATTTTCACAGATTCAAAATTTTATTGTTATATAGTTGTGGGGGATGTAGGATAACAGATGTTTGCAGGATTTCTATGTTCATTATTAAGACTGATGTTTTGTACATCAGTAGGTATGTAGGAGATGAGGTACAAACTATGATAGAACTGAATATGTAGTAGTCATGGCATTACTTTTTTGAATATGAAAAAAGGTTGTAAAAATCCTTTCTTTTAGTTTTAAGGAAAGCTATAGAACTGATTTATATTTTTTTAAGCTCAACAGCTCTTTTAAGTTAAACTTAGAGAACCATGAGAGTCAATTTATTTGAATCAAACGTTAAAAAGGATATTATTCTAAGCTGCAATTAAGACTTAAATGTCATCATCTGATTTCTCCCTGGAAAGCATTTGTTTGCCATCCTAGGACGGAACTGTTAAATTGGCCACATCTGGAGATAAACTAAAGACAATGCTGTATCAAACCTCATTTTCAGCAGGCACATCTGCTTCTTGGGAAAAATAAAAAAGACAGCCACAGAGAAATCAAAGAAGCACAACAAATATATGGAGGGAGACCATAAACTGATAACTGTGGGGTGTCGTTAGATTAATTTGCATCCCACTTAGCATTGTGTTCCTGATATATATTACACGATATTTCATAGTATTATGGCATATTGACTGGGTAGAGAGTTCTAGGGGAAGAAATACTGTCTCAGACCAAAGCTTAGGGTACTTTTGTGAACATATGTTCAGGCTATAACAAGCCTGTTCCTCTAACAGCTGGCACTGCCACTTATACGTGGATTGAAGAGCATATAGTCTTACCACAGGGCAATTAGATTTTCTTACCCAAGTATAAATCTTTAGGATTGAGGTATATAACTCAGTCTGATGTTTGCTTAAATTGAAGAAATTTAAATTTGAGGGATTTGGGGAAGCTGTTTGGTCAAGAGCTCAGGGATAAAAGAATGGGTTAAAGACGGAGCAAGATCATTGCCCCCACAGGCATACATGACTTTCTGCAATCTGTTTCTACATTTTTGGCTCCTCCTGGCTTCAGTGAAATGACCCAGTATCTCTTTAGCATATAATCTTTACTTCCTTGAAATACTTAAAGTTAGTTTCTATCAATTAGAAGCAAAAGGTGAGCAATTTAAAAGGTTTCAAAAACTGATGCCATTATCTTGCTTCTTAGCTGTTAATGGTAAAATTTTCCAGAAAGTTCAGGTAAGGATATCCTTTTTCAGTACTTCTACACTGCGTGGTAAGGATGCATGGAGAAAATATGTTACAGCATTATTATCTTCTGTCTTTACCGCCTTCTAACTCAATACCTTGCTCAGACTAAGCTTCTCTGGAGAAGGCAGAAGTCAGTGTACCTGGATAACCAATCCCTTGAATAGAAAAACACTTCTGGAAGACCATAGCATTTCCAGTGACCTCCTTTCAGTCTTGACGGAAATGGCAGTTTCTCTTAATAAATGGCTGCCTGCACTTTTTTTTTAAAAATAGTAGCAGTAATTTCTCTCTTAATTAGATGGCAACTTCTCCTTTGCCTATGAAAGGTGAGTGATACGCATTTCATGTTATTAGTGAAATTAATAATTCATTGATTAATTTTCTGTCCCTTCCTAGAATAAGAAAGGAGATGAGAATGAGATTCCAAGAGTCAAGAAAGCCTGAAAAGATTAAATCTATCATAAAGTTTCCTAGCAGTACCACAGGGTTACAGAAACCGAAGTAAACCAGTGGATTAGAGTGAGTGTGTAACTTTCTTGCAGACTATTCACCCTTATTTCACCAGAGGCTGTTCTTTTCATTGGTCAGAGTCCCTGCTTGGTCAGCCTGAGCTTGAGCTGTGGTTCTTGTTTTAGTCACTATTCACCGGGACATGATACTTGACTCCCACAACTTAGAGGAAGATGGGTTTATTTTGGCCATGGGCCCCAGTCCATGGTTGGCCATCTCTAAGGCTGATGGCAGAGGGGCATGGTGATAGGCCTGGAATCACTCATCCTAGGGCAATCAGGAAGCAGACAGCAGGGAGGGGCAGGGTCAAGAACACACCCTCCTGCATCACATCCCCGGTGACCCTCGCCTTCTGAGCAAGCTCCATCTCCTAACAGCGCACAAAGCTGCTGAACCCATGAGTGGACGGAAGCATTGATGAACATAGTGCCCTCATAATCTGATCACTGTCTAAACACATGAAAATGTGGGGGCACATTTTAGATATAAATCTTAACAGTCATATTTCCATGATTGAAATTTTGCATGCAAGGTGTGCATTTAAATCCCCCTGGCTCCACACATACATATACAGATCTATGACTGTTCTTACCTACTTGTTTTCAGATTACAATTTCAGTCATTACTCCTAGAACAATGTAAAGTTGACTATTAATTTCAAAAAGTAACATGTAGGCTAGTACATTTCATCTTCACTGTAGTTAGAAAGTTGGTCTTTGAAGATGGCTTGAATTCGGAAATTTCTCCAGCATTCAGTAAGCAGTAGATGACAATACCCTTAAGCTGGAGACAAGGCTTCAGGTTTCTGGACCTATATGTGAGGATCTAGAGGTCTTCACTTCATTCTACTGCAGGTAGAAAGATACACTGAAAAATCTCTAACTCTTCTTAGCTCTTTGAAATTCATATATTCCTTGACAGTGTGTGGCCACATGTTATCTAATGAACTCCACAAATGAATCCTGGCCATGTTAATAGTGAATATACCGCTAGCATTCTGCTCAGGTGTGGTGGAAGGCAGTTACTTTCCCTCTATTCCCTCTTCCTGAGCTTCCAATTTGTCAAACAATCTGGAGTCGACCTCTGTGATAACAATCTCCAAGGGGAGCATTCTTGTGTGCCGATTATTTCAGGACAGTTTACATGGAAGATGTGTTCCCCTTTTTCTTTTGAAGCCCCATCAACTCCCACAATTCTGCATCCTGTTGTCGTTGGTGCCCATGTGGTCTTTGAGTCCTGCTGTCTTTCATGACCCATCCACCCAGCACCCCGTGCTGCCTTTGTAGCCAAAGTATTTTCTCCCAACCTTGCTCCCTCTTTCACCTCTAATTAACCACACTCCCAAGTAAATAAATAAAAATTAAAAGAAAAAATACAAAGAAACTTTATTTATCTAAAAAAATAAACTTATTTAAAATTTTAGTTGTTTACAGGTACATTTTAGGTACACATAACAGTCACATTCGTCATAGGCAGTCTATATCTCTACATGATATGTCTTTATCCATTTTTTTCCTATTCTTCTCTATTCCAGCAACCCCTCTTCCCCTCCTTATTTATGAAACCTTTGAAAAAACTTAGAAAAGAAGAAAAAATGGAAACAAAGCTTTCATTAAAACCAGTACCTTTGTTCCTTCAAGGTTTCTTATAAACGCCGTGAGAAACCCATAGCAGCTTTTCCTTTTATGTATTTCATAATCGTGTTCATAGGATTCTGTGAATAAGCACCTGTGTAGTTGGCGAAGTCAAAGAGAAGATAGAGAAAGGAGGGAGGGAAACATAAGGTATTTTATAGTTTACAGAAATGTATATGCTAAAACCTCATTTAAAAAACAAATGCCACACTTATATATTGTCTATTAGAAAGTTTTGCAAGCACTTTTCCTTCCAAACAAAAAAGAGGCAATGGTTATAGCTGAAGAAATCCAAAGAGCACAAGTTAGATGCTGAGTACTTAGGAAAATAGGATGGGAAAACACTTTCACATGTGAACATGAGTCTTGTGCTCACGAGGGAGGTATGAGGGGAGGAAGAAGGTAGAGCCTCCCTTCTTTCCTGAGGGAACCAAAAATAAATGAGTCCACATTAGATCCTTTGACCGCAGCATAGGTGACATGACTAGAAAGATCGTGTTCTCATGCATATACATAGGTATTAAAGATAATCAGAGAAAGCACTGTTTTCCTTTTTAACATTTCTAGAAAACTGGTCACATTCAGACTCAACAAACATTTATTATGGCCAAGCTGTGCACAAGGCACAGTACAAAACATTTGCATAAATATTTTATTTTTGTGTCGGTCTTGCAAAGCAATTGTTTGGTCAGCTAATCTTCCTATTCTCTCTTTCATTTCTCATTTCATTTCTGCAGCATCTGTTGCAGCTCTTAGGTGCCAAGCCTTGAATCCCTGATTTAAAAAAAAATTACTGGCTTCAAGGAATTTCAGAAGCTATTAGGAGGTACAGGTCATGGTGGTGGTGGTATAGTACTCTCTGCATGTTTACAATAATACATCCCTGTACTCTAGAGAGCCTATACCACATCAGAAGTCACATTTAATCAGTTCTCCTAAAATGTTTTGTTTCCTTTTATTTTTCCAACTTCCACCAGTTTTGGTTCTCATCCTAAGATACCTTGAAAAATGCAAGTGCCCAGGTTTTGTTTTGTTTTGTTTTGTTTTGTTTTGTTTTGTTTTGTTTTGTTTTTTATGCGCCTATGTCTGCTATTCCTGAAGTAGTTAATGTGATGTAACATGATAGTGGTTCTTATTCCCAAACCACACCATGCTCTCCAGCTATCTGAACTTCCAGGTATTAAAGACCAAGTTTTCAGAGATGTGACATTTAAGCCTGATATGTCAATGTCATGTCATACCTAAGGAGATTAGTAAAGCACACACTTGGGTGAGTCTGGTATAGGGAGATGTGGCCACATGTTCCCTGGTCCTTCCTCTCTAGCCGTTTTCCGCTGCCTTTCTTTTGAGCCACCATGTAAGCAACTTTGCTCTGCCCAACTCTTCCACTGTGAGGTGTGCAACTTGGAGCTGGCAGACCACAGCCTGAGTCTTCTGGAACGGCGAGCTAAATTGAACCTTCCTCTTCTAAATTGTTGGTGTTGGGTATTGTGTCTCAGTGACAGAAAAGCTGACTAATCAAAGGGAGTTTGTGTACTCATGACTCTGGCTTTTAATTTTAATTTTCTGAAAGAACAGAGACGATCAGAAAATGCAGGTGCTGTTGTTTGATCATGGCTGGTGTCCCTCTGAGGTCCATGGTACATCATGGTTTAATACCGCAGACAGTACTGTGAGGAGATCAGTGAAACCTTTGAGAGATGGAGCCTGGTGGGATTGCTGTGGGTCAGTGGGGACGTGTAGTTTATGGGTGACCTCTTGGTAGTTCTTGTGTGACACCTTTGTTTCCACAAGAGGATCATTATAAAAGGAGTAAGCCTCAATCTCATCAGTTCTCCTTCTCTGTGCTTTACATTTGACATGTGACCACATGTTCTGACACAAGTACCTGCCGTGGCTATCTATTCTAGATGCAAACATAAAGTGCACTTTTCCAAACCTGTGCTGTGCTATGCTATGCTATCTGGACTTCTAGCCTCCAAAATTCTGAACTAAAGAGAACTTTGCTCTTGTAAATTAGCCACCTTGGGTATTTTCATTGTCATGGGAAGCTGACTTCATGCTTTGTTGATTGCTTCTATGCCAGGGATCCGTTCTCCTCTGCATTTTCCAAATATTATTATTTCCTAGTGCTTGTCATTTTTTTTCTACTATTTGTCATTTTTTCTTAATTGGCTCAGGTGGGTTAGTCCTCTGACTATCTGTTTTTCAGTGTCAGTGTCCAGATGAGATCACAGCAAAACTAAGCTAAATTTATGATAAGTCTCAGAAGCATACACTTGTTAACAAACAAGCAAACAAACAGCAGCGAATTTCATAGACACTGGCAAACAGCAGTACTGACAGCACATCCCTATCCCAGAGCATCAGCTACTTCTGTTCTTAGAGGCAAGAAAAAATCAAAAGGGAAAACTAGCCAGCGGACCAGGTTAGGAGGAAGAAGAGAGCAAACAGTGAAGGGAAAAGCGAGGAGAAAGACAGTCTTCAGATGGGGCATGGTGAAGCTGGCCAGGAAAATAAACTGGACCTGTCAAGTATAAGATCCCAGGACAGCGCCAAATAATTCCCAGGATTCCATCTGTGGAGTTTCTCACGGACTTCTACAAGATGTGGACGTCATAAAAGAGACCAGATGTCATACATAGTCTGCTGTCATGACCCCTCACGGTAGCCCACTGTGTTTTCTAGTTGCAGAGTGCACTTTTAACTTTGCTTTTATTCTGTCCTATTTCTACTTGGCCTAAGTTTGCTCTGCAGAGCTAGTTTTTCCCTTACCCCTTCACCCCTTACTTTTCTAACTTCTGGCACTGTTTCTGCCTTGTCTCATGACCAGAAATACTTCTAATTGGTGCACCTGTCTAAAGGAACAATCAGACAACAGTAACTTGAGCTGATGTTTGCATCTGCTGGTCCTGGGAGGGAGGAGCTCTTTTTTGTGGCTTTGCTGGGCATTGACAAACATTTCTTGGATCAAGAATTTCCTATTGTCTTGTTTTGAAGTCCCACAATGCTTTTGTTCTTTTGTTTTGATTGGTTTTATACTATTTTGTTTTGTTTGATTGTACTTCATGTGAAGGTATGGACAACTATTTCAAAGACAGTAAGAGACTTTATGGTAGCCACTGTTGATTTTCTGTTGTCTTATTTTGAAGTCCTGTGTTGCTTGCATTGTTCTGCTTTGATTCGCTTTGTTCTGTTTTGTTTTATTCTCTTTAAAATAAAGAAAATTTTAAAAAACTATTTCCTCAGAATATATCATTTTTCTATTATTTGATGGTCCGCCTTTTAACATCACCAGTGAGCTTGAGACTGACTCAGAGAAACCCACCTTCCCGGTTTATAGGAGGTCTCCTAAGTCAGCAGTGGGCACTCACATTTCTTTGCTTTCACTCATGTATAAGGGTTGCAGGAACACACAAGGTTGATTGTATTAGCTATGTACTCTTTGGGTGATTTACAGAATTTTCAAGGGTAAGTTTTTCTTAGTGAGTCTTATAATACTCCTGCCTGAGGTCCAAATCTTCAGAGTGAAGGAAGTTCCATTAGGGACCTTCGCACATTTCCAGCCCTGCCTTTCCTCTCACTTCTCTACTTGGAGTGTGCCCTTCTTCCACTCAACACAAATGCTAGTTGTCCTTTAAGGTCCAAATGAAAGCCCCCTTTTTCAAGAAAGTATTTTGGAACACTTCACCCAAAGTATAATTTATGTTGTTCCCCGGGCATCTGTGTAGACTTAGAGGCCTCTATCATTATCCTTTGTCTCAAATTATGACAGGCGTAATAGGCATGCATGTATTTCCCCCTGCACTAGGAATCTCCTTGAGAACGCTGAGGAATTGTAATCCTCTTCACTTTCCTCCAATGCCTCATAGTGTGCTGTGCCTGTTGATTCATTCAGTTCAGGAAATAAACAGATTGTACTTAGAAATAAGGAAATATCCTAGCTTTTGTAAATTCAACCTTTTTCTACTTCAATGCCCTGTCAGGATCAGCCCAAATATTCTGATTAATTAATTTTCATGTGTGAAAATACTTTCTTACTGAGTTAAGCTTAGGATTCTTTTTCTAGCCTTTATACAGCTAATGTCAATAAAATTGACACCAGCCAATTATCAATGTAATGATGATAGACATGATAGTGATAAAAACACTTCGTAGACATTAAATTATCATTCTGATGTTAGTTCTGATAGGAATACGCTATGTAACCTGAGTGAGTTTATTCCTATTTTTGAACTTTTGCTGATTTTAATGTAAGAGGCAAAGGATGCCACTCAAGTACCTCCTAAATAAGTCAATATAAATACTGTTTTAATATTAGAATATCCTGTGAGTTTTCATTTATAGAGCAAAACAAGTAAAATCCAAGATGAAAATGAAGCGGTTAGTGACCTTCGTCCATACATTGTGATATAACATGTTTTACCTGGGGCTGATTCGAGGGCTGGGGTGGTACCATAGTTTAAATAGCATCCTAGGTCATTAAAATGTCCATCCAGATTTGGAAACCACTGTCTGAAGTGGAGAAGGAGTGACTGTGTACTTCAGTAGGATGTGAGGCATTGTCTGAAGTAGATCTTTTCAAAAAATAAATCTCAATATTTTAAGTATCAGAATACATTTACCAGTGACTTCCAATGTTTATCTTAATAAAAACTACACTGTTGACTGATGTGGTCTAAATTTAATATTTTTAATTACATACTATTGAATACAGTAATACAGTAAGTACCCTATGCCCTGCTTCTTTGTAGATTTGTATAGTTTCTGGTGTACCATTGGGAATATACACTCAGAACTGGGAAGTCTGGAGTTTGACAATCCCAAAATTGTTTACTTTTCAAACATCTATTTATCAGTGATTGGAGTGAATATATATTACTGATCTTTAAATGTGTGGCTTCTAACCTGTGTATCTCACTTACAAAATTACACTTAGATTGTCCAAGCCTGCACAGTGAAATGAAGCATTTAAAAATTCTTTTAATTAGTGTCTAATTAACACCTGGCTATTGGAATATCAAATAATGTTGATTTTATTACATTAGTATAATACTTTGAAAAGCTAACTCTACGGAATTAGGCAAAAGCATTGGCAGCTATAATTAATCCAAAAGGATGTTCATAGTCTCTCCCCAATTCATAGCAACCCTCTCTAGAAGAATAACTTGTCTTTCAAACTGAGTCTTGAAGTTATGTAATACAGAAACAAGGGAATAGGCTAAGAAAATAGAGATGAAAGACAGATATCATAAAATATGTAATGTTTATGACATGTTGTATGGGATAAAGAAGAAAAGTGACAGACTATAAAAACACTAAGTTCATATCATACCACACTGATATATGTGCACCCATGTTTATAGCAGCACAATGTGTAACAGCTAGATCTTGGAAACAACCTAAGTGCCCCTCAACTGAAGAACGGATTAAAAAGATGTGGTATTTTTATATAATGGAGTACTACTCAACCATAAAGAGGGGCAAACTTGAGACTTTTGTAGGTAAATGGATGCAACTTCAGACCATACTCATAAATGAAATAAATCAGACATGCATACATAAATATCATATTGTCTCACTAGTGTGAGAAGCTGAAAGAAACTGTATACATAAAAGACAGTTAAGATAGTTATACTATTGATTTCCCTGAGTTTATTGAAGAGAAATGTTTGTGCTAGTATTGTTTGAACAATTAAATGCAGATGTCTTGTACTCTAAATAACTGATTTGAAGATAGCAATGCACAATGTACATACCATTATTGTCCCCTAATTGTTGTGTTTTGAAAGTTTGTTTTATTTTTTTTTCTTTCTCTTAAAAAAATAAACACTGAGTTCAGTATTGCATGTAAGAAGCCTGTAAAGGAGAAAAGTGGTGTGAATCAGCTATTCTTCAATGTCTCTTGAGAAATATAACAAATATAATATTTAAAACTTACCCTCGTCTTTTCAATCTGTATCTCCTTGAAAGTTGATTGAGTATAGAACAAATGGTATGAGCAGCAAGTTTATAAACATCACACAGCTTTTTGACCTTCCTTGTATCACACTTAAAGTAATATAATCTGAATAAAATTTCTAAGGGTGGAAAATTTTAACATTTATTATCTCCAGGGAAGTTACAACCCTGAAAAAAAGGTTCTGGTTCTTTGGTGGGGTATATTTGTTGTCTGCCCAGCTGGGGCTAAGGGGCCCTTGATCTACAGTAAGATCAACAGTTTATACAGAGCGAAAAGAGAAAAAAATTCATGATCTGATGCTAAAATGATAGAAATGTACAGTCAGAACTACAGAGAGGAAACAGACTGCATAGAATAAAGAATGGAGATTCAGAGACAGATGGATTTACAAGAAAAGGCCTAAATCTATATTACTAAAGTCCCAGAGAAGAGAAGAGAATGAGAACATAACTGATAATACTAGAAACACCTCAAATTTGGCGAAAGATATAAACATATACATTCGAGAAACAGTGAATCCTAACAGAGGAAACTCAAAGAAATCTCTACTAAGCTACTCCACTGTCAAACTTCCAAAAACTACAGACAGAGAAGAAATCATGAAAGCAGGGGCAGGTAACTGACCCCTATTTCTAGAGGGGAGACCACCCAAATAACTACAAGTTTCTCACCAGAAACCAGAGGCTAAAAGGAATTGGCACTTTTTTACAAGTGCTGAAGGAAAGGAAATGTCAAACTAAATTTCTATATTTAATAAAAATATTCTTCAGAAAAAGGGAAATAAAAACATTTTTCAAGTAAAATAAACTAACAGAATTTGTTCCAAACATACTTACCCTAAAACAATGGCCAAATAAAATTGTCTAAACAGAAAGAAAATGGTAAATAAAAGATGCTTGAATAATGGAAAGAACAAGGTGACTCCAAAATACAGTTAAGCACACTTTCATTCTTGAGCTCTCCACATTGTATTTCATAGAGAAAACAAAAATCGTAACACGACTTGATATGGCCCTAAGTGCAAATGCAAATATATGTAACATAATTATATTACAGATTTCTGAAAGTGTACTAAATTGTCACTCATTCCCTCAAAATTCATTAATGCCCTGACCCCAAATGATGGCATCTAGAAATGGAAACTTTCAGAGATAATTAAGGTTTTTTTTTATTTTGTTTTTGTTTCTTTTGATTTTTAATTCATTAGTTCACGCTTGCAGTACATAATTATTGCAATCCTTGTGGGGGCTAGTCCATGGACATAATACACCTTCACCCATTTTTCATCCCCTTCCCTTCCTGTCCTCACCTCTTCCCCCACATATGTCTCTTGGTTCTCTTCCAATTTGCACAAGATCTATCTCCTCATTTCCTATTATCTGTCTTTTATTTTGCTTTTTATATCAATTTTGGGTTTCTCATGCAAAAAAAATCCTCATGACACTTAAACTTGTGTGTCTGATTTATTTCACTTAACAGTATAGTCTTAAGGTGCATCCATTTTCTAACAATGACACAAATACGCCCTTCTTTATGGCAAAAGTAGTACTCTATGGTGTGTAAATACCACATTTTCTTTATCCATCTCTGTGATGGTGCACATGTAGGCCATTTCAAGGTTCAGCTATTGTAGCCAGCCCACTATGGACTGAAACTTCTGATGTGTGAACTGCAATAAACCTTCCCTCCTTAAAAAAAATTAAGCTATTGTGAATTGTGCTGCTATAAATATGAGTATGCATGTATACGATGTCTTTAACACTTTTAGGTAGATACCTAAAAGGGAAATAGCTGGGTCAAATGGAATTTCTATTTTTAATTATTTGAGGAATCTGCATACTGATTTCCAAAGTATTGCACTGGTTTACACTCCCAGCACTAAGGTAGAAGTGTTCTTTTTTCCCCACAGCCTTGTTGGCATTTATTATCATTTGATTTCATGATAATAGTCCCTCTTCTGCAGTAAAAGGAAATCTCTGTATTGTTTTAGTTTGCACTTCTTTAATGGCTAGAGATCGTGAGCATTTCTTCATGTATTTATTGTCCATTGATACTTCTTAACTTCCGTTGTCCGTTTTTTTAATGGGTCTTTCATTTTTTTGAGGGTTCTGAGTTCATTGTAGTTCTTTGTGTATTTTAGATATTAGTCATTTGAGAAATAGCTGGAAAAACTTTTTTTTCACTCTGTAGATCATCTCTTTACTCTGCTGGTTGTTTTCTTTGGTGTGTGAACAACTTTTATTTTGATATGGTCCGATTTGTTGATACTTAATGTTATTTCTTATGCAATGGGATTTTGTCAAGAAAGTCCTTCCCTAAATCTATGTATTCAAGAGTTTTATCTATTTTATCTTCCTGCAGAGTTAAGTGTTTCTGTTTTAACATTTAGATCTTGGATTCATTTTGATTTTAGTTTAGTATATGGTAAAAGACAACAGTCTAGATTCAGTCTTCTGCATATGGATAGCTAGTTTTATTAGCATCCTATGCTGAAGTGATTGTTTTCTTCCAGCATATTTTTGGCCCTGCTATTGAAGATCAGACTGGTGAATGTGGTTGGGGTACTTTCTGTATCCTCTGCTTTACTCTGTTGATCCATATGTCTTTTTGTTTGTTTGCTTGCTTTTGTTTTTGTTTTTGGTGGCTATGGTGTTTTTATCATTGTAGCTTTGTAACATAAATTGATACCTGGGATTATTATATCTCATGCTTTGCTTTTGTTATATCTCATGCTTTGCTATTCTGGGTCGCTTCTAGTTCTATGTAAATACTAAGTTTGTTTCCTATAGTTCAGTCAGGGATGCTATTGGTATTTTGATTGAGATTGTGGTAAATCTTCATTTTAGTTCTGAAATTGAAAACATAGTAAATATCTCTTTGGGACTACTACAAAATGATAATTATCTTCATCTTAGTTTCTAAACTCTTTTGATCTCAATTTACCCTATGAAAAATATTTGAGAATGTACCCAAACACATGCCTACTTATTGTTATAGTTTATGTGTAGATATTAGTCTACAAATATGTTCTGAACATAGTGGGCATAAACAAAATTTTAAACAAGTAAAAGTAGATAAAATTAAGATAGATGTAGTATTTTTACTATTTTCCAGTGGACTGTCTCATGTTCCTCACTTTGGAGACCTGCGTTTGAACATCATTATTAGTTAAGGGCCCCTCACTCTGTAAAGAGCAGCTGAAGGGTCATCATTTCCAAGAAGCCTCTAGCTAGCTCCCTCCTCTGACCCCAGCAGTAATTTTGATTATCTTGCTTTATAAATACATCTTATCATAAATCAGAGGCCTAACCTGGTCATCAATATAAAAATGATTTTCAAACTTCTATGTAAAAATCTAAGAATTTGAGTACTTCATAGAGGAATATTGGAAGGAAAACATCATAGTTCTTACAAATATATGATGTTAAAAATCTAGACCTCAAGGGAGGGCTGGGTTTATAGCTGAGTGGTAGAATACATATCTTGCATGCCTAGGTCCTGGATTTAATCTCAGCCTTGAAGGGGAAAAATAGAGTTTGAAGGAACAAAACTTTGCATGTTGAAGTCGGTGTTACAAACTAGCAGTCTCTCAGTCACATCCAATCTACACAGATAGTGTGTTTTGCTGTAACTGTGGTTTGGGTTGTTTTTTGTTAATGTCTTCAGACTGGGAGTATATCTTCATTGTTAGACCCAGTTTGATCATTCACAAATTTGATAATACTTGGCTGCTTCAAATATGGTTAACTTCAAATGTTCTGAGGCTATATGACTTTGACAATACCCTGAGTCTCTTCATACTTTCTATACCTCCGCCGAACATACACAGAGTAACAATCTGATACTCAGGGTCACTTCCTAGCTACATTATCTCTAGCAAGTGACGTTAGTGCTTTCAAATACAGTTCCCTCAAATCCAATTTGATGATGGCAATTTCTAATCAGTGTGTTTCGTGGGACAAACAAGAATGGCTAAAGAACTACAAAACTGCTGGGCAAATATTAAAGCTATTATCAGATAGCCTCTTAGCCTCCTTTCTACGGTGAAATATTTTGTTCTTACGATTTTAAAATATACACACTAGTGATTACAGTTTATTTCCTGACAAAGGTAGCAGCCCCCAAACTATGAATATAAATAGATATGCTACTTAGAGCTATGAGAATAAAAATGTTAGAAATCCTTCACTGGTTTTCTGATAGAATTGTAACTATGATACATGAAAGAAAGGCATTGCGTATTATATGCTGGCATCTCAGAAAATTGTGTGATAGAGTTTGATGACAGCCTGCCTGTGATATTAACTGTAAATTGACTTGAATATGAGCACGGTCATCAGGATTGAAAACTGTCAAAGAATGTAATGATGAAACTGACTAAGTGCAGCAATGAGTGGTATCACAGGCCACAGAGAAGGGCAGAGTGCCTGCCAGGGCCTCTTTGGGTTCATAGTTCACCCTAACCTCATTACTGTCTTAATTAACTGCTCTGAAAAGGGCCACGGGTCTCCTGCGAGCAATTCGCAGATGACAGCCCTTTTGAAGGCTGAAAACAAAGATAGCCAGAAATAATAGCAAGGAATCAGGCATGCTACCGTGAAATCTTAGGCAAATATTAAAGACGGGTTCTTCTAGAGACATAGAGTTTGAGTTTCTGACCTCTGAAAATGCTTTCCCTCTTCTCTGACTACTGAACTAACACCATAGGCCATATTCCTCCATAGTTTCTATAAAGTCTTCTTTGATCCCTTCAAAAAGAACCCTCCCTCTGTCTTCTGAAATTCTGTCCTTTTTTTTCCTATTTTATATTATTCTTTGAGCTTATAAACATGGAGCCAAATCTTACTCCTCCTAACTTGTAAATCCCTTGAGGCACAGGGAAAAATTAATCATTGTTTAATTTTTTTTTTAATAAACTTTGTAATATCAAGCATGGTGGCATATTCACACTACTTCGGATTTTGGATCTGAAATTTCTACTCTGCATTTACTCTCCATTTTCAAATCTTTTCTTTTTGTCTATAAACAAGTGGCATAGGTCTCCTTGCTGGTCCTCCTCCCTCTAATCTCATCTGCATTGATTCACTGTGGTCTTCAATTCTTCTTTTATCAGCTGCCACAGCAGGGAACACTTCTGACTTGGTCACCTGATCAATCTATTTCTCATAGAAACTTTCAGTAATTCTCCGTGGCCCCCTGCAATATAGATAAATACCTTAGCCTGCTTTCTGAGACCTTGCTTAACTTATTCCCATCCTATGTTCCCACTTTCTTATCTCTCACAGTTTACCCTCAACAAATAACAACTTCTAATTTCCTACTCACCAAAGCCACCTTACAAGAGCCTACCTCCTTCATTTTGATTGCACCTTGCCTCTCCTCCAGTTCTATTTTCATTCCTCATTTCTTCCATCTAAAGTACTCAACTCCAGCTTAAGTGCCTGCTTGGCAGGTGGGAAGTTGTGAGTTCAATCCCCAGTACCAAAAAAAAAAAAAAAAGTACTCATCTCCCTGCATGTCCTTCCTATTACCTGCATAGTAAGGTAACTACACAACCCTGGAGTTTACCCTGATCCTCTGTTACCTCATTCTCCTGCATCAAGTCTAACACCTGATGTCATGACTAAGTGCTATTGATTGTATTCCCTAAAAATCTCTTGACTCAGTCAGTTTTCTATCTCTACTTCTAACACCATAGTAATCTGTCCACTGGTCTATTCAATGAATACTTAGTTTACACGTAAATAGTAAAATAATCTATTAATACATAATATTGTACTAATGTGTTTTAGTTTTGTTTCTGTCCTACAGTTTGTTTTTTTTGTTTGTTTGTTTTTTGTTTTTACCGGGGATCAAACTCACAAATTTGTGCCTGCCAGGAAGATACTTATACCACTGAACTAAATCCCTGGCCCTGTTCTTTGAGACAGGATCTCACTATGCAGTTCAGGCTGGCCTTGAACTCACTTTATCACCCAGGCTGGTCTGGAACTGACAACGATCTTCCTGCCTCACCCTCCCGAGTGCTGGGATTAAAGGCGTGTGCCACCACACCTGGCCTGCAGTACAGTCTTATTAAGCCATGTTTATGCTCAAGATTGTTTCTTATTACTCTAAGAATAAAAATCAAAAATACATACCATCTCTGCAAGCAGACCAAAGTTCAAGGTTGGCTACTATCTCTAGGGGTTTTGCACACACCATCCGTTGATCAGACTATTTCTTGGCACCCTGGCTACTCTGGCCTTCTCTCAGGTCCTCAGACCTTTCACTTTTTTCTTGTGCCTGGTATCATTTGACCACTTTATATGCTGTTTTTAGAATATTCCTTGGCTCTCATACCATTAACCCTAGGCATCCATATATCAAAAGCATAATTTCTCCAGGTGAATTATTCTCAATGTCCTGTGAATTCTATATTCTAACATCACCCTGCGCCTCTTCGTTGTGAAGCTACATAATCGGATCTTTACTTGCGTGCTCATTTGAATACTATCCGTCTCTTCTCTGCTGTATCCCTGTTTCCTGGCACTAACTTTCTAGATTGCTGTAAACTAGTTTCATCTCTTAGCACAGTCGATTCCAATTTCAATATAAACACTTATTTCTATGTGAGCAAATAACTTAACTTTAAGTATCTTTTTATACATTTCTCCATTAGTACATTATTTTATGGTTTAAATGCAAATGTTTGGAAAGGCCACTGCATAATAAGTAGCACACATTTGTTAATGATATTATTGCCCTTATAATCATATGTGACAACACTTTCTTTCTAGTTTCATGAGTGCATGCTATATCTCCCCTTTTAAAGTATAATTGTGTGTGGTCCCTATGAAACTTTGGGCAGAGAAAAGCACCCATAAATGCATATTTACTGCGTAGAATCTTCACAAGTGGGTCTCCTGCCGTCTCCATCGTCCCCGCCTCTATGATCCTGTCCTATTCCCCATCTCACCTGCCAAAATGAATTTCTGAGCATATAGAAGACACAGTTTTATGCATATATTTTGGTGTAGATAAATGTAGAATCATGTGGTAGAAGTGAAAAGGACTAAAAAATGGCCATGGATGAAAAAGACTAGCTTGTCTCTTGCCTAACCTCAAACATGCATTCCCTGAGAATAGCATCAGGTTCAAGAGAGTTATTGAGATGCAGTGCAGTGGAGTGGTAACAATCAGACCCTTCACTTCCTTTCTGGGGAAGTGCTCTGGTCTTTCCCTAGAAGATGTGAAACCAAAGGTTTATAAGGATTGGGGTTTATGTAGAAAATGACCCAAAATAAGAAAACAGAACAAGGCAAGTGAATGTACTACTCCCCAGGACAATTATACATTGCATGTACTGCAAATATGTACTAATGTTTTAAAAAATATAAATCAAGGGAAGGTACTATCATTTATGAAAAAACTAATATGGTTCCTGGTGACATGGTTTGTTCATTAAAAATCTACTCTTGAAGCCAGATATGCCCCAAGACTATTCAGATATATAATACAATAAATTTGCATTCTAAATAGGAGTTATATTGAATTGGGTTTTCTGTCATTTGCAATCAAAATAGTGCTGGAAATTTCTGCCTGGAAAAAGTGGGCAAAGCTGAAGTAAATTTTATAGATTGTCAGGTCTATAAAGAGTGAGAAAGATCCCAGTCAAACCCAGGTCCAACACATGAAAGGCTGGAATATCCTGTATTTAGGGAACTTTAAATAGAGATTGACTCTTGTTTTCAATGGAAAAGAGAAGATATTGCTGCTTAGTCTTTGTCTACATCCTGAGAGATAAAATTCCCTGTGGTTCTTGCATGTGCATTCTCTATTATGGACAAGGCAAATTTTAAATTACTAACCAAGTGAATTAATGGAAATATGAAATGAAGCACAGCAATCGATTTTTCAGAGGAATAAAAAATTCTAGGGGGAAAAAAGCAAGAAAAAAATCAGATTTGCTCCCATACTTCTTTAAGCGAATGAAGAAAAGAATTGATTTTTAAAACTATCCACTGACTACTGTACAAATATTAGTGTCATAAAGTATGCCAATTAAAAATCTGCTGTAGACAGATAAAATTTTATGAGCCATTTGGTGTTTATGCTGAGACTAATAATGATTTTAGCCCAAAGAATGGTAATTAGTTTACCCTATCAACCTACCATTTCCTTATGTGGCCAGGAGCCTTGGTAGGATGCGTTTTGGCCCCAGTCTGCCTGAGGACACCATTGCTATCAGTAACGCAACTGGGCAGGTGATTCTTGACTACCCAGCTCCTTTTCCAACACTTTTCCCTCTCTTCATCACCCTAATCATCATAATTGCCTTCAGGTCTGGGGCTTAAATGTCATTTTTTCCATGAAACATTCTCTGATAAGGTCAAATGTTATTATATCCTCCTCAGAGCCTATAATTCTCATTTTTTCAATTAATCCTAGTTGTGATTTTATTATTGAGGTAATGAATTAGGTGCATTTTAACACTGCCTCTGAACTACAGTCTCGTGGAAGACAGAGACTGTACCATGCCTGCTTGGTCATTCTTCTAATTTTCTCTGTACTGCCTGTCACAGAGCTACCCAGAGCTGCTCAGTTTGTTGCTAGACTTACTTAAGCTGGATTCACTTCTTTGTAAATTTCCTCTCTCTCCATCTCTCTCCTTCCTAACCTTCTAGCTCATCTCTTTCCCTTATTTTCCTCCCTAGGTTTGATAATTGCTGATGATACAGATATAATTCTGGGGCAAACAGAGAGAATGAAGCTTATCTTCTAAAGGAGAAAATAGATAAATGAGCAAAGTAATTTTCAAGAGTGATTCATGCTGTGAGGAAAATGAGGTTGATGGGGCGGAAGTGATGAGGGAGCTTGTTCAGAGGGGTTGGTCAGAGAGAGCCTCTAAAAGTAGTTAGAGGCTTGAATGGTGAGGAAGAGGTCAATACCAGAGGGGCTTGGGGGAGCAGGATTCAAATAACTGCTGCAGAAGAATCTCTATGTTCACCTTTTTTGCCTTAGGACAGAGTCCTGGGATGAAGGAAGGAATGGGTCATTGAGTAAGTGGCAGAACTCCTGTACTCCAGCCTGGCCATGTGGTGCAAGGTCTTCAGACTTCAGGGCTCTCACGTGCTCCCCGCATACAATGAAACAGCACTTTTGTTTTTGTGTTAAAAGTAAGGAGTTAATAATTTTTTGGTGACCTTTCTGCTTTTGAAAACGATATGTGCTGTGAAGGAGTCTTTCTGATCTATTATGCCGGGTATGTTGGCAAGCACACGAATTTTGACCTCATTAACTAAGAAGTCCTCTGAGACTTAGCCCAGATTTCCTACTACTTCCCCTTTTACCACCCAGTGCACTAAACATAAGCATATATCATTCTGTCTAGGTTTCTGCACATTTCTTCCTTTCTGAACAGCAAGCTCTTCCCCACTTGTCTAGAAGGCTGTGTTCTCTCCACCATAGAGATCAAGCAATGCCTGTGTCACGTGATGAAATCATCCCAGATCTTCACAAGAGTGAGTCCACCTTCTCTTCTTACACTTCCCTCAATGCTCATACCTTTCTCCTGTCATGCCACTCAACTGTCTCCAAGCCCTTTCTGTGGCCAAGTTTCCTCTTCTGGTTGAGTCTAAGCACCTTACAATCAGCCATCACCTGTCCCAATGCCTTGCGTGTCACACATCCCAAATCACACTGTACAGGTGGTTGTATTTGTTGAAAAATTTGCTAACAGACAGCAATCTAACAAGCATCACCCAATGGGTTTCTTCTTGATGACTGCTGTGGTTAATTAGCAACAAAAAGTGATAGTTAATTGGCAATGAGTTACTTGGATGTGGGAGCGATGCAGAGAGACCAGCAGGCAGAGGTGCAGAGGCGGTGAACGTGTCATCGCTGGTTTGGCTTATGGAGTTTTACCCAGATAAAAGATAAGCACATACACATCCAAGATACTTACTGAGCATGAACAGAGCCTTGCTTTGGAATTTTAGATGCCAAAATCACTGTAGAATTCCATGCTGGTGATTTCGACCTCCTACCATTAAGGTTTATGATTATGATTATTATTATTATTATTACTGGCATCAGGATTAGTAGCCAGCCCTTTTAAGAATTATGCTATCAAAATCGACATATTTTGATAATCTTTCATGTACAGGAACTGTAACAGCTACTGGGGTTCATGGGGCCCTCTTGCTTCTAATTGCTATTTCTGGTCCTGCCTATACCTGTAACCGTTACTCCACCGTCCTGCTCTGCAATTTGATCATTATGAAAATGTTACACAAATTGGATCTGCAATATGCCTTTTCAGAGCCCCCTTTTTTTTCACCTAGAAATAACCTCTGGAGATTCGTCTAGTTTATCACAGGGATCAGATCGGCAGTTGTATTTATTGATCTTCCTGCCTATCTGCGTAGCGTTCTATCCTTTGTTATAATACAACTCGCTTAGCCATTCACCTGTTAATGGAATCTGTGTTGTTTGCAGTTTGGGGCAATTATGAATAAAGCTACTGTAAACATTTGTGTTATAAAATTTTGTATAATTATTAATTTTCATTTCTGTGAGGTAACTCCCCAGGATTGAAACTGCTAGGTTACACAGTTATATGTTGTGTGTATATATGTATGTATGTGTTTGAGACAGGATCTTGCTGTGTAGTTCAGGCTGGTCTTGAACTTGCTATGTAGCCCAGGCTGGACTTAAACTCGCAGTGATCCTCCTGCCTCAGCCTTCCAAGCACTGAGATTACAGGTGGGCACCACCATACCCAGCTTTTATGTTTTATATTTTAAGAAATGACTAGGCCAGCAGTGGCGAACCTATGGCCCATGTGCCGCAGAAGGCTGTTTGTAAAATTGGAAGCTCTACAAGGTTTTCTGTCACTGGACTATGTAGTTTCCCCAAGAGTTGTACCATTTTATATTCCTATCAAAATTATAATCGAGCGATAAAGTTTTTCCAAATCATCATACATATTAGGTGGTTTTGCTGGGTGTCTTGGTTACTTTTCACTCATTGCTGAGATAAAATACCTGACGCCCAAAATTAGGGAAGGAAAGGTTTATTTAGCTTACAGTTCTTGGAGATTTCAGTCCATAATCAGCTGGCTCCAAGGCAGGGTGGCATGGCACTGGGGCAACACTTCAAGGCAGCAGCCAGAGCAAAAACAGCCAGAGTAGAAGGGGGCAAGAGCAAGAGTCTTCTCCTTCCTTATATTGTACATAGGACACCCCCACCCAAGGGTGGGTATAGCTTCACAAATCTCCTTGCCTTCCTTTGCACAGGATGAAGATGTTTATAAAGTAAGACCCCTGGCTCCCTGCTGAGTCTCTCAGCTAAACTTCTGACCTTCTCAAATTAACACAATGAATAGGTAACTGCTTGTGCTCTCCACGCAGGATGTAGAACTGCTGAGTTACTTAATTAAGCTTCTAGACTTCTGGAGTTGACACAATGTATGAACCATAACACTGGGCTTTTTAAATCATTATTCTGGATGTATACTAATGCCTCACTGTGGTTTAACTTGTACTTCTCTAACAGCTGCTGGTACTTAACATTCTTTTCATATACTTGTCAGCTTCTTATCTGTGAAATGTCTATTCATGCATTTTGCCTGTTTACTAATACACATATTTGATTTTTTTCAGTTGTACTTGAAGAGGTCTTCATATTTTATGGATACTAGTCATTTGTCAGATATGTGTTTTGTAAATATTTTCTCCCACAAAGAATTCATCTAGTTATTTCTTAACAGGCTCACAGAGCAAAAAAAAAAAATTAATATTAATGAAATCCATTTCTTTGGATTTCTTTTTCTTTAATGTGTCATACTTTTAGTGTCAAAGAACTCTGCCTAGCACTAGATCCTAAAGAACTTATGTTGTCTTCTAAAAAATTTATAGTTTTGTATTTTATATTTAAATCTATGAAGCATTTTAAATTAACTGTTAAAGTATGAGATTTAGGTTAGTATTTCTTTCCTTTTCTTTCTTTTTTTTATTGCCCCTGCATCACATATTAGCAAATTACTCTTAGACATTTTATACCTGTTAATCAGTTGCTTATATACGTATGCATCTCTTTCTAGATTTCATTCCATTTCTTTGATCAAATGTCTATGCTTTCGCCAATGCTATACAATCTTGATGGTTGTGTCAAAATATCGAATCTTTAAGTCAGATATACTAATTCTTCCCACTTTATTTTTCTTTTCAAGTCCTTCACATTTTCATCTACATCTTCTTCAAAGTTGCCTCTGTCTGCAGAAAAGTTTGCTGGGATTTTGACAAGAATTTCATTAAACCTATACATCAATTTGGGGGACAATTAATCTCTGTAGTATATTGAGTTTTCTGACCCATAAACATTATGTGTCTGTACATTTGTTTCTTTAACAATTTTTAGCTTTCAGCATACAATTCTATAAATGCTTCATTATATTTATGTCTAAGTATTTTCCTTTGAGCTGTTACAAATTACTGCATTTTAAAAATTTTGATGAACAGTTGCTCATTGCTGGTGTATATGTAATCATTTATTTTTGTCTTTGTCTTGTATCCTGTGACCTTGCTGAATTCATGTATATGTTCTAAATGTGGGGAGTTTTTTTGTATGTGGATTTTTAAATTTTTCTTTGAAGAAATTATATTGTTTATAAATACACTTTTATTTCCCTCTTTTGGTCTGTATGTCCGTTTTTGACTACTGCACAGGTCAAATTTCCAGCATTCTGTTGAATAGAGTGGCATTACAGCCTAGCCTTGTTCCTGACCCTAAAGAGAAAGCATACAGACTTTTATTATTATATTTTGAATATATTAGTGGTGGGTTTTTTCCTTTGATTTGTTTAGTTTTCATACATGCTGTTTATCAGGCTGAAGAAATTTCTCTTCCTTACATTTCTGAGTTATTTTTAAAACTCACAAATCTTTAATTTTGTCAAAAGCTTTTTCTGTATCAATTGACACATCATCTATTTTTCATCTTCAATCTGTTAATATAGTGAATTATATTAGTAGATATGTTAATATTGAACCAGACTTGTATCCAAGGAATAAACTTCATGTGGTTATGGTTTATACTTCTTTCTATGTATTGTTAAATTTTTGATAATATTTTGTGAATAATTTTTGTGTCAGTATTTATGAAGGATGGTGATCTTTAGTTTTCTGGTTAAGTACTGCCTTTGTCCTATTGAAGGAATACTAGTTTTATAAAGGATTGAGAAATATTTTTCCTTTTTATTCTGAAAGTGATAGCGTAGAATCGGAATAACTTATTTTTTAATCATTTGGTAAAAATCATCTGTGAAACCATGTATGCATGGAGATTCCTTTATTGAAAGTTTTAAAACTATACATTCAATTTCATGATTGTAGGAATTCACATTCTCTTCACCGTTTCTTTACAGTATATTGAGTGTATTGTCTTAGTTTGGAGGAATTGGTCCATTTCACCTAAGTTGTCTAATTTGTGTGTGCAGAGCTGCTCATTGTATTCCATTTTTGTCTTTTTCTGTCTTTAAAGGCTATAATGACATCTCTGTTACTGGTAATGTTTTTGTTCTCTTTGCCAGTTTTGGTAAGGGTTTGTCAATTTATTTGTTTTCCAAACAAGCAGCTCTTTATTTCATTGATTTTCTGTATTTTTCTGTCTTTAGTTTCACTGATTTCATTATGTCCTTCCTTCTGCTGGCTTTCTGTTTTCTAGGTTTTTGAGGTAGCTACTTGGATAATTGTAAGAGTTTTCCTGTTTTCTAACCTGTGTATTTAATACTATATAGTCCCCTGTCTGCACTGCTCTAACTCTATCATATGAATTTTGATGTGTTGTATTTTTATTTTCATTTGTTTGAAAAATATTTTAAAGTTTATCTTGAGACTTCCTTCTTGACCCATGCCATGGGTCCTTTAGAGATGCGTTGTCTAGTTCTATGTACTTGGGGTTGTTGCTGACATCTTTTTGATTTATAAAGTTTTATTTCACCATAATCCTGAGACAGACTAGCAGGGCCTGACTTTCTCATTTCTCCTGTGCCAGCCAGAATGGGGCACAATGTGGCAGGTGGCTGTTGTGCCCCAACCTTCGTCTCCCTTCCCTCAGCCTTCTCTCTCCAGTGGACTGGGACACCTTGGCTCTGTGGTCTCGCTAGTAATTCAGTGTCCAGTCTCCTCCAGGGCCAATCTGACATGACTACAGCTCAACTGTCATACACTGCTGCCACTTCTTTGGGGGGAGGGGGGCCCCTTAACATGTCTAAGATCAGGAAAGGAGGGATCTGGGTCCACTGTTAATGTGTCCAACCTCCCTGAACCCCAGTTTCCTATGATGAACACAGCTAGCCTTCCTGAAGGTCCCCTGTTTTTAGCAGCACCATTTTCCCCAGACAGGACTGCTTTCAAACAGCTCCTGCTGCTCTGCCCACTAACTGGACCTCTACTATGGCAGCTGTAGCTATTCTGGAGACCCGCTCCCACTGACCAATCAGCAGGTCCAAAGTTGAACCAATGACAGTTCTGCACTTGGGCTAATCACGGGCCTGCCGTGGCTATATAAGTAGCACTTTCCTCACGCTTCTTGGGTTGGTTAGGAGGGCTCCCTCTAGTTTTCTGAACATATTGTGCAGTAACATAGGCCCTGTTAAATTAAGATTGATTTTCAGAGTCTCATAAACTTGCTCATGATTTTTTTTTTCTTGAAAGGTAGGGACCCTAGTAAATCTACTCAATATTCTTATCCTGAGTAATGTTGACAGAGCAATTGTCCCGAGAGAAAGAGCAATAAACACTACAGGCCGCTGGCTCCAGAAACCTGCAGCCACTGAAGCTCAGCAGCAGAGACCAGTGCCTGGGAGAGTTGACCTTCAGTATTTGACACAAGTGGCACCAGATGGTAGCGGCTGGCCATGGCAGTGACCAACAGACAGCTGGGTCAATGGTTGGCATCCAGAACTATCCAAGATTGCTAGCAGAGCTGTACTTTGCCAGTTCATGATTGCCATCTGAATCAAGCAAAAGAATAGTCAACTGAGTAACAACAGTCAGATAAACAACTCTGTGATTTCCGTTTTTATTTTTGGAGACTCTGATTACAGGAATTAGGTCATTTGTTATAGACCTACGTGACTTGTCCCAGAGGCTCTGTTTTCAGATTATTTTCTTCCCGTGGTTCAGATTATTTGTTCCTATTGTTCTTTCTTTCAGTGCACTATTTCTTCCTTCTCTCCCTCCCATTTTCTTGGAAGCATATTCATTATCTTTATTCTTTTGGTTGCTACAGTGGTACCTTGGTTCATCAACTTGATTCTTTCCACAGTTCTCATCACAAATGGGGTTGGGTGAAAAGGAAAAGAAATTTAATGCTCAGATTCAATGTGGACCTTATGGGGAAATTTGATTTGGTTCTCGTCCAGTTTGGCTTGTGAACAGAATGGTGGAGAGAACTGAGTTCGTGAATCAAAGTACCACTGTATATTTGAAATCTTACATTTTCCATTTGGCTCATCTTGATATTTATTTGTTTTAAGATTTTATTTTTTCATTTATTTCAAGGTTTTGTTTTAATTTTAATTTTAATTCTTTGGTGAAGCATTTTTATGATGGGTACTGTAAAGCTTTATGATATACATCTAGTTAGCTCTGTCGCCGTCTCTCAATTGTCTGTTTCATTCAACTTTGAACTGTTCCTGGTCCTTGTTATGATGAGCAATTTTGTAGTGAAACTTAGATATTTGGAATATTTCATTGTCACTTTTCTGGGTATTATTTAAACCTGTTTTAGCTGAAATTTTCTGACAGCAGTTTGGCAGGGTAATTGTGTGGTGGGGCCAGGGGTCATTTTATTATTGCTGAGAAAGAAAATTCCAGATTTTCACTTAGTCTTCATTTTTACCTACGGTAGGAGCTGCTCCTTACTGGCAGGTGTAGCTGGGGCTTCTGGCTCCACTTTGAGCCTCCAGTAAGACCTCTGTACCAGAGAAAAGCAAGAGTCTCCTCTGTGGCCCTCATGACAGCAAAGTCTGGGAGGGGCTTCATCAATACTGAAAGGAATAAAAGTCCTGACTCTCCATCAAGTCTTTCAGTAGATCACAGGGAGAGAGGGAAGGTGTGCCTGTTACTGATGACTTTTGGTAGAAGCCCAGGACCTCCCATGTTCCTGGCCCTGACAGGGAGAGGGACCTTATTAGGGCGAGCAAAAATGAAAGTCTGCATTCCTCTCTTGACCTGGCAGGATGGAGGGCAGTTGGCACTTCTTGTTACAGTATAGCAGAGTGAAAGCTGAGCCTCCTCTTGGCCTTTGCCGCTGGGGATAGCAGTAAGGACATAGGTTTTGCTGTAGTATTTGGTTGTAGTAGAGCCACAATCAGCTGAAAGTTTTCAGTTTTACCGCACTGCCCCTTTCTCATTCCTTTGACTGAAAAATGCAAGCTTGTGTTGTGGTTTTGTTGGCTTTGGCCCCTTGGAATTTCCAGTTTGCTGGCTTCTTCTGCACCCAGCGTGGGATATATGATGCTCAAAAGAAAACCCAGGGAACTCACTGCCAGCCACGGTTGAGGGCACCCTGTCCTTTTGGATCAGGCACTTTCTCTTCCACATTCAGTTTCCTTTATACCATGTCCAAGGTCTGGAAATACTTTTTTTTTTCTTTCTTTCTCCTTTGGATTAAACAGGGGGAATAGAGAAAGGACATCTACTCTGTCTCTGTGGAAAAATCTGCTGCTGCACTGCTTATAGCAAGCATGAGCCTGGAAAATACCTGACATCAAAAGGCTTAGGTGTATAGAAATTTCATTACATACTCAAAACCTGAGGATTCAGCGAAATGAACAGAAAAAAGAAGATTGAGTTTTCAGTGACCAGCAAGTATTCAGAAATAACTGGAATGTAATGGGTGCATGGGAAGGCATGAAGAGTAGTGGCTGAACATAAGGGCTTGGCATGGTCTCATTTCTCCTGGACTAATGAAAAGCTATTGAACGCTACTGTAAAGACCACAGCTTGGTCCATGGGCATTTTCAAGACAACCTTCCTGTAATAGCTCAAAGAATTGTCCAGAGGTTGAGGCGGTAACAAGTAGACATTTCCTAGTGGTCAAGGTAGAAACAAAGGTATCATAATAAATGTATTATGTAATAACCAAAATAGTATGGCAATTGGAAGTTAGTTGTATGTGATCAGAATTAAGGTTGTCTTACAGTAGGTTGTGCACTAAATCAGAAATGTCAAGAGTGATTTACCTTCAAAGTCATCCAGATTACAAGATTTAGGCACACAAAAAATGATCAAGCAATCCAACAATGAAAATGCAAACTATTAGCTTCCTATTATTTTGTTTTGAAATTCTGTATCATTTTTGTTTTGTTTATAAAAGAAAAAAGAGTGAGAGAGAGAGACTTACCTAAAAGCTAGGAGCAGCCTTTCTATGTATACTTATGATCTGTTCCTATGTATACTTATAATTGTTAATCATGCAATAAGACTTCCATCGCTATAGCTATAAACACTACAGAAAAACCAATTATGGTTTTGCATTCCCTTGGTGCAGCTGCAAATCAATTATGCTGTATTTTCAATATGACAAACTGCTTGCAAGATTGTGCATTATTTTCCTTCCTCATTTTTGCATTGTTAATTTGCTAAGTAATTATCTCTCCAGGCAAGACTTGTTTGTTATGGACACAAAACATTTCAGGAAACTGGAGACCAAGGGTTGAGAAGTTCTTTTATGGGCTCATCTTCCGGCCTCCAGCCTATGTCTTCTTAGTACCCACCTGCTGGCTTTGAGTGAATACATAGAAATCATTTCGTTTAGGAGAACAAAAGGCTGAGAGTGAGTCGAATCACAATATTCTAAATCCTAAACATACTTTTACAACTATTGAAACATATTTTTAGGGCCAGGAATATAGCTCAGCAGCACAGCGCCTGCCTGGCAAGTGTGAGGTCTTGAGTTCAATTCCTGGTACCCTCCCCCACCCCAAAAATAAACAAACATATTTTATTATGTTTAAACATACTTTAAGTGTATTTTTTTTTGCAATGGAACTATTTTTAAATGAAGTCTCCTTTGAAGCTGATTGCACAACAGAGAAAGAGAAGGGGGTGCTTTGGCTGGTGCAGCGGAGGTGCGTCTGCATCTCCACCTGCCTCTGACACCCTCCTCTTCCATTCATGTTTGCCTCAGAGATGCACCTGCAGGAATCCAGGCCTGGTTGCAAGCAGTGCCATTCTGAATGACTTGCACTATGGTTTGGGGGTAACCTGAGAAGCCTCCAAGCTCCATTGGTTGAACCTTTGTAGTAGGACCTTGTGGATGATACTTAGAAAGGAGGGAATAGTAGGGTCCTGTTCTCTTCCCGTCCGCTGTCCTTCTCCTGCCATTCAAATGTCAGCATTTTGCTTCTACTGCATTCCTAAAAGGATGTGCCATCATCTATTGCCCTCACCAGAACTAAGTGATCAGGTGTCATTCCTTTAAACTCTAAAACTGAGCTAATAGGTAAATGCTTCCTTTTTGTACACTAGTTACCTTAGTGATTTTGTTGTAGTAACTTAAGGTGGGCTAATATAACCTGATTGCATTCTTTCATCGTTTAAGATGGAAAACTTCCATTTCTTCACTGCTTCTACAAATATATATATATTGAGTACTTACATTCTAAAGCACAGTGCCAGGAACTGAGAATATAGCAACAAGCAAAATGAAGGGTACTGGATTCACAAAGACCATGGCTCCTACAATGCCCTATTCCTCTGTAGCACTCTCAATGCAGATAAAGGCTTCCTTCCCTCTGCAGTGTGTGCCCTTTCCCTCCTCCATTCAGCTGGGCTGTGACCTCAAGGTTTCTCCTTCTCCAGTAGCCCGCTGAAAAAAGTGTATGTGTCATAGTTCTCTTCTGCTGTGTCCAGCACAACTCCTGAGACTCTGGAGGGAGGATGGTGGAGGACAAAGAAACGCAGAATGTCCAGTTAAGTGTTAATTACAAGTAAACACACAAGTGCTGAATATCCAAATCTCCTAAATACTACATGGCACATACTTTCATTATAAAATTATTAAAATTAATATTTAGTGTAAATATGACCCCAAATATTGCATGGGTCACACCTATTTTGAAATACCATTTCTGTTTGTCTGAATTTTAAGTAGATGACACCTATTTTTTCTGGTGATTAGAACATGGTGGTTGGAATTGCTAGCTATATGGTAAATCATACTTGAATTCTGTCACTTTCTGACTTAGCAAGTAACTCTGAGCTTCAACTTCCACATCTTTTAAATAGAGATTGACAATATGATCTATTTTCTGTGTTTATTGAAAGTATTATAAGCACAAATGCCTTTAGCATGCCTACCACTGAATATTTTTGCAATAGATTGGTGTAGGCTTTTTTCATTTTTTGAACTACAGAAAATATCAGAATTTACAAACATACACATACACGCATGATTCATAGCTTAATACATAGGAAACACAAACTGTTATGTGATGTGCATGGCTGTATCTATAAAACACATATATTTATGTGCTTATTCTACTCCAGCAAAATAGATTGCTGTCAGCTAGGGACAAAAAACTAGATAAATTTCTCACAGTATTTCAGGATTGTAGAGGCAGAAAAACAGCTATGAAAATGCAAGCAGTTATTATACAGTTAGGATTCATGGCCCAATGGAAAAAAATCTGTGCTTAATTCAAGAGTTTCTTGCCTTGGTCTTAAGACAACACAGATATATTTTCAGTCTGTCAAGCTTTTTCAAGTGCTATAAGCTGTACACAGCTTAAATGAATTTTGTCAGGCATATTCTTATACAGAGAAATCCAAGGCATATGTTTTCAACTCGTTTTACTGACTAAAGTGTTTCTTTGTCTTTGTTCTTTCTGAATTCACAGATGCTTGCACAGTTTCAGGAGGTATTTTACTTTGCTGCCCTAGAATTAGAAGTTATTAACAAAGAGACTGGTGATGATGAATTTACAGGCATGTCTGTCTCTCCATCTTCTTCTTTTCTGTATGTTGATTACTGATCATGCAATAGGTGATATTATGCATTGGCAGCACTCTGAACTGTATTAATTCCATTTGGAAAATGGAATGGATATTAACAGCATTAGTCAATCAGAAAGTCAGAGTTGGAAAGAGCACTAGTAATAAAATTCATGTCTGAAATTGTTATGAGTAAGATACTCAGTAAGTTCAGGCCCTTAATAATGAACTCTGATTTATGATTAAGATAGGTCAAATTTTCAGTACTGTATGTAATTTTATCCTACAGAATGAAAGATCCAGTTTACTCTAGATATCCTTTGCCTGATTGTAGATTTTTAATCACAAACAGTAAAAGGAAAATTTCATTTGCCCTACTGAGGTGGATTTAAAGCTTGGTATAAAAGTTTCTGAAAAATGACTAACTTTTGACAATAACCTTAAGAGACTACCATCAGAATCACTTTTGTTTTTATTAACACATCAGAAAAACTGCACCAAATAATATTTTACATGTAAATCACCTGAATATATATTACCAGAATATGATATAAATTTGAAAAAAATATCACCCTTGGGATAGACCATTTCGAAAGGCCAATTAATCTCAACAACTTTTATACTTTGCAGCCTTTGTTACATCGAATGACACAGGCTAAGAACCTGTAGTGCAGTGTACATGTGTGGCTTCTTCCTGAGTCAGTTATCGTTCTCTGATTGGATTTAGGGGCTCAAATGATGCTTGAGGCTACAATATAAATGTTATCATAATTTGCTTTAAGGAAATGGTGTTAGGGAATGTCAGGTAGAGGGGGTGGTCTGTGGTTTTTGTAACAGTGTTTAAGGATAATATTTGTCACTTTCCTTGAGTAATTAACCTGCAATTTATTTTAAGTATTTAATTACATTTTTTTAAGCTGCTAGCTTGTAAGTTGAAGGAGACAAGATCTCTCTGCAGGTTCTTTTTTTTTTTTTTTTTTTTTTTTTGGGACCAGGGATCGAACTTGCTACCTCACACTTACCAGGCTAGTGCTTGAACAACTGAGCTAAAATCCCCGGCCCCAGGTTCTTTATTTTAATGCAAAATATTATTTTCATGGACCGATAATATGAAAATCTTGAGTATATATATATGTATGTGTTCAGTAGCCAAATCACAGTTTAGGACCTTTGCATCCTTTCTAAACTAGTAGCCACTTTTCAAAGGATTTTCCTTCCCGTGTGAGGTCACTGCTGCTCAACTGCTAATGGAATACATTCCTTTTGCCTGATCTTGGACTTTAAATATAAGCAACCACACAGCTTGTGTTCTGTTTGTGTGTAGCTTCTCCTCCCTCTTAAAATCATAAGCACGAATTAATTGTACAGTCTAATGGGTTTCTTTGTGAATTTTCATGCATACAAATGACATGCATTGATTGTATCCAGCCTCTTGATGACCCTCTCTTACCTCTCCCTCCTCCTGGGCCCTTACCCATTCCCTAATAGTCTCCTTCCACTGTCACCTCATCTTCTTCCTACCTTCTGGATTCCTTATCTGAGAAAAAAATGCAATATTTGACTATATAAATCTGACTTATTTTACTTAATGATATAATCTCCAGCTCCATATATTTTTCTGCGATAGTAACATGATTTAGTTCTTTATGGCTGAATAATTTATTTTTCTATTCATCTGTTGAGAAGTCTCTAGGCTGATTCCTTAATTTGAGTACTGTGAATAGTACCATGATAAACAAGTATCTTTCCCGTGTACTGACTCCTTGTTTTTCCTGGTACATGCTGAGGAGTCGTATAGCTGGATCATATGTTCATTCTTCTTTTAGTTTCCTGAGGAACCTCCAGCTGACCTGCAGAGTAGCTGTACTAATTTATATTCCCACCAACAGTGTATAAGTGTTTATTGTTCCCCACATCCTCGCCAGTATTTGTTATATTTTTGTTGTCATTGTTGTTTTTTCCTCGATAATAGCCGTTCTCACTGGGGTGGGATGAGATCTCAGTCTGGTTTTGATTTGCATTTCCCTGATGGCAAAAGAAATTGAACATTTTTCTTGTATTTATTGTCCATTGAAACTTTTCCATTAGGGAAGTGTCTTCAACTCATTGGCCCATTTATTAGCTGAGGAGGCATCTTTAATTCAGTGTATATTTTTGGCTCCTTTACAATAATCAGATGGTTGCAGATGTATGGATTTATTTCTGGGTCCTCTGTTCTATCCCACTGGTATATATATCTGTCTTTATGACAATTCTGCCCTGATTTTGTTACAATGGCTCTGTTGTATGTATTGAATTCAGGTATTGTGATATATCTATCTAGTAGTGTTCTTTTTGCTCAGATTTATTTAGCTATTTGGGATTTTTCTGTGCTTTAATACAAATTTTAGAATTGTTTTTCTACTTCAATAAAAAATGTCATTGGTATTTTGGTGGGGATTGCATTGAATCGGTAGATTAATTTTGTTGGTATGACTATTGTAACAATATTATTCTCCCAATCCATGAAAGTGAGGTATTCTTTCATTTTCTAGGTTTGTTTTTTATTTTTTTCTTCAGTGTTTTCTAATTTCCATTTTAGAAGTCTCTCAACTCCTCAGGTATGTTTATACTTAGTTTTTATTTTATTTTATTTATTTATTTTTTTGGTATGTTTGTTTAAGGATACTATGAGTAGAACTATTTTCTTGATTTCTTTCTTGGCAAGTTCTTACTAATATATAGGAAGCTACCAAATTATTTTTTTTGTTTTTTTTATCATTCTAATTTGTTGAATTTTTAAATCAGGTCTAAGAGAATTTTGGTGAACTCTTTAGGGCCTTAAAAGTGTAGAATCACATAATCTGTAAACAGGGATAATTTGATGTTTTTCTTTCCCAATTGGATCCTTTTTAATTCTTTATTTTATTTTAAAGAGAAAAAAACAAAACAGTGATACAGAATTTCAAAACAAGATAATAGGAAATTAGCAATGGTTAATACATTGTGTGTTATCTTAAAAGTAGTTGCTCAGATTACAAGATACAGGCATGCAAAATTGATCAAAAAATATAAGCACCCAGCTGCTTCTTTCAATGAACTAAAAGAAGTGAGTAGTATAACTGTCTTAGCTATATTTTCTATCCCTTTTAATTCTTTCTCTTGCCTGACTGCCGTGGCTAAGCTTTCCAGTACTCTATTAAATAAGAGTGGTGACCAGGGGCTCCCTGGTTTTGGTGTTAAGAGGTTATGCTTTCAGGTTTTGCCCCTTCAATGAGGCTGGCTAGGAGCTTTTCATGCGCAGTCTTTATGTTGCAGTGTGAATCTTCTATAACTAGTTTATTCAGGGTTTTTATGATAAAAGGATCTTACTTTTCATGAAAGACTTTAAATATGCATATATAAGAAGGAGTATGTGTTTTTTAACCCTTGATTCTGTAGGCTACAAGTAATATTTACTAATTAACATACCTTGAAACAAAATTGAATCCCTGGACTGAAACCAACTTCTTTACAGCATCTTGGTATTGCTTCATATCACAGACCTCACAGTCTTTCAGTTATGATGTTAAAAAGCATTTTGTTAAGGATTGTTTGCTCCGTGTTTATAAAAGTTTTTGGTTTATATTTTCCTTGTTGCTGTTGGTTTTATTATCTTAACAGATTTTGGTGGCAGGGTAATACAGATTCCATTGAATGAATTTGGAAGCATAAATCCATCCTATCATATGATATTCCTTGTTGGGAGAATTCTTATTACAGTTTAGTGCTCACAACTTGTTATTGATCTATCTAAATTTTTATAGCTTCTTAGTTCAGTTTTGGAATGTCATATGTATCATGGCAATTAGATTTCTAGATTCCCAACTTATTGACATACTTTTCAAAGTACTTCCGAAGACCTTTCTTGGCGTATCCTGCTTTCCCCTCTAATTTCGTTAATTTGGGTGTCCTCTCTCTTTTGGTTATTTTGGTTAAGGATTTGTTACTCTTGTTTCTCTTTTAATAGAACTATCTCTTTATTTCATTCCTTGTATTGTTGTTATAGTCTCTGCTTCATTTATTTCTGCTCTAATTTTTATAATTTTTTTCTTGTACTCATTTTCTGGGTTTGATCTATGAACTGTATCCCACAGATTTTTTATGTTGTTTTTTAATTTCTCATTATGTTTCCTTGTTACTGTTTTAATTTGATAATCTCATGTTCAGGCTTCATTTTTCTTCCACTTGATCTAATTTTTTAATGAGGCTTTCAACTGGGTTTTTGTTGCATTTGACTTGCTGGGTTTTTACTTCAGAGATTCATGTAGTGTTTTTCAAAATCTCTTAATTGAATAGCTCTTTCATATAAGGTATTATCTTCTTTAATTCATTAAACTGTTTATGTGTATCCTTTTTGAAGTGATCAATTGTTTAAATTTTAAATTTTTCATCTGGCATTATTCACTTTTAGAGTCACATACTGAAGATAATGAGCCTTTGATGAAGTCACCTGGCTTTGTTTCTTTTACATTTCTTCTGTTTTTGTGTTGATATGTGTACATCTGTCCGGATGGATATGCCTTCTTTCCAATTGTATGTCTCTTTGTAGAATGTAGCCACCTCCTCAGAGTTCAACCCCTCGTATTACTCAGAGAGTAGAAAACAAATTGCCATAGCAATGACAACACAAAAAGAAGCCAGATATAAAAATATAGTATAAAACAAACCTAAAAGCTACATCACCAACAATGATAGAAAGGGGCAAAATAATGTAGAACAAATTAAAAAGATAAAAATTAGGAGCTGGGGGTTTAGCTCAGTGGCTTAAGCACCTGCCTGGTGGGTGGGAGGTTGTGAGTTCAATCCCCAGTACAATGAAAAAAAAAGATAAATATTAATAGTTTAAAATAATAACAATGAAATAATTTTAAAATGGAAAAGGAGAAGGAAAAAGAAAGAAAAGACATGGATAAAGTAGGAAAACAATGAAAAAGAGGAAAACAGCAAGAGATTTTTTAAAAATTCAATTAGAGAATTTTAAAAAGTAAAATTCAATGAGAGTATACAAAATGGGAAGAAAGACCAAAATGAGTTCAAAAAATTCCATCTAATCAAAGAACTTGGATTGTAAAAGCTTCATTCTGGGTCCTCTGATGTTGAAATCTACCAGCGAGGTTGGGCAGAGTCATACTTGGGGTTCATTGCAATTCCTCCCTGCTCCCTAATACCTAGAGGTGCTGCATGTAAGCTAAAGCCTGTCTGGTGTTTCCCACCATGCTGGGCCAGTTAAAGGTATTTTCTCTGCAACAGTACAGTATTCATTTATGAGGTTTTTGTCTTTTTATGGCATCCAGAGCTGCTGCCTGATCCCGCCTGGCTTCATAGGCCGTGGGCACATCAGGTGCTCACTCATTCCAGAAGCCCCCCAGTCTGTGCACCCGGGGGCAGGACAGATGTCCAAGCCAAGATGTAGCTCCAAATATATCAGAACGAGAGGGAAACAAACACACCACTGAGTTTAGCACTGGACAGGGAAGTCACAGGAGTCAACCAATCTGTCGGCCTCTAGCTTGGCCCTCAGCCCTGACTCCCTTAGTGAATCACATGTAACCTCCCTCCTTCCTCACCACGTAGGCCAGTGTCAGCAACCTTCGCAGACCGCACTCCTGTTCACTTCTTAACAGGTTTGCAGCTGGCCTTCCCTCTCTCTACAACTATCTCATAACTGTCTGCCACATAACCTCCAGAGCAGTTGTTACATGACCTCTCATTCTCGGAGTATTCAGTCCCAAACAATGAACACCTTCACAAGATGGTTCCTGGTTACACTGCTCTGAGATACAGCAAACACTGCATTGTATTTCTTCTCCCAAGCTAGCTTGCTGTGCAGGAATAATCACTTAGATTAAATCACTGCACTGGATTTATAACTTAAAGAACTACGGGATTCTCCTCTGGGTAGGATGGACCATCTGTTGCTTACCAATGGCACTGCCTGCGTGCTCCAGGCTTACCTTGTGCTTATGGCGTGAGCTGCCCTCCCAGCTCACCAAAAATACTGATTCAATTATTTTTCCCTTCATCCTCTTTGCATTACCTTCACCATATTGAATTTTCAGTAAATACTCTCTACCCCACATTTAGGAATATGTGATCCTTCACATACATGGGTAAACATCACAGTAGGTTATGTACTGTTAGTTTATAGTCAGTCCTACCAGGCCCATATAAACAGCTAAGTATAATGAAGTTACTAATATTTTCATGTGAAAGACTTCACAACATACAAATGTTATCAGACGTACTGAGATTTTATTCAACTTTTTATTGTCTACTGGAAAGAACAGTTAACTTAGCATTGGAAGACTTAAGTATTTGTCCTGTTTCTCCCATGCATTATGAGTTGTGTCTGTAAGAAATTAGAGAAATGCTTCAAATCTTGAATGTTATCTCCTTTGTGGATAATGTTACTCACTCCACTTTTTCTTTAGCATTTTAAAAATGGTTACAAGTGTGCAAAGATTTTTTGACAATGATGTTCTCTACACTATGAATAGCAGAAAAAAGAACAAGACAGTCTAAATACTTATCTGTTTAAAAGTGGTTAAATGCTATCATATCCATAAATTTAAAATCTAAAACTGTTAATTATATAGATTTATATATTCACAAGAAAAACATCATTATGATACATTTTTGAATTGAAAAAAAGTTGAAAAATGGTGTACCTAGATTCCATTTTTAATAAAATAAAATAGAAATAAAAGGTAAACTGATAGACTAGTAGTTTGATTGAGAACTTTAGGCCACACACCAAGTATGGTTGACTTTGGAGAGGAAGAGAAATAAAATTGGTAAGAAGGCTAGTTTAATACTTTTTGAGTTCTTAATATATGCCTGACTCTATTCTAAACATATTAATCGGTTAATTTTCACTATAATTTTGTTTTAAAGGTATTATTCTCATTTTCACTGTATAGATAAGAATACTAAGGTCCAAAAACAGGTGAAATAATTCCGAGTTTATAACAGAAAATTATCTAAAGGGTAGAAAGGGGATCTAAATGCATGTAGTCTAACCAAAGATACTGTTTTCATCCTGAAGTGGAGTGGGTGTACTTGAAGAATACTTTCTTCCAACATCACGTGTTTCTTTTTGGTTTAAAGCTCTTCACCAAACACGTCTTACTTTACAACTCTAATATAATCCATTTGCAAATGAGATCATATCTGTGGGAGCTTTTTTTGTTTTATAGCCTGTCACTTGCTTTACTTAGTTAAATGCAAAAGCACTAAAAGCTGCTCATTATATTGCAAAAAATACAAAGTTGTCTTGTGTATTAACATCTCTTTTTGCCATCTTTGCTAGAGTAAGGGAAGTTGAAAATAAGACAGTAATATTTCCATCATTTAGTTACATTTTCTCTATAATGTAACTCATGATTACTCTGCAGATGGGTTCTGATTATCAAATTGTTCGTCCTCCTAAACCCACTTGTATCAATGGCATGTTAGACAATAACTAGTGAATGGTGTCAGCACCCCATCCTCAGAGCTACTGCCAGCAAAAAGCATTTGGGCCAAGAATAAGAATGACAAGTGTATACATTTCCAGCTTTTCAATCAGCATGAAAATTAGTCACTTATAGATGCTGAGTGATCTTGTAGAAAGGGCTCCAGCTGCAGATGAAATACCAAACCAAGGATGATAAGAAGAGTGCAGGCATTCAGCATTTTTCCTTTCAGCTGTTGCAGACGGAGGGCCTCGGCAGTGGGGCGGGGTTGGCAGGAGTTATTTCTGGAGCTGAAGGAGATCTTCAAGGCCCATGGGCCCCCGTGAGGAAATTTGAAACTCAGGCACTGATGGGAGGCTACATGACAAGGTAGAAGAGGGAAAGGGTAAGTGTAGTTTGAGACCAGCACAGGGGTACAGTCCTTGCCCTTTTCTCCACCATTCAATAAATAAATTTATTTACTCAATTATATAAAACTGTATTTAGGCATGTGTTGATTAAATAAACACTCAGCAAACAAAAGAAGTCTATGCTCTTCAATGCAACCACAGGAACGATCTTAAAAGGGAAACTAGATTACATTCCTCTTCTCGCCAGAACCCACCAGTGCCCTCACTTTGCTCTTGGCATGAAATTCCAAAGCTTTCCCAAGACGAATGATGCTGATAGAACTTGACCCTTCCCTGCTGTCCCTCTTGTGCTAAGTCAGATTGAATGAATTATCCAAAGCCCAAGGGCTTGTTGGAGTCCACTTCCGGTTGTGTCTGGATGGTTCATGGAGTGCTACCTTGGGCACTCATTATACATGATCTCTTGTGCTTTACTCCCTGGCACCCTTCCCTTGCTTTACTTCCTGGCTGCCATGAACATGTTTGTTCTGCCACATGCATATGTCGTGAGCCAGCTGCCAGGGAGCCAACTGATCATGGATGGAATCCCATGAACCCATGTAGCATTTCAAAGAGGAGATTAAACCTCTCCTCTTTGAAATTTCCGGTGTTGGGTGTTGTGTTTCATTCATGGGAAAGGTAACTAATACACTTACACATAAGTACATCCATGCAACTCTGACCTGCCATGTCTCTATCATTATCTTCCAGCCAGGCCTTTGGCTTTCTGTTCCAAGAACCAGTTAATCTCTGCCTTGCCTGAGGCTTTGGGTTTGCATTTCCCTGTGCTTACAGTGTTTTTACCTAACTCTCATAGAATTAGCTGGTTTTCATGTTTCAACCTTAACATAACAATTAGCCTTTCAAAGAGGCCTACTTTCAGCACGCTACCTGCAGGATCTCTACCCAGTTGTTCGGCTCCCACCTGCAGTTTCTTCAGGTGTTTACACTGTTCCTTTTTGGTTGGTGTCTCAGCCATGATTGTATTCTCATTGTGCCTCACTCAGAGCAGCAGTCAGCAAATATTTGTGGGGTGAGTTAATGACCTCATACTAGGGTGCTCTCACCTTGACCTCGATGATGCAATAGTGATGATGATGGATCTCTGACCTGATAACCAGTCAAAATTCATCATGATCAATAGAGAAAATGCAAATGTGCATCAAAAGGACACCATTTGTTTATCCAAATTTAACCTTCCTAATCCCATGTCCCCTGTTACAATTTGTATCATCTTTTTATGATAATATGAAGCTTATAGATGATATAACCAACTGTGATGCATACTGATTTTTCTCTTTTTGTGCTACTTAGGATTTAATGCAAGGCCTTTACCCAGATCTACAACTCTGACCCTTTATTAATATTTATTTCAAGACAAGAGTGCTAAGTCACTCAGATGCCCAGGCTTGGGCTTGAACTTGGACATGGGTTTGAATTCTAACTATGCTACCTTTTAACTATTTCTTTGGGGTCATTTACCTAGTTTCAGTGTCTCAGTCTCCCCCCTTTTAATAAAGGGGATAACAATAATAATACCTCATTAGTTGTTGTGAGGATAAAATGAAATCATCAATACAAAGCATTGTGTAAGTAGCACACAATGTGTGGTCAGCAGACGTTAGTTTTGAGGAGTTTTCTTCCATAAGAAAAGTCATATTGTTACTGAGAGATAATACTAATGTGAGACATATGTGATGAGTAAGTATTATAATAGAGAAATTCTACAAAAATTTCAACTTTGGGTTTAATGGTTTTCCTCTGGGTCTATCCGAATTAGGGAGGTCATTTTGAGGAGTTTGATGTGGGGGGAAGAAAGCAAAGTACTCATTAAAGTTAGTAATTAAAATATTGCTGAAACATGGGCTATATTTACATGAAAACAGCTCAATTTGCCTAGAGCAAAAAGTTGCTGTCTGGGAAAAAATGTAATATTCAAATAGCCTGTAATCAAAACAGCTACCCTACACCTGGGAGAAGCATCTTGGTAATTTTGTGAGTAGAACAAGGATGGAAATTAGCAAGTGTTTTTCTTTATAACAGCAACAATGACACTAATTTTAAAATGCTATTTTTTTCTGTTTTTCTCCAATGTGATGATTCCTTTGTCACTGAGCATAGAAAGTAATGAGTTTTGAGGGTGTAGCTATGTCCTGCAGATAAAGGAATTGGGCCCTTTCAGTTAGGTCTGGAATGAGCCATCTGGATTATAATCCCATGACTAATAAACAACAAACTGTGGTGATGTAATCACCCCTACCCCTTTTCTATGTTTAAATGCCTTTAGAAGATATTCAGTATATTCAGCACCTCCAGTGAAAGTAGATATACCTTCAAAGAACATTTGTTCTGACCTTGTCCAGTTTTTACTGTACTTTTATTTTTGTGTTGAGCTGAAAATCCAATGGTATTTTCACACCTATGAAAGCAGATTTTGAGGTCTACCTGAGTTTTGCATTCCACCGGCAAATGTTTCCATGTCATATGGATCTTTAAGACAATTACTCTGAGTGTGTATATATATATATATATATATATATATATATATATATTTATAAAATATATATTCATATATAAATCCATATATATAGATATGAATTTAAAACTTTCATTAATAAAATACTCAGACTTTAAAAATAAAAATGAAATCTAAAAGTTAATCTAAGTTAAAAGGTTAGGGGTATGTCAGCATATTAACTTGTTGATCTATTATTGCTCTCCTATAGATTGACTTCAGCTTTTCTTTGATATTTCCACTGAGGTTTCCAGTGGGCTCTAAGATGTAAGCTGTGGCCTTCTCAGAGGAATTCATATGAGACTATGATTAGTCTATTCCTTTAGTGAAAAAATAGTTGTTCATGAACAACACAATCTGTGTGCAAAAGATTACGTGACAGGTGGGTAAAGGTCAGTCTGGGTCGGTGATGATTGCAGCAGAGACCATGAGGCAGTGAGTGTGTGCTGATGTGTTAGGTCGACATCACTACGGTGTCACTGTGGCTTCCCCGTAGTTCACAGGAGTGAGCTGGTTGCCTACTCATGTTCATCATGGGTGAATCAATGCAGAGCCTCTCCATCCTCACTTTGGTGCTGGGGTGTGTGAGCGCCGTGCTGGGCCCTTGAGGAGTGAGAGTGGACACAGAAACTGCTGCTGGAGGGGAGAAGGAGGAGGTTCCCATGGGCTTGGAGTGTTTTATAAAATCAGTGGGCCTTGAATTTGCATGGGTAGAGAAGAGGATGACATTTCAGGTAAGAGCAGGGGCAGAAACAAAGGCACAGAGAAAGGGAACCTATATTGTAATTGGGGATAAAGCTGAGACTGAATGACTCTGGTCCTAGAAACATGGATAAAGCCTATGAATGATATCCGTGTAGAATCAGGAAGCAAAGAAAAGACTTTTATGTCACTATAATACCTGTGAGAAACATCAACAAACTATTTCAGATCCTTCCCATTTCACCAGTAACTTTCAGTGACAGAGACCAGGGCAAACTTAGCTCCAGTGATCTGCCAGCATATAAAGTTGCTTACATGAGTCATATTTCAAGTATAGAATATGGCAAAGAAGAGAAAGTTAATATAATGTCAAGGGCTTTATTTTTAGAAAGTTATTGAGTATCCCCTAAAATAATTGTACAAATAAATAGAAGTATGTTGGTATGTTAAAATCTCCATTGTATAATGTCAGTGTTTTATTGCAAGACAGAGCAAGTTAAGAATATATCTAGAGTATGTATTTGCAATGGAGGTGCTAATAACCCAAAGTTAAAAAAAAATGATTCTTGAGGGAGAGTCATACTCTTTCTGTATAAAACACACTTATAATTGTAGTGTCTATGACATTGAAAGTTCATGGGGCAGCAACTGGGGAGAAATATCTACAAAGTTCATGGAGTAGGGGTTGAGAATAAAGAGAAAGTTCAGTAACAGAGTCCTAGAGGAAGACCAGACGGTCCGATCCGTATGGAATGCACCTTCCCAGAACACTAGGAGCTCCAAGAAGAGGGCTACAGGCAAGCCTCCCTGCACCAGGGCTGCTACTCTTCACTAGTATGGCGTCATTTTTATGCTTTGATAACTGATTTCTGGCTGAGACATCACTTCTTTAGGTTTATCGATCCTAGTGTCCCACCTGCTTGGTGGATGAGGTCTCTTTAACATGGCTTTTCATTCTTCAGCTCTCATTTGTATTTGACTTCTTAACTTTCAGTAGAGAACATTATTTATTTCTGGGTTGGAAGGCCTCTCCGCAGTGCTCCTACAGGAATCCTTTGACACTGACACAACTTCAGATCCTGCTTGAAAACATGCTTTGGTGGCCATTGTGTTCTTAAATTATGGCTTATGCACCACATACTAATTATGGGGTTGCACTGATACTCACTGGGGAATCTGCATTTTTAATAAGCACTCTAGATAATTCTGATGGGCTCTAGGTTTGTGCATCACAGTTTCAAAAAGAATCCTTTCAGGCAGCTCTTATAAAGGAGCAATATTTCACTACTGCAGGGAAAAATGAATGGACTTTCTTTATCAGCCCATGATCAATATAAAACCTGTCCTTTTATATTTCATATAAACATTACACTATGTAAGTATACTATGTCAGTCTTAACTCTCAGGATTCACCAGCAAAGATATAGAACAAAAGGTTCATTATCAAGAAATCTATCAGCATATTTTACCTCCAAACTTATAAGAATCCCTAAGGAAATTGATCCTTCAGCTAGATAAAGCAGATCTCCATAATTCAAAGGAATTATAATTTTGCAGAAAAATGATGTCAGAATCACGGTAAGACTTCTAAGGTAGGCTGTACATTTCAAACCCTGGTTCTGTAGCTTGAATGTCTTCTACTCATGAGCAACAATTTAGTATCATTTTGTTATAGACACCTAAGTAGCTACAGTGAGATAAAAGCTTTCCTGGTTACTTAACAATATTTGGATATCTGAGGAGGAAATATTATTAATTAATCAAAGAAATTTTAAAAAGAATTCATAAATACATAAACCATTACTATTAAATACTGGTTCTAAATGTACCTGTGCTTGTGAAGTATTTTTTCTTCATTTTAGTTTAAGCTAGCAGTGACAGGCTTTAGGAATTTTGAGTTGAGAGGTTATCAAGGAATAGTACATGTTTTAACCACTGTAAGTGAATGAATGTGCATGACTGTGATGTGGAAGCCCAGAACTGTCCAAGAACCAAGAATGACAATAAAACAATTGAAAACTTCAGGAAAAGAAAATGTTCAAATGGGGAAGAGAACTAGGGAGGGGAGAGGGGAAAAGAAAGGTAGGAAAAAGTTAAAAAAAACAAGAAAGGAAGTAAAAATGGAAACAAAGCCTTTGTAAATAAGGAGGCAAAGATGGATTGAGGGGAGGGGAGGGGAATGGGAAAAAAAGAAGAATCAAGATGTATCATGTCCAGGTACAAATTCCCTATGATGATGAATGTGATCATTATGCATATCTAAAATCTACCAATAAACCTAATTAATTAGAAAGCTTAACAAATTGACTTATGGGACACAGGTTTATCTCAAAAAGAAAATGTTACTCCTGTGAAAGAAGACAAACATTACATGTGTCTCTCATGTGGCCTTCTCTAGAAAGGGAAAAAATTATTTCCTTTATAGATCCATCTGTATACAACTGCCTGATTCATTTTTCTAAATCACAGCCCTGCTTATACTAAACACGTCTTTAAAAGTCTTTGGTGTCTCCTTCCTTCCCTTCAAATTCAGACCTTCTGCTGAGGGGTTAAACAATTTCCAAAATCTAATCCTATGCCACGTTCCCACACTCGCTCTTTCACTTGGTCTCTTCACCCACTCTTCTTGCAACCAGATAATCCTACACATTCCTACCTGCACTGTCTTTTGCTACCCTCTAACTGTTCCTCATGCACACACAAATCTTCAATCTACCAAGCCATCAAAGCCAAGCTAAAATATCCCTGCTCTCATTTGCAAATTAAAATCCGTGTAACCTGGGTTGATTAAAATAGTTATGGAACTGAAAAGACCAGATCTAGCATTAAAATTCATCAAGACCCAGGTATTCAATGATGTTATCAGGAATGTGTATTTTTATGTTTCCTGGCTCAGGGAATTTCATTTGTATGACATGGCTTTTAATCATGATCTCCTTTTGAGGTCCCAACCATGGCTGCGGATAGCCCCAAGATTCTATTTTACTAACTTATGAACCTATTAAGATGAGAAAACCTATTCAATAAAACCAGCAAAAGCCTTGAGAATGATGCTCGCATGGCTGCCCCCGGGCTGTGTGCTGTCCTTGAGTTCATCTCCATGGCTGAACAATAAGTTACTCCAATCAACTGGGCAACATCAAATACTAACTGTGCCCTTGAGAGCAGTTAGTTGACCTGTACCACAGGGGCAAGGATTAAAGGAGGGTGGCTAGTGAAAGGAGAGAGGCCTTTTTTTTTTTTTTTTTTTTTTTTTGCGGCACCGGGGATTGAACTCACAACCTCGCGCCTGCCAAGGCAGGCGCTTAAGGCACTGAGCCAAACTCCCGGCCCTGATTGTTTGAGGCAGGGTCACACTATGTAGCTCAGGCCGGCCTTGCACTCGCGTTGTAGCCCAAGCCGGCCTCGAACTCACAACGCTCCTCCTACCTCAGCCTCCGGAGTGCTGGAGAGAGGCCTTCTAACACAAGGGAAGTCGGAGTGAGGATGGCACAGTCATGCAATCCCCCTTTAACCATTTCTTGTCGCTGGGTTTAATGTCCTATTAAAATTCCTGTAGCACTTGACAACTTCCTATCTCACATTCCAGCTGTCTGTGCACAAGTCTCATTTTCCTTTCAGGCTTTAAGATCCTGCAGACTAACTGTGAGCTCCTCTTCATCTATTTCCCACTTCGCCTCGCAGGATGCTTTGTTCTGTTTTGTTTGTTTTCTTCTCACTATGGAAATAAAATCAGGGCACTTAATCTCCTTGTACCTGTTTCTTGAAGAAAAAAAAAAAATATATATATATATTTTAGTAGATCATTTATAAGTTCCTTTCTAGTGGTGAAGTTTTTCTGATTCTATATAATCAAATAATTATTGAGTGAGGGCATGACTATAGTAAGAAGGAAATACAAAAACTGTCATACTCTGGATTTGCTTGGATATACTTCAAGAATGTCAATTACCTGCTAAGTTCAATGCCTAAAATCCAGTAACCCAGAATATTCCATTTAAATACAATCTGATCTAGCATTGTTTTCTCACTTTGCTTTTCTACACCAGGATTGCATAGTACTCAGATTTGTTTTCCAGGTTGCTACTTCCCCGTGGGTGGATCCAAAGCCTGAATTCCAAAGAAAGGAAATGAATTAGAGCTTGTTGTTTTAGCGCTCCTGAGATAGAAGGTTTAACATAACTGGGTTATTAAATCCAGAGCACCTGAATAAAAATAAAGATGAGAGATGTAAATAATTAGAAATGAATGTATTATTTAATTATGACTGATAAAATTACTCACTAAATGTTACAACCCTAAATGATTATATGCCTATTTAATTTTGTAATGATTCTGTGAACCAGGGTCTTATTCTCATTTTACAAGAGGAAAAAGAAGACACCAGGCTCTGAGAGGGGCACGGCAAGCTGGAGGTGACTCAGCATAGTAAAAAGGATCCTGATCCAGCATGGATCTGCTTTAATTCCAAACCCCAAACACAAACCGTCATCACAATGTATTCCGAGATAGCCTGTGTCAGAGTGTTCTGTTCTGTCCTATAGATTCCTACACTTGTTCTTTTCTTTTCCCTCTTCCTGTTCAGGTTACAAAAATGTTTTCCTTTTGTCACTTAAGTATTTTATAGAGCAAGGGATCAGATTGATTCAAATAATTCATTGGACTTGTCAAGGGGTACAGGTGACTAAATTGGCTAGTGAACCTGCTTGCACATGAGGGTGGGGGATTTTATAGAATCCGGTAATCTCATGACTGTAAGAAAATATTACTAGCCATTCAGAACCACCCACTTTCAAACTGATGCTTTATCTGCAATGATTTTGAACTTGCAACAATTAAAAAGTTAAATCAGTGTGGGGGCTATGACCTGGACATCCTAAAGCCAGGCATTGTGTGTCCTGTAGAGCACACAGGATCTACGCTGGAAAGTCAGGGTATCTGGATTTTCAGTATTGTTCCACAAAGCAGAGGAAGAGGGCAGTGTCCCAAACTAACCATAGCACCATTCATATTGTTCAAAGCTGTGTTTTTCACTACCTGCTATAAAACCAAGCTTGAGGATGAAATACATATATGCGATTGTGTATGTTTTGGGGGGTATACAGTGAAATAAGACAGTCATCAGTTGGACCACAGTAGCCAAATCATGAAGAGACTCAGTTTACATGTAGGAATGAATGAACAGACACTCAAGTATGCACAAGACAAGTTTTACTAAATCATGAATTAACTGTGCTAGACTATTTTAAAGGGTTTGTTTATAAATCTTGTTGTGACATTGTTAAAGGAGCAAATCTTTAATGTTATTTGTAGGACATCAAACTATGTAAGATATGGCATGAATAGTTGTGGGCTAACCTGAAAACAGAGCTCACCTCTGTGTATCTTACTCTCTGGTCTGATCAGATGTCTTTAACCTACAGCAGATTGCCAATATTGTCTTTAGTTGCTGAGTATGGCCAAAGCTAAGAGATAAAGTTCAATGGTAATCACTTTTCTTATGGCCCTTGTAGCCAGATGTTGAAACCAACATATCTGTGTGCATTCCCAGATACCTGAAACATGTTGTATCTGACCTCTCAGCTTTCCAATAGACTCTTCTCTGTGACCCTATACAGTGATATCTTTGTTTCATTAAAAAAGAGAGACAGAGAGAGAAAGAGGAACAGAAAGCAGAAGGAAGCCCTTGATCTTTCTCTGTTTATAATTCCAGGCATGGTAGAAAATATAAGTATAATGGAATAAAGTATCTCATTATGTAGATGTCCTTTATATTTGTGCCAAATTCATTGATGTTGGATCTCATTAAAGATGACAGGAGAAAAATCTAAAGATCCAGTTACTGTTTGCTGACGCCATCCTCCTCGGCAGGCTTAGTCAGGCCGGCTGCTACTTCATTAGCTAGAAATTGGACAGTCTTGGTGAAGTGATTCTTAATTCATTAGTGCTAAGTGGCATGATTGATTTACAAGTATTATAGATTTGCCACTTTTATCAAAGGGTCACTGGAGAGGGGCATGCTGTTGAGAATTTTGGAGTTCTACAGATCCTGGTGGCCAGTTTATTTAATGAACATCGACCTCTAGCTTTGGTAACCTTATTTTTTTGATTTTAAGACAACATTATTTTAATAAGGTTTTCAAGGAAAACCATTTTGCTTGAAAAGGTGACAACATATTTACTATATAGATAATATATCTATGTGTCATATAGCATGCACATTAAAACCTTATTTAATCATTATGCAACTATATATTTCATACATTTATATTTTTCTAGATGATTTATAGTGTATTGTCTAAAGATATGTAAATAGAAATATACATTCTCATTTAGAAATCAGTATAGTAATCCATGCATAAATCATATGTAGGTCATTATATGTGTGCACATCCATATATAAGATATTTGTATTTCTTTTCTAGGCTTGTCACAAGGTTGTCCTCTGTCTACTGAGCCAACAGAAACAAGCATTCCAAGGACACTTATCTCACAGAAAACTTGCTGAATCTCCCTGATCCCAGGTAGGTCCCTGGGTTTAATTTCAGTGTGACATTGTGATATGATGGCTTCATGATTGTAATAAGAAGAAATTATGTCCACATAGTGATTTCATACCTATTCTCAAAAGCAAGTGAGCTGTTTCAAGCAGAATGAATCAGCATTTCTATAAAGAAAGAGCACAGAGAAGTTATTTTGGATACTATCTTTCACCTATACCCAGGAAAAAAGATACTGTACTTCATAAAGAATGTCTCTTAGGTGTGTCAGTGTAGTTGGCCATCAGCTCCTTTCACGAGGCAAATAATGATGAAGCGGAATAGTTTGTGCCTTGTTCACCGTGGTGAGCACTTGAGATAGGACAATGAACAAGAAACACTTCTCTATGCCTTTACTAACTGGCCAGATGTGGGCAAATAATGACTAGAGACAGAAGTGTCATTAATTAGATTTTGACCAGTGCAAAAAGAGAAATAAGCAGGGGTAAAGGCAGTATGTTTACATTAGAATGAAAGTCTAAGAAGCCAGTCATAAATAGAGTCATGGAAAAATGCCCTAGTAAAAGAGTTGGAAGAGCAGTCAATTTAAAGTTCCTGAACAAACACCTGCAATATGCAGATTCAGTTGGAGGACAGCATTCTGGGAAGTAGTAGGAGATCAGTTTGAAGTAGCTGGGGTTGGTTTAGGTTACACAGGGCCGTGTATACACTATATGACACTCATTTGTTACTGTGGTATAAGTTTAAAGAGCAATTACTGTTCCATTTCTTCCAATTCCTTTCTATATTTCTTATGTCATTCAGCAAGTCCTTCCGGCACCATGTGAAAATAATGCAACCATGGGGGCCTCTCTTGTATTTTATGAACTTTCAGAGGATAGTGCCAAATATATTCACTAAGTCAATGTGGTCTGGTTTTCCCATACATATTCTTTGTCAGTTCAAGAGAATCACCTTCCATTTTTAAATGTTAATACTTTTCTGAATAAAAACATTACATATTGCTGAATTGTTATTCTGCATCTATTGAAATTATGGCATAGTTTGCTCCTGTTTAAGTGATATATAATAAAAGTAGCATTTTTCAGAATGGATTTCCTGGTTTTAAACAATCTTTGAACCAGAGGCAACCCCTGCTTATTTTTCAGATGTGTATTTTAATGTGCTGCAGATTGCAGTGTGCTGTTATTTTCTTGTGCTTTTCTTTTTAAATCTGTATCCCTGAGGGATGCTGGCTTGCAAATGTCAGACACTCACTTTTCCTGGTTTTGGAATCAAGTTATATGAGTCTCACAAGAAAACTTGGGTAGATTGCTTTCCTTTTTAATTTTCTGGAACATTTATAAAAGTTGGTACAATAACTGTGGGTTTGAGTCTACCATACAGGGACTCTACCATAAATGCATACTCACTTTTTCAATGTTTATTTGTTCACATAGGTGTTCGTTATTCATGCTTTTCTAGAAAACAATCAGTTATGCTTTGAACATTATCAGTATAAATTTATTCATTAATGACTTTCAACATCAGCGAAGACTTAAAAATGTTACACCTTTTCAGTGGCATAGCAGGAAATTGCGTCTTCTACTAAAGACAAATTTGTAGAATTTGTCATTTTTATCTTGCTTTAGAAACAATTTTAAGGACTTTTTAGTACTGATTTAGTTCAAGTCAACAATTTTCACTTGGTACTCACATTTCACTTCTAAAGATTTAATAATTTATGATATGTTTCACTTCAATTATTTTAAAATATGTGCTTTTTGAAGGGGAGAGGCTTCAGTTTGTGAATGATTCCTAATTTGCATGTAGGTCAAGGAAGATTTTGTGATACGACTTCTTTGAAATTTGAAACCAACTTTGTTTTAAAACTTTTGTGTACACCTGAATGAATGTACATCTGTGAAGTCATTATACTTTCCAAAATATTAACTTACTGTCTGTGTTTACTAGAAACGTACCAACTATTATCAAAGGAAGTACCCCTTATTTCCTTCTTTTCTAGAACAATGATCATTTTTGCGTGTATCCCTAGTAACATTTCCTTAAGCACAGTGAACAAAAGCAATACTAAATAAGTGAAACAATATCAAAATAACTTCTGTCATTTTAATGCCAAAAATATGTCTCCTTTACCCCTGCGTATTTCTCTTTTTTCACTTGTTAAAGTCTAATTAATGACTTATTTTTGTCTCCATTCATTATTTGCCCAAATTTGGCCAGTTAGTAAAGGCATAAAAAAGGTATAAAGAACACTATCAAATGAGACCAGTAACAGAGAAAACTTTCCTCCTAAGGAATAGGGTAAAATATTTCTAAGTAATATAAATGATAAGGACATAACCGCTAAAATATCTAACATACTCCTTACAACTCACTGGCAAACAAAACAAAACAAAACCCTGGTTAAAAGATGTGCTAACATGTTGAATAAAGAGTTTTCTAGAGCAGATATATACATACCAACCAACATAGGAAAAATCCTCAGTCATATTAGTTATCAGAGAAATATGAACCAAAACCATATTAGAGATCACTTCACATTTATCAGGATGGCTATGTTTAAAAAGGAAAGCATTAGAAATGAATTGGACATACTGGAATCCTTATACACTGTTGGTTGGAATTCAGACTGGTGAAACCATCATGAGAAATAGTCAGAACATCTTCAAAAGATTAAAACTACAGCTACTGTATGATCTAGCAATCACGCTTGTAAGCATTTCTCCAAAGGAACTGAAATCATGGTCTTGAAGGGATAGGGTACTCCTGTGTGCATAGTAGTAATATTCATACTACACAGGAGAGAGAAACAAGCTAAATGCCCATTAAACAAGGATGAATAAATACAATATGGTATATACCATAATTACAAAGGACTATTTTTCAGCTTTTAAAAAATCATGCAACATGCATTAACTTTTAGGATATTGTGCTAAGTGAAATAAACCAGTCAAACAAATACTGATGATTCCACTTATATGAAATATCTAAAATAATTACGTTCGTAGAATCAAGGAATGGGATGGTGGTTTCCAAAGATGGGAGGGAAGAGGAAATAGTCACTAATCAATGGAAATAAAAAACCAGTCAAGCAAGAGGAGCAAGCCCACAGAGGGCTGTTCCACAACTTCATACCTAAAGTCAACAATAAAGCACTCTTAAAAATTTGTTACTTTGAAGTCCTATATTGTTTTCATTGTTTTGTTTTGTTTTGATTTGATTGGTTTTGTTTTGTTTCATTTTGTTTGATTTCCTTATGTCTGATGATATGGGCAGCTATTGTGAAGATAAAAAGAGGCATTATGGTAGCCATTGTTGATTTCCTAATATCTTGTTTTGAAGTTTCCTGTATCACTTTGGTCTTGTTTTGACTGGCTTTATTCTGTTGTCCTTTGTTTGGTTTTATTCTCTGTAAAAAAAAAATTGTTTTTGTTAAGAGAACAATCTCCTGGAAAGTCATTTTAGCCACAGTTAAAAAAAAAAAAAAGCTATAGAATCATATCTCCAACTGAATTATTCTATAACATCAATATCTAATAATATGACATGAAGACATGAATGTTCACCTGAAACTTTGCATATAAAGCATATTTATGCTATTCAGTGTTTATATATTTGAAATTTTAATGCCAAAATAGCTCCACTGAAGACAAATGAAAACAATGCAAAAGAGTGCATTGTATCATCATTACTACCAACAAACAAACCGAAATGAAAAGGCAAAGATGAGTGAGTGGTAGCTCCCGGTTTTTCCTGCTCAAAATACATTCAAAATTTAAATTCATCCCAGTGCAAAGAACAGTTTTAAACATAACTTTTAAAAAATTAAATCACATAATGCCAACAGAGTATCATTTAGCATTGCTTTGTGACTCACATGTAGAAATAAATATGTAGATTCCCAGAATCTTGCTTAAAATTCTTATAGTTTTACTAATTTTTTCCATTTAATCTATTTCTTATAGACACATTTTAAATATTCCAACATGACTGTAGACTTGTCTATTCTTTTGGTGTCTGTCAGTTTTTACTTTATAAACTTTAATGTCATGATAGTGTGAATGTCCAAAATCCATAGGTTCTATACCAGTGACAGTGAACCTTCTAGAGATTTCAGTGATAATAAATGACCCGCTGTGGCATGCATGCCATAGGTTCCCCACCACTACACCTTCTTTTTTTTTTTTTTTTTCTGGGATATAATATTTTTTTTCACTACACCTTCTGAGTGATTTATCTTTTGGTTACAATGTAGTATCCTCTTTATTCCTGCTAATGAGACTTGCTTTACAATCTAAGTTTTTTTCCATTTTTAATATGACTATCCAACTCATTTTCATTTCAACTTCATTTCAGGAGTACTTTAGAATATGTCCTATAAATAGGCAGATTACCACTATATTTTGCTATTTTTAGCCAACCTAATACTTTTAATTAATGAGCTAATTTGATTATCTTCATTAAAATTATTCATGTATTTATACTATTTTAATTCAATTAGCTTTCTCTGTTTTTTTTAAATTCATCTCCTCTGACTTTTGTTGCATTAGTAGAAAATTAGACAGTTAATTTTTTTTTTTTTTGCAGTACCAAGGTTAGAACTCACAACTTCGTGTCTGCCAGGTGCTTAAGCCACTGAACCAAAGCTGCAGCCCTAGTTTTTTCAAGGCAGGGTGACACTATGTAGCTCAGGCCAGCCTTGCACTCCTGTTGTAGCCCAAGCCAGCCTCAAACTCACAACGCTCCTCCTACCTCAGCCTCCAGAGTGCTGGGATTAAAGGCGAACACCACCACATCCAGCTAGACAGTTAATTATTTAAAAATTCTGTAGCTATTCAGAACTTTTAGACCAAGAAAAGAACAATTGGCATATTTTAAAATCCACTGTACAACACTGTATTTTGTTATTTTTATTTTACTAAGCAAACAAAAATAGCTATCACTACCTCCCAATACAGAAAGACAAATTCCAAAATCAAATTGACCTAACAAAACATTTAATGTTTACTTTTTCATGCATCGTTTCTTTTATTATAAAACAAACAAAAAAAAAGAATAAAAACAATGATACAGAATTTCAAAACAAAATAACCAGAGATTGACAATGGTTAATATAATGCATACTGCTATCTTCAAAGTAGTTGCTCAGGTTGAAAGATATAGGCATGAAAAAAATGATTAAACAATGAAAGCACAAACCATTCTTTTTGATGAACTAATAGAGATTGGTCATACAATTATCTATCTTGTGCGTATATAGATATAAAATCTTGTGTGTATATATATATCAAACTATATATATATATATATATATATATATATATATATATATATAATCTTTTTGCTTCTTTCTTTCCTACTACCCCATTCCAGTTGTTTTAAAATGCACAATAGATGTTGTGAAACTGAAAGGGGAAGAAACTGCTGATGCATCATTTTAAGCAGATCAACCAAATTTCTTCCCAACCAGCAACTCAGAGACCCACTTGACTTCCATTTTATGAGATGGTCTGTCCTCTTGGGTTTTAAAACTGCCTCCTCCATGGTTTCTGGGCTGTGTGGGTCCAAGCAGAGTTAGTGGGCAGCTTAGGAGAGTAGCTGGGAGTTAGTCTTTGTCTTTCCGTGCTTCCCTAGGCCCATAGCTCTGACAGACTTCAGCTTGGTGGCTGAAGCTTCATCTTGGGAAATGCTGGGGACCTTCTTCCACAATTGGAGGTGCCTTATCCCAAACTCTGCTTCAAACTCTTTCTCCAGTCAGTCAAAACGAAGAAGTTGCTCCCACAGTTTTCTCCACAACCTGAAACTAGGCTGAAGCCAAGGTTCACAGGTGTGTTCTGAATTTGGTCCACATAACAATAGCACTTACAGTTCCAGCATAGAAGAGATTTCTAATTGTTTTGTTGAGGCGGCTCGGGCCTCACAGCAGGTAGGACCGACGCGTTGATGACGCGGAGACCAGGCTGATGGTGCAGATCCGGTCTAATGTGGAAGTGCAGCAAGTATATATAGCGGGTGCGGGCCAATGACTCATGGGGGCGGGAACTAGCCAATAGGAAGGCTAGAATCATAAGTATCCAAGGAAGGAGGATAGGGACGGGTTCCTGGACGAACTGGGTGAAGAGTACTGGTTTTCTGGCTGTTGGCAGTAGTGCTGGATGCGGGCCACATTTTGTAATCAACTCTTCTTGCTTTATCTCGAGTTTAAGGTTCATGATTTATTTTAATATATTGATAAGTTATTTACACACATTTTCAGCACCTTTAATAAATGCATCTCTGATGCATATTAGAGTCTTTTTTTTCAGATCATTCTTTAATAATAATTTTGTGTGTTCCTTTCTGCATAGAGAACTTATAGTCCCTATTCCTTCCACTCAGGACAACTCAGGCCACCAATGTCTATAAAAGGCCCAGAACCATTTTAAATTCTGATTCATCCTTTAACTTGTGTTTCTAATCTATTTTTATATTCATTTTATTCCAAAATGTGTTGTGTCATTGTTATGTGTCTAAATTAAAGAGAGCCAAATCATGAAATTACTGCATTAGTTAGACCTAAATATTAATCCAATAAATTTCTGTCATTTTTAAATAAATGAGACATTTTTAAATAGCAGATTTTCCCCAATTTCTTTGATTTGGTTGAAATTATCATATTTTCCATGTAAAATAGAAAATGTTTTTTAAAATGTTTAGCATATGGGGACATGGATTAAAATGAATTGTGATACATTTTTATCAACCTTATTGTTTCTGTGCGTGCAGTCACCAAACCATATTTCATGCTACAGTACACACTGTAAAATGTTCCCAAGTCTATATGAACAGTACAAACCAGCATAGTCTTCTTCAGCTCAGATGTGAGGGATGTGAAGAAACCCTCTGACTTCAGTGAGAAATACAGAAAACCTGAGGTCGTGAGTTCTTGAAGACTGTTCTTACTACTCAGAGTTTTCATGGATGTGGGTGTGTCTCCTTTTCAAATATTTTTTCTTCTTCTTGGGAGGAGGCAAAAATTGTCTACTCTCTGATCACCAGAATCTCAATGCTAAAATGTGAGCTAACGAAATTCTTTCTAACTCTCTTTCCCTCCTTCACACACACACACACACACCACTAAAAATTAAAAAGGTTTAACCAGTCTGTCAAATACTTAATCACTGAACATTTATTCCCTACTATGTGCTAGACATTTTTCTAGGCAGTGAGAACATAGTAATGAACAAGATAGATAAAAGCATTTCTCCTTAATGGAGATAGAAGTAAATAAGTAAATGTAAATAATACATATAATGTCTTAGATGATAAAACCATGTGACAGAACATCTGGGAGAAATGCTTGAAACTGCCATTTCAGAGCAGTAACTGCTAAAAGCGAGGTCTACACAGGTCACTGGGTGACTTTAGGGAGAGCAAAGGTGTTGTAATCAAAGAAGCTGAGTAATACTCATAACCAGAGGACCTGGAGAAGAGACGAAGAGTTTCAGACCATGTAGGACCTTAGTGACTGCTATAATGATGTCAGCACTGAGTGTGATGGACCTGGGAACCGCTGGAGAATTTTGGGCAGAGACATGATTTTACCTTATACTAAAAAAACACACTACTTCTTGTTTTTGGAATAGAAAGTTAAAAACAAAGAGAAGTTGACTAGAAATTCATTACCCTGGAATGTATTTTAAAGTAAATGCCATAGGGTTTGTTCAGGAATTAGATTAGACTTGAAAGAAAGAAAGAAATTTGGATTAACACCAAGCCTGTGACCAGAACAATGGGAAAGTTGGAGTCATCCTTTAATGAAGCAGGTAACTGCTAGGAGGAGCTGGTTTGGCTCAAGGGTGACAGACGTCAAGAATTTTATATTTAAATTATTAAATTCTGGGTATTAATATATATTAGGAGAGAGTGAATAGTCAGAAGGATATAGTAATTTGGAGTTCAGCACAGAGGATCAGATTTAAGATATAAATTTGAAATTCACTAGAATATACATTGTATTTGAAGCCAAGAATACAGGCAAAAATCATCATGACAGTGACAGTTTAGGAAATCTTTGAAAACCTCAGAGACCCAAGGAGTAATTCTGAAATATGTGTCCTGGAAAATTGCAAATGCATTTTTCTTAGAAAAAGCCCAGGATCCTTTGTGTGGAAAGTGCTGCTGATAAAGTAAGATAGAAACCAGAAACTAATGATTGTGGTTAGAAATACCCAGATTATTCATCAGCTTTATCAGAGCTGTTTTGGTGTAGTAAAGAGAATGGAGAGTGTCAGTGAAGAAGTTTTAAGAAATAATTCTAGAGAACTAGATAGACTGAATCTTGTAAGATGATCAGATAAATATGATACTATCTATAGGATAAGGAGCCTGGAGGATTTTTTACTAAATGTATTATATCCTATGTTTCAAAATCAGAATGATATGAAGGATATATTTTAAGAAGTATTTCTACCATGATTTTTTCATCTTGTTCTCTATGGATGTTTCTTTAGTTTGGCTTATATTCCAGTTTTAGTCAAATGTAAATATAAATTCTTAGTATTGTCCTTCCTTTCATGTCTACAAGTTAGGTAAGTTAAATAATTTTATTCATTTAGTAGACTATCCTGTAAACATTTCTGTCTATGTGCATGAAGGGCTTTCTTACTCTCAAGAATATTTTGTATTTCCTTCTGTGAACATAGTATGCTTTACTCAGTATATCCCATCAGGACACATAGCTTGTACCCTTTTGCATTCACAATGCTCAATGCTGCAGTGCGTAGCTTTGTGATGAGTCTTTGTGCATGTCTGCATTTCCAGGAGTGGGAATACTGGTTCAAAGAGCAATGTGTGTGTGTGACTCTAACAGATATTGCCAAATCCCCCTGCAGCAATCATAACTCTTTTATTTATTTATTTATTTATTTTTTACAGAGAATACTGTAGCAATGTATGAGAGTGCTATCAGTATCTTACAAAAATGAGCTTTCAAACTTCTGGAATTCTACTAACTAGCAATAGTAATCAGTATAATTTCTCCCATGGTGATTGATGTTGATCCTTTTTTATATTTTTAAAGGGCCACATACCTTTCTCTGTGACCTGTATGCTCATGTGCTATGCCTGTTACTACTTTTGATTTTTTTAGTCTCAATTTACAATAGCTCTTTGTTCAGTAGATAATTCCCCTTGCCCAAGAAGGAACTGCAAGTAATTTGCTTCCAACTGTTGTCTTTTTTTTTTTTTATAACCTTTTGGGTATAAAATTTAAACAGAAGACTACAAAGACAAATTTGTGGCTTAACAAAATTTATTGTAGCATCACCTATATCTACAGACTTCTGATTGTATTTTTTTCTTTTTTACTATTTTATTTCTTGAGAAACTCAGAATGTTTGATCCATATTTTCCCATCAACTGAATGTTCCTGCTTTCACACTTCTGCTATCATCTGTATTATGATTTAGATCTAGCATGTCCCTTGGAAGTCTCTTGTATGCAGAGACGGGGCTTCAGGAAGGTGTGTGATTCATGGGGGTGCTATGCTCATCCATGGATTAACCCATTTATGAGTTGACAACTGAATATGCTCTTAGAAAGTGGGGCCTGTTTGGCAGTAGTTCAGTAGGGCTGTGATCTAGAAGGTTGTATTCTTGTCCCTGGCTCCTCCCTTTTCTCTCAGCTCCCTGGCTGCAATGGGATGAGCAACTTTCCTCCACCATGCCCTTCCACCATGCTGTTTTTGTCTGATGCCAGTCCACCATTGACTGATCCCTCCAAAACCTCTCCTACTTTAAGTAGCATCAGGTAGTTTATCCAGCAATGGAGAATTCATTAATATAGTCAGTGTGCGCTACTGTCCATTGGATATCCAACCAGCTAAGGGGGTAGATCTAGATGCTTGATTGAATTGAGGTGTGACCCCTTTAGAACAATTTGCTATGGTGCGTTTTTCTTTCCTTTGTTACACGATGTTCTTTTAATGCTTGCACTCACTGTTCCTTAATATCCATGTACATTCATTTGAGATTACAATGTTGTGATATTTTAATTATATTTTTATGAACTATTTCTGAGAACAATTATAAAGTATTTTCCCTCATCTACTACTGGATTTGGTTAGTAATGATGGAGTCCAAGCTGGAAAGGCAAGAAAAATACATGTTTCTTTTATTATCTTAAAATCTGTATATACTTTTTTACCTGTCATCCTCATAAAGTGAGAACCATTCTAAATCTGTGAATTAAATGTACTTGAAAGCCTACACAAAATTGTCTAATCTACTGGAAAACATAATTTACCTACACAGATCTCTCTGATGACAAAAAGGGTATGCAAATTTCCAGAAAAGAGAAAAGGAGAAATCTAACAATGAGAATGGGGTTGATAATTCTTTGTTACTAGGAATGGAGGTGCGTGGTGAGTGTCTTCCGCACTGTAGGATACTTACCAGCCTCTCCCGCCTTCACTCACTGGATATTTCCTCCATGTGTGACATCAAAATCAGTCCACAGATATTGTCAATGTCTCCTGGGGAGTGAAATTTCTTTCACTGAGAACACTTATCTGTAGTTCAATGAAATTTCAATTATACTCCCAGCTGGCTGCTTTCAAAAATTAACATGATTCTAAAATTGATACAAATAAACAGAATATAGACAATCAAATTGAAATAGAATGACAAAATGGACAACTACAGTAATACTAAGATGATGTGGGGTAGGAAAAAACATTGACAAACAGATCAGTGAGAAAAACAGCCCAACAATCCACTCAGACTTATAATCGCCTGAATCTTGGCAAAGGTATTGAAATATTTTAATTGGGAAAGGAATGGATTTTTGACAAATATTTTTCTGGCCTAACTGGGTGAACTTTGACCTTATCTCCTAACATAAATGAAATTCATTGTGAAATGTATCTAAGGGTGAAAAATCATAAAGGTTTTAGGGAAAATATTTTCATTACTTGGTAATAGGTTGAAGCTTCTTAGGACATCTAGTAACAGTGACTATAAAACTAAAAAGTAATACAATGGACATTTTCAAAATTTAATATAGTTCTCATCAAAATCAAAACATACTGATAAGTAAATAGATAGGCATTACAGATTTAGCAAAAATATTCACATAATATATATCTAACAAAGAATGTGCATCCAAGATACAAAAAAAAATTCCTAAAAGTGAGTGAACTAAAAACAACTAAGTTTTTTTTAAAGGACAATAAGGATATTGAGCAAATGATAGTATAAATTTGCACAAACATTTTGGGCGAGGTACTATTTTATTTGGTAAGATAAAAAACCATTTACTTATACTGGGACCTTATAATTCCACTCCCACATATTTATTCAGAAAAGGAAAATCCTATGAGCAAGAATATTTATATTCAATTGTTCGTAGCACAAGTATTCATAGCCACCCAGGTATTCATGAATAAAAAGGAAAAGGCAAAATCTGACAAAGTCATATAATGAAACACTATTAAACAATGAAAAGTGACACAGACATCTATGTGAAGCAACATGTATAACATAAACGGTGTTCTGTGATTGTGAACTAACCCAGAGAGGGCTAATGGAGACTGAAAACAATACCAAGGAAATGCTTTGGTAATGATCATGTTCCGTACATTATTTATTAGCCCATGTGTAAGTAATGTTTACATTCCTGGGGGCTTGGTACAGGTACATAATACATCTTAATTCCCCTTTTCACCCCCTTTCCCTCCCCTCCTTTCATCTTTTGATACCCTTTTCCTTGGAGAAAGATCTGTCTCTCTACTCCTATTCTCTAGCTTTCATTTTGCTATTTATTTTGGTTTCTCATATAATAGGAACTACATACTATTTAAGCTCATGTATCTGACTTGCTTCACTTAACATTATGGTGCCAAGGTGCATCCATTTTCCTACAGGTGACTCAAGTTTATCCTTCTTTGTGGCAGAAAAGTACTTAGTTGTGTTTGTATTTCACATTTTCCTCATCTGTTCATCTGCTGCTGGACATATAGGCTGTTTCCAAGATTTATCTATTAGGAATTGTGCTGCTATAAACATGGACATGCATGGAACACTATAATGGTGTGTCTTTAAGAGGAGTAGCTGGGTCAAATGGAATTTCAAGTATTAGATTTTTGGGAAAATTCCACACTGATTTCCACAGTGGCCGTATGAGTTTACTTTCCCACTGGCACTATAGAAGTGTTTTTTATTTCCCTGTAGCCTCTCAAGCTTTTGTTTTTGGATTTCCTGATGATCACCATTCTTTCTGAGTAATATTGAATCTGTGTTGTTTTAATTTGCATCTTTCTAATGGCCAGTGATGCTGAGCATTTCTCCATGTATTTATTGAGAACTATACTTCTGTGAAGTATATACTCATTTTGGTTGCCCATTTTTTGACTGTTTCATTTTTTGGGAGAGGGTCTAATTTTTTTGAGTTCTTTGTATTTTCTAGACATGGGTCATCTGTCTGAGGAATCACTGGCCTAAAAATTTTTTTTACATTCTGTAGGTTGTCTTTTCAGTCTGGTCATTTTTTTAATTTAAAATGCAAAACAGAAAAAAGAATAGAAATGACAGAATTTCCAAAAAAAAAAAAAAGTGAGAAATCAACACTTGTCAATATATTGCATATTGCTATCTTAGAAGTAGTTGTTTGTGTCATTTCTTTTGCTGTGCAGAAGATTCTTCATTTGATATGATCCCATTTGTTGATTCTGAGGCTTATGTTGATAGCTTTTCAGGTTAAATGATATATACATCTGTGGAAAATATTAAAAATGAACAAATTTTGTTCATGTTATGATTTGCATATTCAGTGAAAACTAAAGAAGTCTAATAAGTTATAGTCAAGCTTAAGTCTTAAGGAAGAAGTATGGTACTGTGTATAAGTTATTTAGAAATGTATCAAAATTAAGATGGTCTTAAGCATGGAAATATGAGTGTGATAAAACAAGTAAAAAGTGATAATGATAGAATCTGGATGACAGGAGCACTAGGACATATTATTAAATTCTTTTTTTCTGAACTTCTACTGGTAAAATTGACAAGAGGGGATATATGTGTGTGTGTATATATAATATGTGTGTGTGTGTGTGTGTCTGTGTGTGTATTCATTAGTTAAGGAAAGAAAATGTGAACCTCAGATATTATTGACAGCCATTCTATATTTTAAGCATAAATGCTAGGACAAATCATTTTGAACATGTAAAATCACACAGGTTATTTTCCCTTAGGTATTCTTCCCATAGGTATGACTGTGTATAGTAGATCAGGCTTCAGATTCCCAGTACAATTTGACATGTCCAAATAGAATAACACAGAATCATACCTATTAACTTGAAAAAGAAATGATAGTAATATCAAAACCATTTTGAATGTATAGTAAATTAATTGACCTAAGTTACCTATTCTCAGAATTTAGTGTCTGTAATCGTCATCTGGGAAATTTGTTAACACGAAGGTTTTTTGAGCCCCAAATCCAGAGATTCTTATTTGCATAATTGGGGTGGAGCCCATTAATTTTCCTTTACAATAAACTCTATGGTAATGATTTTACTGGAACACACTGTGCCCACGAATTCAGGCAGTCTGCAAAGAACGCTTGCATCACAGGGAGAAAGAGGCGAGTCTTCCGTGTGCAGGACACCAGGCCCCTGGATTGCTGCTTCCCGCAAAGCGAACGATGGCACAATAAGGAGCTGCCTCTTTTTCTTACTGCCAAATTTTGCCGGAAACATAGGCGCTAGCGAAACATGTTAAATAATATCATGAGAACTAAGCCAGCAAATTCCAAATTACAGAAACTGTTGAGTTTAAGAATCAGTTTAAACAGAAACGAAAATTGTTAATAAATAAATAAATAAATGTGATGAGGAAGGAAATCATTTTTTAAATCTAAAATCTCAGGTAAATCTGTCACAAGGCAGAGACCAATTCAGACCCTAATCCAAACACAAGTGAGAAAATTTGGTCACTGACTTCTTCTAATGATATTAAGAACTCACCGTTATTTTTGAGGCATAATAGAGATCAATTATGATCCTAAAAATTTAAGTGTCATCTTTTCTGGGTATATCCTCACATATACATGTATTAAACATAGTGTCTGTGAAATGCTCTGGTATCATATGAATGGATTAAAGTTGGCTATGAACTGGTGATCCTGGAAGCTGGAGGATGAATGCATGTGAATTCAATATGCTGTTGTGTTCCTTTGTCTTCCTTACATCTTTTCCATAATAAAACAAATTTCATTGTAATAACTGAAGAATAATTCATTAGCTTGCATAATTTGACGATGTTGTCTCAAGGCTCAGCCATCAAATGATACATAGAAAATAATGGACACAAGGAAAATAAATGTCAGAGTCTATTTCATGTTATAAAAATCCCCATAAATTTCTCAAAACAAAAGATGATTGATCAGTCAACAGGATGGATTTCAGAAACAAAGAAATAAATTGAAAACTAAAGTAATACTAATATCTAAATTATCATCAAAATATAAAAAAACAAAGCCGTATTCTTCTCGATCCTTCTCTTTAGTTATGACAAAAATTATTGTATCACACTCTCTACTCAACATTGTGTTTTTTTTTCAATGATTATTTTAGTTCTATTTCTTTCTTTGTTCTTAAAAAGAAACTGGAATCCATTGAAGATTTTCATTTTTCTTGGGCTAGGATTGCCAAGTAAAATAATTCTGTTCATTTAACAAAACAATTTGAATTTCATATAATGTATTATTTTTCCATTATTTTAGGAAAGCCCAGATTTTTTTTCTAATGATAACAGCTGATACATTTCTTGAATTGCTTTATCTAATAAAATATATGCTACACAAAAATTTTAACATAGCAAAAATTATTTAATGTGTCACTTGTGCTCCAAAGGGAAAACAACATGGATCATTATTAGCTATCAGAAATAACTGATTTTATCAAAGTATGTCATTGTTATCAATTTGATGAGCAAAAAATCATTATGTGATTTCACTTCCTGGTGATGTTAAGAATTATTTTACGCTCATAGCTTCAGTGGCAGTTAGGGTGAGGCTTCAACTTCACTGACTTTTGGATTGCTGACCCCCAGGCATTGGCAAAGCACATTTCCGGGTATGTTCAGGTGCATAAGTGGACCGTGGGGGCGTGGTTATGGGATTTACATCTTGTGCCTGACCCCTTCCTCTACAGTTCTTCCGCTGCTCTGCTTCCCATCTGCCATGAACTGAGCAGCTTTACTTTGAACACCTTTCTACCACGATTTCTCTCCCCTTTTAGAATGGGAATGTTTACTGTGCACCATTGTACCTTGGGGTTCTATAACCATTTTTTGGTAAGGGTTCACAGTGTATAGTCTTCCTTGAGTCTTACAAGAGATTTGAACTTGAACTTTCAAAACACATGCCTGAGTTGTTGAGGCTTTGGGGAAGGGAAGGGATTACTGTGTTTTCGGTTATACAGAGCATACAGGTATGTTAGGTGGAATTATGCTAATGGTTTTATTTTGAAATTAAACATAGTTTAAGAAGACATGCTGGGGTAGCAAGTTGATAGGGGATGCGATACAGCAGTTAGGGTGGAGTTTCAACTTCAGGTCTGGGGTTCACAAATCACCCCAGGGATTGCTAAAGTACACCTCTAGGTGTATCTAGATGGGTTATGTAGATCTGGCCGTGGGGCCTACATCTAGACCTTCACCCCTTCTTCACTGGGGGTCTTCCCCTTCTCTCCTTCCTGGATACCATGGAATAAGCAGCCTTTCTCTGTCATACCTTCCGCCATGATATTTCCATTTTGAAATCACCTGATCATGGACTGGGACTGTGAACAAAGTAAACCTCTCTTCCTTTAGATTGTGAATGTTGCACATTTTGTCTCAAGGATGAAGAGCTAACTAATACAGTTGCATTAGTCTTTTCTGATTTGTATGTTCACAACCTTTAGCTCTTTTGTTCTTTGCTTTTAGATTATTTGCCTTTTTTGTTGTTTTATGTGACTTAGTGATATGCTCCAAATACAGATGCTTAACATGTTAAATATGTGGCAAGCCTTCATCTCAGTTGTCTGCTCTTCTTTAACTGTGTCTTGCCTTGTTTAAATTTTTAATTTGATGTATTATCTTATTAATGGGAATTAAAATTACCAAACATCTATTATCTGCCATTAATCTCAATCTCCTTCAAATTCTCAATACATGGGAAATGTGTAGACAAATTTTCTGCCTGAGTGTAGCATATATGGCCTTTAGCCCAATTACCAATGGAAGTTTTGTTCCCAACTGAAATTCCTGAGCCTGGGTTTTACTATCCATAATTCTATCAGCATTCTTGTCTTCTGAGCTTTGACTAGTATCACCCATCAAGCTCCATGTAGCACATTTAGGACTTGTGTAGCCATCATCTCCAAACCTTTCCAACTCCTCCTGGAAATCAGTTCCAGTGACTTCTGAACCAGATAGGTAGTCACAGAGATGACCCTATTCCTCATGTGATAGTCTGTCTCAGTCATTTTACTTGTTGTGGAAACTCAATGCCTGATACCTATATCTTAGGAAGAGAGGTTTATTTGTGTTTATGATTTTTAAAAGTTTCACTCTCTGAATGTGCAGCCGGTTCCAAGAGAGCAACAGCATGCTGAAAGAGCCTGGGAGGGAAAGGCTGCTCAACCCATAACAGCCAGGAACCAGGAAGTAAAGAGAAGAATCATGAAAGGATATAGACTCTCTCAGATTACAGACCCACTGACCCACCTTTAACCAGGACCCCCTTGTACAGCACACTCAACTGCTGAAGTCATTAGTGAATGAATGCTATGATGAGCATAATGCCCTGTGTACCAATCACCCTCCAAAAGCATCGACTCTGAGTGCGTGACAGTTTGTGAGTCCATTCTAGATCTAAACCATAATAGTCACATTTCTCTTTCTGCTTTCAAATTTTTTTGGCATGATTTCACAATCTGATTGTAAAGTGTCAGGGTATTTGTGACAGTGAAACTCAAATGTCAACTTGATTGGCTTGAAAAACACATAGGGGCTTAGAGAAGCACACTTCTAGGGGTGTCAGGTGGGTCACGGAGACCTGACTTTGGGGACAGTGCCTGGTCTCTGGCCCCTTGTTCTGTGTCCTCCTCCAAAGTTCCATGAACGGAGCATCTTTACTCTGCCACACTCTACTGTTTTAATGTTTCTGCTTGGGCTCAACTGAACATGGACTGATATGTCTGAAATCGTGAGTCAAAATGCATCTTTCCTCTTTTAAATTGGGAGTGTTAGGTATTTTTGTCCAGCAATTGGAAAGCTAATACAGTACTTTCTTTGAGTTACTCTTAGATGGGAATCTATTAGTTTCATCAAACTAAGGGGCAATATCCCAAGATTTGAGAAGTTTTCAGTCATTTTTATTTAAGTGTGCTGCCTTTTACCCTCCTGTTCTTTTTTCTGAGACCATTATGTGCATAATCACTCATCGTATGGTTTCCATAGGTCCTATGTGCTTTCTTTACACCTTGTCATTCTACTTTTAGTTCCTCAATCAGCTAATTTCAAATGGCCTGTCTTCATATTCACTGTTTCTTTCTTCTTCGTAATCAAATTTGTTGTTTAGAGTCTCTATGGAAAATTTCAGTTCCTGGAAATAGTTTTAAATTCCCTGATGTCTCTTTGGTAATTTTTTTGTTTTTATTTATTTATTATGCATCATATTTATTCATACACTCCTCTACTAATTTCATTTGGTTGTCTACTCATGTTTATTTGTATCTCTGAGTTTAGGATAACTATTTTTAATTTGTGGATATTCAATTCTTTGGAGTTGGTTACCAGAGCAATGCAATTTCCTTTACTGGTATCACATTTACCCAATTATTTGTGATCTATGTAACCATGTGTTAGTACATGTGCATTTGAAGAAGACAACATCTGTTGCATTCATTACAGACTGTCTTCCATAGGTAACAACACTCCCTTGTCATGTTCCTGAACTGATGAAAATGTCTCTGGGATTACAATTGAATGAACTAGAAGCCAGGTCATATCTACAGTAGAATTGAGGGGGTGGTGGGCCTGTTAATATGGACAGATATAGATGCTGACTGTTCCCTGCCATAATGGAACTACCTCCAGAACTTGGTCAGTAGGCTTGGCACAAGAAATGGGCCCAACTTGAAGCAGTTTGGAGAAACAGATACTACGTGTTACTGGCTGTGCACATGGATATAGCTCCTGCTGTTTCACTAGATGGGCAGAACTGAATTTTACCCATGTCACATAGGAGACAGAACTAATATTGGAGAGATACAGGATCCAAATCTTGGACCACTAACTGTGGACCTGAAGGGTCTGCCTCCTGCCAGAGTTTTTGATCAGAAGTACTGAGCTCACATGGCAATTGAGTATAGTTGGAACTGGGTCAGAGAACCTTCTCAGGGTTAATATGAAAAACCACATTATGAGGCCCGCCTTTGGGGGCATGGAGGTCTGTTTCCTGCTTTACCCTGGCATAAGAACAAATGCTTATAGATCACAGCTAGAACCAAGTCATGGGACTGCTTTTAGACCCACTGTCAGAGAGAGTTTGGCAGGTCAGTTTCTGTGCCAGGGATAAATGTATCATCTGTTGAGTCCTGGGAGGGTGAGGTTGCTCCAGGACCCAGCTGAAAGAGGCCAGCCCTAGGTTACAGGCCAGTTGAATGTCTTCAATGAAGACCAATGACAAACCTGTTACCTAATGTGTGGGGTGATGTGCCTTCTCCCAAGTATGTTGGTGTCTACTCTTAGTGACAAGATTTAGGCCAAATGTAATTGTAGCTCAGTTTTCAGGGGTAACAGGACTATTTCTACATCTTTGCCTGGGATCACAGTAGGCAAGCTTGCCACCTGGGAGTAAATCTGCCTTCTAAAAATGTTATCCTTGGTCTTGGGCTCTAATAGTGTTTTGTAACATCTAACCCAGATCTCAAAACTACTACAGAGAAATATTTGTCTATGGATGGCTGCTAAATCATTGTTGTGGAGGTATGCAAGCAAGAGATTAACTATTCCTTGTAAGCCATGTGGTTACTTACTTATATCACTGTTTCAGAAAATAGCTGAATTCTCTATACTAGAAATGAATATTCTGAAAAATAAACTGACAGTGTGCTTCTTTTTAATAATAATACCAGTAATAAAACAGTCAGAAATACATTTTGAAAGCAAATGCACTATTTATGCACTAAAATCTTCAAAAATTCTTGGAACAAATGGAGGCAGATTTAAGGTAAATAGATATTATTTAAGGTAAATAGATATACACATTCATGTATAGGAAAATTAATGTTAATGAATATTAATAAACCCTCAAATTGACCTGCAGATTTAATCCTACTTATTGACTTTACAACTGCTTTTGCTCTAAAATAAATAAAGTCACCATATAATTTATATAGGGAAGCAAGTTCTTTGACGACCCAAAACAATAGGAAGAACATAGAGAAACATGCCTCCTGATTTCAAAACATACAACAAAACTATAATAATCAAGACACTGCAGTACTGATATAAGCAGAGATACATAGACAAATAAAATAGAATCAACATGAGGAAATACATCCATCCACCCAAGGTCACCTGAATATTGATGAGAGTATCAAGGCTAGTCAATGGGAAGTAGTAGTTTTCAATAAAAGACATAACATAATTAGGCATCCACACATAAAGTAATGTGGACCTCTGCCTTCTACCACACCCAAAATATAGATCCAAATGGATCAAAGACCATTATAAGAGATAGATGAAAGTTAAATACGGAGTTGCTATGTAACCCAGCAATTTTTTATCCATATAGCTAACCCAACTAAAAACATGTGCACACAAAAATTTGTATATGAATATTTATAGCAGCATTCTATATAATAGTCCAAAAGTAAAAATGATCCACATCTTCTGAATAAAAAACATGGTGGGTACATCTATACAGTGAAATGTTATGCAGGCATGATAAGAACTGGAGTTCTGTTAACATGCTACAACATGAATGAGACTTAAAATTATTATTGGTAACTAACTGAAGTTAGACACCAAAAGCCACATGTAATTCCATTTATTTGAAGTATCCATAATAGGCAAATTCATAAATAGAAAATTATTCATGGTTGCTAGGTAATCAGAAAAGGAAGGAAAGGCAAGTAATTGATAGTAATGATGAGTTAATAAAAATGCTCTGAAATTAGGTAGTGGTGATGGTTATACAACATAGTGAAGAAAAGCCACTGAAATTTAAAATGGTGACTTAGAATTTATGTAAATATTACATAAGTTATGTAAATATTACATCTCAAAATTAGAAGATAAAGAAAAAGCTAAAACCAGTGATTTAAGTGCATTTTATAAAAAAGATAAAAGCAACCATCAAGTCGATTTCAAAGAAAGCAAAGAATATTGGGAGAATTGAATAATAGTGAGGTTGAAAAGTACTGATGCAAATGTAATTGAGAAAAAAGATAAAAGTTATTTTGGAAAAATTTAATAAAGTAATAAAAACTTTAACCACAAGAAAAAGAAAAACAGAGAACAAGAAGTCAACAAGAAGCTAAGACCTGTGAGTCAGCACCATGTGCTAGCTGACTGGAGGACAGCCAGACATCAGCCCCTTCCAGTGCACAGGCAGGGAGACAAAAAGAGCCAACATTTCCTCTTCCCCACTCCGCCTACAGGCGACCAGCTGATCCAGAGAAACACAGGCTGCAATGATAGCTATTGAGGTAAAATACAACTTAACGCTTGTAGTGTTTAGTGTTTCACTGACTTTGCAGGTCTAAAGCCAGTAGTCTGATCATCTATTCAGAGGAAAACAATATGCAATGTAGCATCTATGGGGGATCTCATAGATGGTAGCCATTGTTAATTCCCTATTATCTTGTTTTGAAATCCTGTATTCTCATTGCTTTGTTTGGTCAGGTTTTATTCTGTTTCATCTTGCTTGATTTTGTTGTATCTGATGGTATGGACAGCTGTTTTGAAGATAATAAGATATATTATGGTAGCCTTTTTGGATTTCCTATTATCTTGTTTCAAAGTCCTGTATTGCATTCATTGTTTTGTTTTTATTGGTTCTATTCTGTTTCTGTTTTGTTTGATTTTCCTATGTCTGAAGGTATGGGCAGCTATTTTGAAGACAAGAGGCATTATGGTAACCATTATTGATTTCCTCTTACCTTGTTTTGAAATTCTTTGTCACAGTGTCTTGATTGGATTTATTTTGTTTTATTTTGCTTGGTTTTATTCTCTCTAAAATAAAAAAAGAAAAAGAAAAACATAAGTTACCAAAGTCACAAGTGAACAATGGATTAGTGCTATCAATTTTACAGAAATTCAAGAGGCATTATTCATGCTAAATACAGAATACAGATGAGATATAAAAATTCCCAGAAAATATGATTTATCAAAAGTAAGTTTAAACAGAATAACTGAATACTTATTACTTTTAAATATATTGAAACGTATTTAAAACATTTCCCCCAAAATGATGCTGCCATCTCAGATGGTCTCATTGATGAATATTTCCATATAATACAGAAAAGATGACACCAATTTATATATGCTTATACAAAGAATAGACTATATGAAGTATTTTACTCATCAAAAGATCACAACAGCTTTGATAGAGGTTGACATTATGTATCAGAAACACTTGGGACCAGAAGTGTTTAGATTTCAGAGATTTTAGGATTGTAAAATGTTTGCACAGATTTTACCAGCTGCACACATCTAACCTGAAAATCTGAAATCTGACATGCTCTAAAATATATCATATTAGCACTCAAAAAGTTTGGGATTTTGGAACATTACATATTTTACCAATATTGGAAAAAGACATTGTGAAAATAAAAAGAAATATGCAGATCAATCTCTATCATGAACACAGGCTGTGTACCTGCATGTAATTAGAAATTAGAATCCAGTAATACAGAAATAAGATTATGGAGCGAGCATTGTTGATAGATGCCAAAAATGTATGATTTACCTAAGTTTTGGAAACTAGTGTGAATCACACCATTGAAAGAAAAAAGCAAAAGTGCCAAGTGATTCTCATAAATACAAGTAAAGGAAACATAGGATAGAAGCCAAGGTCTAATCATTTTGTTCTCATTCTGTCTCTCTCAAAATAAAACCTAAACAGTACATATTCTAGCAGGTTAGGTATATCTGCAAAATCAGTTACAGAAGTTAGTTATTAGCCTACCTAATGGTGAAATATTGAAAGCTGTCTTTCTAGCATGAAGAGTGAAAAACACTGATTATCGTCAACATTTTCACTGCATATCCTAGGTAATACAATATGGGAAAATGATACAACAAATTGGTCTATAGGAAATAAATGTGTTTATTCAGAGAATACAGCAGTAAATATAAATATTTTAGATTTCTAAGAATGATATAACTTCATAATAATTTTGTCCATGATCTCTATTCTGAGAATATAAACCTTATTGAAAGAAATGTAAGTAATAATGCCATCTACCTAATTTTAGGAAGATACAAACAGTAGAAAATTGATATTATAAAAATGTCAGTTCTTCCAATAAATTTAGTTTCCTTAAAATCTAAAATATTTGTCAAAACTGATAAGTTGATTTGAAATTTATCCATGCAAATAACCAAGAAATGCGAAAGAAATCTTGAACAATGAGGTTGAAAAGTCTAACTACTAAATAGATTTTCCTTAAACATTATCATAATATGTTTTTAATGCAAGATTGTACTACAAGGCTACTGGAACAGAAAAATACTTTTTAAAAAGTGATGAAGTCGATTTATGACAAATGCTTCCATGCAGTGACAAAAAGCCTGTAAACTGGATACAGTGATGGGCAAGATAGGTTTCCCAAAAGACATTCGCATCCTAAATCTGTAAATATCTTACGTTACATAGCAAAGGGGAATTAGAGGTAGAAATGGAATCAAGGTTGTAAATCAGATGACCTTAAATTATGAAAAACATCAGGAATTATCTCAGTGAAAGTGCAGCAGTCTTGAAAAGTAGCAGGAGGAAGAAGAGATTCAGGTCAGAAGGTGCAATTACAGGAAAAAGCTATGAGGTAGGAGACCTCAGTCTGGTGTGGCAGGCTTTGAAGAAGCAACCTCTGCTTCTCTGAAGCAAGGCATGAAAACAACCTGGAGAACTGGAAATGAAACAGAATCCGCTCACCCCTGAGAGTCTCTAGGGGACCCCGGCCCTGCCAATCACAGCTCAGCTGGGTGACACTTGTGGCAGACTTCTAACTTAGACAAGTACACGATAATACACTTGTGTTGTTTTAGCCATCAATTTTTTCGTAAGTGGTTAAATTAACAATGTAAAATTAAAATAAATTCCAATTTGAAAAACACGAACCTTATCTGGTGACTTGACAACGTATGTAACCATCAATTCCAGATGATTGCCTACTTAGATGATAAAATCAAAATAAATGAATTCAGGACTATGCAAGCAAGATTCTACAGGAAGCAGAGGGAAATATGTTCATGACTCAGGGTAGGCAAAAAATACACAAAGCACAGATAAAAGAAAAATTAAAAATAGAATTCTAGTTTTTAATAAAGTAGTACATAGAGTAAAAATAAAATGAAGTAAAAAATCAACAGTAAACAGTCTGCTTTCTTAATGGCGACAGGTGTCAATAGAAAACTGAAAATATAAATGATGACATGAGAAAATATTTTTATATGGTATATGAACAAAATATATAATCATATATATTTTTACCCCAATTATGTAAATTAATTTTTAAAAATAATTTAAATGACTTGATAGACATTTCATCAAACAGCCTATATCTCTATAACAGTAAGAATGAACACACAGCAACTGCACACAGTGTTAAGGATAACTACAATACATGTATGCCAGAAGTCAAACAGGGCAGAGTATATACTATATGATGATACACTACTCAAAACCAAGCCAAATTACTCCACAGTGTTGAAAAACCAGACAGTGATTGTCCATAGTGGAATAGTGGAATGTTACAAGGGTGAAGGGCATAAAAGAGAAGCTTCTCTTGGCCAGTTTCTGTCTGTTTATCAAGGTGGCAATCACATGTTAGGTAAGGGATTATATAATAAAAATGTATCTGGGTAATTAGAGGGATTCCCCCATTATGTATAGGTTCATTTTCACAGTTTCAGTTACCACAGTCAATGTCATTTGAAAATACTAAATGGACAATTCCAGAGATGAGTTTTAAGTTACACAGTAATCCAAGCAGTTATGAAATCTGTGTTCTTCCTGGGGTGTCAGTTTTCTGTTTTCCCAGAATATCCATACTGTATATGCTACCCTCCCACTATTAATTTAGTAACTGTCTCCACTGTTTCATCAACTCTTGTGGTATCACAATCCTTGTGCTCAGGTACCCTTTATTTTGCTTAATGATGTCCTCAAAGTATAAGATTAGTGACTGTAGTCTTATTACTATAATATTTTCATTATTCTATTAAATTATTGTTATTAATCTGTTACTATGCTTAATTTATAAATTAGACTATATACAGGAATTTACTTACAGAACAGAAACATATTCTGTACGGTGTTTGGTACTATATACAATTTTATGCAGCTGCTGGAGGTCTTGGAATTTATTCTTCATGAATAAGAGGAAAATGGACGCACCTTGAAACCATAATGTTAAGCGAAATAAATCAGATGCACAACCTTAGATATTACATGGCTACTCTCACATGAGGACAAAATAAAAGGCAGGTGATAGGAAATACAGATATAGACCTTTCTCAAATTGGAAAAGGATCGAAAAACAGAGGAACTGGGGTGAAGGGGAGGGAAAGGAGCTAAAAAAAGGAGCTAATATGTGTTCTGTGCGTGCGTCAACTCTACACAAGGAATGGAAACATTATGTACTGCAATTGTGCACTGATAAAAAAAAAATCTAAATATGTTTATTGTCCTTGGATGGATACATCAGCCATAAACAAAAGCAAGCAAGGAAATAGAAGTATTAGTAGTTCCAAGATACAAGCAACTACTTATCTGGTTTATATTGATTCATTAATTGGTGTGCTATTATCATTGGATACTTTATTTTCTTCTTCTATTTTTACCAATGTTTTTGCAAATAAGATCCCTTTCTCATTTTTGCAACTCCACTTTTCTTAACACAACATAAAAAGACTAGAGTTAATGGTTTTTGCCTGTATTGAGATATTTCTGAAGTCAAATAACGTATAATTATGTGTGCTATACATTTATGAAATGCTTTTAAGTGTTCATAAATCTCCTTCCGAATTTCTGTGAAACATTTCTGCATCTTACACTTCCTCTAATTAAATACACTTTTCTTCAAGTACCTGTAATCAGTACTTTTAAAAGTCACTTTGAATACATTTGATTCGTCAGCGTTAATTTATGCTACCCACTAGTGCAGTAGCATTCTCTGCAATGTTACCATCCAGGTCATGTATTTTACTATACTGTATTGTACACATGTGTGTATGTGCAGACAAACATGCATGTTATATGTATGTATATACTATGCATATCTAAGTAATATTTCTAAGGTAGTTTAAGCAGTCTTTTATCGGAATTTAAGTTTCAAAATTTTAACCCATTCTCTCTTCTATGGTACTCACTGAAAAATGGTGTATATGAACTTCAGAATGAACTATACACGTAAAAGAGAAATTTAGTAGACATATGTTTTAAAATATTTCAAAGTTTCTCATACTGCTTAACTGCTTGTGCCATCTTCCTATATACCCATACATCCTTCTCTCAAAAATTATTCTATAATGGACCAGGGCAAGAATTATTCTCTTATACATAAAGAAAGCGAGAGAGACAAATAAAGCAATTGTCTCAAGTTTACAAAATAAAATTGGTTTCAGACTCAAGGAGAAATGAAAGTAAAAGCCAAGGCCTTCGGTTTCTAATCCAGTCCATTTGTACCCGTGCTGTTTTGTTCTGTCTCTCCCGCTCACCTCCTCCACCTGGCCTGTGCTGCTTCCTGTACCCATTTAAGTGTATTTTGAATATAAACATAGACTATGTAAGAAAGTTTCTAAGAATATAAGTGATTCTCAGACGTGAACTTTGAATTCCAAGTGGGATTTGGATTCGTGTTGAGCCCAGGCATGGCGTGTGGATGGGCAAAGAGCAAACTGAACAGGTTAGGACAGACAGACGTTGGGTACAGCCAGGAGTGGGACATGTGGTTAGCAATAATGGCAACAAATTCAATCAGCACTGCCGTATGTCCATCAAAAGAATCCACATTAATTCATGAAACTCTCCACAACCTATTTGGATTTTTTAAATTTACTTATTTTACTGGTAAATTTTAAATACACATCATGGTTACTTTCATCATAGGGAATATGTACCTGTACCTAATGCTGTATAACTTAATTCTTTATTACCCCAACTCCTCATCCTTCAACCACTCCTCCCCTCTTTATGTACAAAAGCTTCATTTCCATTTTTTCATCCTATTCTTTTTTCCTTCCTTTCCCCTTCCCCCTCCCCTGTTCTTCTTCCCATATGAACAGCTTTTCCTGTTTCCTAATATCTATTTTATATTTTGGTCCTTATTTACCCTTTTGGTTTGTCACACCACAGAAATAATGTGATATTTAAACGTGTCTGATTTATTTCACTGAAGAGTTTTGTCTCAGAGCGTGCTGTTGTCTCTTATTTGTCTCAGTGAGGGCTGAGAGAGAAGAAAAGATTTCCTGAATGAGACACTGCGGAATTTGCCTCAGACAGACAAAACTGTAAGGAGATTTCACGTGCCAGGTGGACATCTTGTCCCCTTCAAACCCCTTCAGTGTAATTTGCTTTTAATAACTGTGTTTCAAAATTTATGTATTTCAAAATTTTCTTTTGAAGCCATCTCACAATTTTTAAAGTGCTTCCCGTAGAAAGGGAAATCTAAGCCTTTTTTAAAGATTGGTGAGAGAAGAAGAAACTACAAATAAGCCATTCTGATTGGTCATCCTTTCCTTCTGTCTCTGAGTTTGATACTTTACCAAGTCCTGTGACATTTTTTCTCTTCTAAACACATCATGACTCCGGATTCACTGCATTTGTCACTAGATTGTATTCTATGAATTTCCTTGGGTCCCCTTTCCACTCCTGCTTTGCTCAAATATGTTTGATAAGGCACTGTCCTTCTTTCATGATGTGGCTATGTGAAATAAATCAGTCTCATATATTGTTAGTAGAAATGAAAATTTTTACAAATCCTGTAGTTGTGCTATTGGGAGTATACCTATTGAAATTTCTTATAGCAATTTTAATCCAGATATGCATTCATAAGAATCTATGCTAAAGTTAGTTTAACCAAAAAATATGAAAATGTATATATAGTGTTATGGTTTATGTTTGGATGGCCCTGTGAAGCCTCATGTAATCATGGACATGGCTGAATCTGGCATTCGTGATTGGTTGTTGTCTGGCGCTGGGGTTGGCGAGGTGAGTGTTGCACTGGCCCAGGTGTGGAGCCGACATACAGTGTAAGGGTGGGAAGAAGGTGTGCCTGTCTCTTTTGCTGTGTGTGCTTTGCACTTTGTGGTGGCCAGAAATGACTGCCCCTGCCCATGCCATCCTAACTTGTAGCCAGCTAAGTATGGACTGAAACCTCCAAGAACTGTAAGAAATAAACCTTCCCTTCCCTAATTTTGGTTGTCAGGTATTCTGTCTCAACAAAAAGAGAAAAGTAACCAAGACATGTAGCACCTAGGAACTGAGCAACTTTGCAGTCACAAGATGGGAAGTCACCTCATATCCATAAATAAGCAAATAGTTAAATAACTATGGTTCATTTGCACTTTGGGGTACTGTAACAAGAAGGAGGCATATCTCTTCAAACTACAATTGTGTCTGGGATCTATTAGAAATGAAAAATAAGGAAAAAGTCATGACGTATACTACCATTTACTCAAAGAAAAGGGGAAATATGGGTGTACAATTTCTGACATTTTGCAAATAGAAAATATATTGTCAAATAAATAAAAATTTTTACCTAAAAGGCAAGAGAGGAAAAATAGTAAAGTATTTGTTAATGTTTGAATTCTGATACATATAATTACCCTACTATGAACCAAAAGCAAATAAAAAGCTACGTTAAAATCTAAAGCAAGATGAAACAAGTGAATCTGTACATCAAATTGAACATATACCTAATGGAGGTAATGAAGTGACAGAAAAACAAAAGTGATTTGAACACAATGGGAAGTATCCTATGGGGAAAATGAGTTGTAATAACACAGAAAATGGATTTAAGCAGTCATATTTTTGGTTGACGTGTCAGCATTATTTATCCCTAGAATATTAGGTATGCATTATCAAATACAGCAAGGAGCAATTATGTTAATGCCACGAATCCAGGCATTTTCATTGTGGAAGAAAGAAAATACAAATAAAAAACAGATTAAGTAAAAACCTGATATCTTACATTCCAATTGAAAGAATAGACTCGAGGTCTACTTCTTTAAAACAAAGCTTTGTCCATAAAGAAAACCTGGGAATAATACCTCACAAGTATCGTAACTACCTAGATTGAAACATCCAAATATTATTTCCTATGTAGGATTTAGTTTTTTGGAGAAAACACTAACTCCACATCAGGCAAAGTAAATGGACGTGCTGAGCCAGAAATATTTCATCATACCTTAAAAGCACAGAAATGATTGCAGATTACTGGTTGTGGAATTAGCCACTGCCTAAAGGAGGAAAATTTTTTTTCCATTTATTTTGTTCTTTTATTAATACATGTTTGCAGTACGTGATGTGTACATTCACTTTGGAGAGTGGGTGTATGTGCATAATACAACAGGTTTCTTCTCTGAGTCCTTGCCCTACCCCTCCTCCTTCCCTCGGCCTCTAAATCCTCTTTCCCTGTTTTCCTTCTTGTTACTATCCTTGGCTCATGTTTATGAGTATACTGTTTACATTCATTGAGGTTATTAGGTTGCTGTACATGGAATATCTTAATTCCACTTCCTCTCCCTTTTCCCCTCCTTTTATACTCTGACCCTTGGTCTTCCGGGCCCCTACTCATTTCTAAGAAATCTATCTCCTTGTTGCTTTCTATCCATCATTTACATTTCCTTTTTGTACATTGCCTTACTCAAATGACAGATATCATATGATGTTTAATCTTGTGTATGATTTATTTCACTCAACATATTTTCTGAACGCATCGATTTTCCTACAAATGTCTCAAATTTGTCCTTTGTACCAAATAGCATTCCATTATGTATAGATACCACATTTTATTGAATTATTTATCTGCTGATTGGTGTACCTGCTGCTTGCAGGATTTATCTATTGTGAATTTTGCTACTCTAAACATTGATATGTGTGTACTGATGTAATATGATGTCTTTAGCACTTTGGTGAACATACCTAGAAGGCAGATAGCTCAGTCATGTGGAATCTTTAATTTTATTTCTTTGGGAATTCTCCACACTGATTTCCATAATGGCCCTATTAGTGTACATTCCCACCAACAATGTAGGAAGGTTTCTTTTGACCAAAGTCATAGCAGCATTTATTTTTGTTTAATTTCTTGATGATCACCATTGTTTCTAGTATAAGATGGAATCTTAGTGTTGTTTTTATTGGCATTTCTCTAATGGCCAGAGATATTCAATATATTTCATGGCCACTTGGACTACTTCTTCTGAGAAGTATCTGTTCACTTTGCTTGCCTGCTTCTTGAATGGGTTATTTAATCTAGGTGGTCTAAGTTTTTTTTTTAGTTCCTTATATATTAAAGATAATAGTCCTCTGAAGAAGAGCTGGAAAAAAAATTTCCCATTCTGTAGGCTGTCTCTTCACTCTACTAATTGATTCTTTTGATGTGCAGAAGTTTTTAAATTTGGTCTACTCTTGCTGTTATTTCTCATGAAACTGGGGTTCTGTTTAAAAAAAAATCCTTTCCTTCATTTATGTCTTCAAGTGTTTTACCTATTTTGTCTTCCTGTAGGCTCAATGTTTCTGTTTTAACATTTAAAACTTTGATGCAATTTTTCTTTAATGTAGTACGTGGAAAGAGATAATGGGTCCTGCTTCAATCTTCTGCAAACGGATACCCAGTTTCCCAGCACCATTTTCTCAATAGGCTGTCTTCCCTCCCTGTGACCCCTTTATCAAAGATCGGACAGTTGAATGTGTCCAGGAATTAGCCTATGTCCTCCACTCTGTTGCACTGATCCACACGTCTGTTTTTGTGACAGTATCATGTGATTCATGCTTCCTGCTTTGCTCCTCTTGCTCCAGACTGCTTTGATTATTCTGTTTCTCCTGATAACATATGAATTTTGGTATTGTTTTCGATACCAAAATTTCCAGCAGTAAGTATGCTGTTGGTATTCCTATTGGGACTGCATTGAGTCTGCATAACAGTTTTGGGAGAATGGCGATATTAAAAAATAATTCTTCTTGTTCACAACACAATACTCTATGAAGATTTGTGAAATGTTTTGCCAGCTTGTAGAAAAAAAAAGAAATAATCAGTAAGAAGCAACAGTTGTATACTCTGGAGATTTTTAAAAAACTAAAACCCACAAATTTTAATACAGATGAGGAACGGTGATTATGGTAGGTAGAAAAAGTGAGGGCAAGTTTTTCTTGTTTTACCCTTGATGGTATAAAAATGAAAATAAATTAATAAAAAGTTACCTATGGCTATTCATGACGAATCTCTTTCAGGCTCTAAGAATGGATATGATTTAAAGTGGAAAAGAGCAAGTCAGAGGTCATCTTCTATGGCAGCCTCTGCTGTAAGTTTTACAACAGCAGCAGCATTTTTTTTATGATAGCACTGTGGGCTTTCAGAGATGGGCATAATTTCCTGCAGGCTGGTGTGGCCTCTCAGTAGAAAGCCCTGTTGTCTTACGAAGTGCTTTGTGACCGTGGTGGTAGAAGAAGCCCATCCGTAAGCAGGTTGTGCACTGTGGACCCCAGTGGTAAATTCTGCTCATTTGGGGAAGGCTCTGGAGTGTGCTTTTTTATTAACTGCAGCAAGTGAGTCTAGTCATCTCAAAACTTGAGAATTCAAAGCACAGAATGTTGCTAATGACAGAAATAATGACTACATGCAGTTTCCTGTCTTTTTAATTGTTTTATATTTTCTTCTTTTGCAAAACATAACCCATTTACCTGCTGAGATGCAATTCGTCATTCATAGACGAAAGTGATTTGTCAGCCACAGCTAGTTGAGTTCAGTGCATCCTGTCAGGCCAGACTTTGGAAAGGGAGCACACTATGGAGTAATGAAGCAGATGTGTTTAAGTAGGCAGGGGGAGTATCTTCTTCCTTCGCTTTAATGTAGAGCCACTTGAACTTGAAAGGTCACCTCCACATTTGTGTGATGGTAGACGACACTATAAAATGTTGGAAATTCATAAGGAAATGTGAACACGAATCTAATTTACTCTGTGTCAGCTTTCACTTTATTTTTGTTTTAAGCAAAAAGAGCATTTCTATTATCATAGAACAGCGAAATTTCAAAGATGGCCACAGTTTCCTATAGGATGATGTGACCTCGAAATAGAAAGCACTGGTTGCATTGTGAAGTGCTTTGAGATTCCGGCAGGCAAAAGAAGCCAATAGATAAGCCAGAGATAGATGGTTAATTTATATCATTCAGGCAAAAAACAACAAAAAAAGTAATCCCATGATAATATGGAAGAAAAACTTAATTTTGAAAGACACTTGAGGACCATGGGCTGCAATAAAAAAAAAAAACAGTTGAAATAAGACCTGCCAGAATATGTACATAAAACTATTAAGCTATATTAGTAATAAAATCAATATAAGCATAAAACTAAATGGCATATACTATCCTAATAACAAATGTGTATCAGATGATGAATAGTAGCTCTCAAGAGGACTTTTAATACAGGCTAGCTGGTGTCATTTTAACTTGGTTATAGTTCAATGAATGCTGTGACTCTTTCATATGAACAGGGTCAGCTCTAGTACAGATATCTGGTACAGGGCTCAATACTAGCCAGGCTGGTGTAGGTTAGGAGGTGGAACAGACCAGCATGGGCTTCCAAGTCAGGGACACAGTCTCTGTAAAGCTATGGGTGACCTGGGTACTTTTGGGAAATGCATTAACTTGTCCTCAGTTCCTCATCCTTGAAACAGCAATGCCAATATCAATGCCTGCTTCCTAGGACTACATAATGGTTCAATGCAAAAATGGTTAGTGCAGTTACTGAAATACTGGAGCACTTTAATGAAAAACAAGAAAAACAAGGCAGTTTGGTCTTGGTAAAAAGTTGATTTTACTGTTGATGAAAACCTGGGGAACAGGGTTCTTGAATAAGCTTTCAAAGCAGAGGTGAGGATTTGAAATCTGTGTGGTATATATTTGTTTTTTCAGTATTATGGATGGAACTCGGGACCTTCCCACTTTTTATTTATTTACTCTGAGACACAGTCTTGCTAAATTGCCCAGCTAGGACTGAAATGTGAAGTCCTCTGCCTCAGCCTGGCAAATGTTTGGAATACAGGTGTGTGCCAAGTTGCCTGGCTGATGTTTATGTGTCAAGTGCTAAAGATATATTGCCCTGAGAATCATAAGAAAGTGACTGTCCCACCTAGTGACTGTGACTGTTCATCCCTGAGTAAGAGATGTGAAGAATAACTTTTAAAAAATTGGGTCGCGATAGGAAGTAGCAAAGACAGCAAGATGGGTGGCCCCTCCTCTTCTCTAGGACTGCAACCTCTGGAAAGCTTTCTTCAATCCCTTCTATCACTTTTCAATCTTTCTCTAAGTACCTATGAAGGTCCATGATGAAACACCTGTGGTTATGTTACGTGCAAATTCCGCTGTGTACATTTCTAGGTGCATCTAAACTCCTTATAGTCTACTTAGCCTTCAGAAAACTCGCAGCAAGGATAGCTGCAATCTTCATGCTCACCTCTATAGCCTCTGACTGCCTGCTGGGCTCTGTACAGTGTTTAAATCTCCTTTTGAGGATGCATGGCTTCTGTAGATTTCAGGCTTTATTTTTTCCATGACCTCAGTGTTCTGATAGGTTCAGTAAAGTTATATTTTCATAAACTATTATACATGGTCTTATTGTGAGAGTGGGAGAAAACCTCTTTCTAACTTGTGGCATCCAGTGGAGTCCAGTTTAACTTCTTAAACATATGCTTAGGGTTTTGATGAGTGACAAACTGAAACATTGTTTTGCAGCCAATTATATTCGATTAACACATTCATGACAGTGCTGTAATTCACGTCTTATATCCCTGAACCACGAGTGGTACATGCATGACTGTCCCCCTGGGTGGTATGGGACAGTCCCATCCGGTGGTACAAGCTGCCCAACTGTTCAAGCTGGTGAGAGGCTATTAATACCTCTCTGTGTTAATTGCATTCAGTATTCACAGATGAAGTTTTTGTATTTATGAATATGGGAGTCCTAAAAACAAAGAATCTCATTTTAATGTTTACTGAATTTCGTATTTTTAAAAAGTTGCTAAAATTGTGTCTTTTGCTCATGTAATGTTCAAATAAGTTTTAAATCTCTGAAAGAAAATATTTTAGCTATTATTTTTTCTCCTTTCTTCTGATCATACCATGCCCCCAACATTTTAAGATATTCTGCTTTAATTTTCAGTTTACAAATTCTCACTGATCTCTAGTTTCTTTAAGATCTTCCAAAACACCTGACAATTGTGACATTTAATTAGTAATAATAGAGCTGCTGCATGTAAACTGTAAATTCAGCAGGATTAATTAAAATGATTAGCCCACCCATGATAAACCTGAACCGCTACCTCAAGATATTACTAACCGTGCAAAGTATTTTCGGTGTGGTTCACTTGGGGAAATGGTAGGAAATATTTTTAAGGTTGTGTGTTTTTCTCTGTTTATAAGCTTGACTTGTAAGTGTGGCATGTGACAACCACATCTAAGGATTGAAAGTCAGAAAGGAGGCTAGAAGTCACTTTGATAAAATTCCCCACACAAGGTCATAATCCTCCTATATAATAATAAACCATTTCCAAGGTTAGAATAACTCTAAGGTAATAATATTTTAAAAGTTAAAATGTATTTACTAGTTACGGGATACTAGGCACTCCACTACATACATTAAATGCATAATTCTATTTAATTTTTATAACAGCATTGTGAGATAATATTTATCTCTATTGTACTGAAGAATAAACTCAAGCTTACAGAAGTTATGAATCATTGCCAGGTTTCTAAGACAAGCGAGGAGAGGAGACTAGACTATTTGTCTCCATTCCACTCTTGACCATGCCTCACGCTGTACCCGTGACATCATTTCATAACACAGTCTTTATGTACTTCAACATCCGGGGCACTGTGATATTGATGAAGGCATGCTGGAGACAAGCCTTTATACTTACATCTTAAGAGTGATTATGGAACAACTGTGGATTACTAATGAAACCAGACCTCTTTCCTAACCTCAATGGTTTGACTCTGTGAAGGGTTTGATTGGGTGATTTTCTTTTTCAGTCTTCTCATTCGGATCTAAAACTTAGGGAGTAAATTCCATGAACTACTTCATACTAAGCCACAAATGACCATCTTTTTATTTAGCAGTCATTTGCATTTTCAAACAGGAAGTATCCAAGGGGCCAAATGACTCACTAGGTGAGGTAATTAAAGCCGTATAATCAAGAGCAGAGAGGACTTGAGGCAACCAGGAATTAAGCTCTCATGAGTGTCACTTGTGGTGGCGGCCCCTAGCTGACTTCTCTTCCAGGTTTTCTCTTTCATTGTTCATCCTGTTTATTGTTCAGCTAAAGATTCTACTAGGCATACACTGAGATCCAACAAATACGTAAAAGCATTTTAAAGTGTAATGGTCCAAAATGCCAAAGCTAAAAACAGAGCCCATATTAAGTCAGAGATGATTGTGAACTTATACATCTTCAGCCCTCATGGTATAGTACTGAATTGCTTCCTAACACCCTTTTTTAAGCCCAGCTTCTAAATGACAGGACACATGGTCAATTCTCAAATTCCCCCTAATAGACACTATAATTGATCCTATTGCAGTATATTTCATTCACATCTGGGCAAACTGGAGGAATTAGAACACCTGAAAAGAAGTCAGTAACACTGTCCTCTTTACTAAGGGAGGTTAGTTTCTTTGTGGTACATATCTCATTCACTGTTCTTTTAAATTTTGGAAGGGTAAGATTAACTATTCCAACTGTCTCTTGATTATACCTCAATTTTAGCATTTATACAGTAAGTCAAAAAGAAGTAATGCATAGTATTTAAGAGCTTAAGTTTGGGCATGGGACAAAGCCAGATTGGAAATTGCTCTGCCTTACACTAGTTCTATGTGTCCTTTAGAAGTTACTGAATTTACTCTACGTTAAGTTTCCTCTTCTGTCAAGGGTCAGAGACAGGGAGAGATAATTAATGATAGTGCCATCTGATTGACTTCTGGTGAGGATCAAGTGGAATATTACATTTCAAGTAGTTGCTATTTAACCATGATTACTTGACATTTTAAAGCTAGTTATGGGTCTTTCTGGAGAAAGCCAATCTTGCCCCTGCCACCTTCAAAAATATTTTCTTTAAGGTCCTGAGTTTGATGGGTTATGTAATCAAAATGCTTCTGTTTAAAGATCAAAAGAGTGGTATTTATCTGAAATCACATATTTAATGGGAATTTCTAAGTTAAAATGTTCTTTGTCTTTTTCCCAGATGAATATTCACCCTACCTTTGTACCCTTCTAGTAATGAGTTGAATCTAAAAATACACATGGTTTTGTGTCGTTTTTACAAGTAGTAATTAAATTTATGAGTCCCAGAAATTTACCACTCTGTTCTCTATGTCTTTACTGATAAAAATGAATAAAACCCAATCAAGCAAGATCTCCAGGCAAGCCTGGAGTGAAGAGATAGTGAGCAGAAGCTGTGAGTGGCGGACTGAGGGAGGGTTGCTAGGGGAATGTCTGTGGGACAGACAGAAGGGCATCCTGTGAGGCAGCGGCTCTGGACATCCTGTCGGGGTTAGAACACTGTGTTCACCATTCTCCCTGTGTACTCTTGAGCAGGCACTTGAATTTTCTCTACCTTGGGGTGCTCATCTTTAAAATGGGAACCCTAAGACTATCTATTTCGTAGAATTATGATGATTAAGTAAATGAAAGTACTTATAACAAGGCTGCCACTTTGCTATAAATTACAGTTATTGTTATCTGAATATTGTCCAGACATCATCAATTTTTTAATGTTTTAATACAGTTTTCAAACCAATGTAGAATACTTCTGTCTTGGACTTCTTAGCAAAACCATATAATGCGCCAGCCTCTTGCCCACCAGATGATGCTATTTGCTTGTCATTTAGAGGTCTGAAACTGAACTTTTCTTCTATTACAAATATTCCTTTTTCTTCTATAGGTTTTCTACTTTGGTTAATAGTAACTCCTTCAATACTGGCACCAGGCTACTGCCTGGGAACCCTTCTGGACTCTTCCTTCCTCCACCCATTCTCTCTGTGAATCTAAACAGTCATTGGGTTCTGCCACTTCTCACTTCCTATGTGTATATCACATTCATGTACTGAAATTCCAAATGGTGATTCTGTGCAGGTAGGAAATACAGCTCTCTCGGGTACACTCAGCAGCTGTCAGAGTTGGAGACAACAGTGACCCGTACTCCTGGTCATTAGCACTTAGTTTAATGGAAGAGACGGATACTTAACAAGTAACTGAGGGTATTTCTCAGTTAAGAGTATGTTTCAGTAACTGCTATGGGGAAAAATACAGAATACAGTAAGAAAATGTTAAAAAAAAAAAAAAAGTGGTAGGTGGGTATGATTTCCATGTAGGAAACCCAAAGTCCTGCCTTGGTCAGAGGATTTAGTGGTGGATTCTGAAACAAACCAAAAGATTTCCAATCCCGTGAGTGATAGAGGAAAAGCATGTATTGTACACAAAGGGAATCATTGCAGGTGGTCTCCTGAAAGACCAGGTTTTGTCTTTCAACATGTAGCTTAATTAAATTGCTAGCCCTGGTGCTGGAGGATAAGTCAGTATGGGTTGTGGTAGAAATTTATGTCTATGCAATCACTAAATCCTATTGATTTTACCTTCTAAATATGTCTTTTTTATTTTAAACAGGAAAAAGTAACAAATAGCAATAAACAGTTTCAAAACAGGCTGGTAGGAGAGTAACAGTAATCAACATCTTGCATATTGTTATATTCACAGTAGCTGCTCAGAGTAGGAGTTATAGGCATGAGACATTGTCCAGAAAATTACTAGCACAAAACTTTCCCCTCAATGGACCAAGAGAAACCAGCTATATACCTATCTTAACTGTCTTGTGTTTATATATATATATATATATTTTCCTTTTCCTTTCCACTTTCTCCCTTCACAGTTTTTATTTATTTTTTGTTAACAGTTTCTTCCCTATTTACAATATCTGTTGCACATTTTGGATCTTGCTTACTCTTTTGGATTCTCACATTAGTGAGACAATATAATGTTTATACATGTGGATCTGGTTTATTTCACTTATGAGTATGGTCTCAAGTTGCATCCATTTACCCATAAAAGTCTCAAGTTTTTCTTTATGGCTGAGTAGTATTCATGTATATGCAATATTATATATTCATATATATGCATATTCATATGAATACTATGTAAATAAATATGAATATAATATATATAAACCAAATTTTTTTATCCATTCCTTGACTGATGGGCATTTGGGTTGTTTCCAAGATTTAGCTATTACAAATTATTCTGCTATAAACATGGATGTGCATTTGTCACTGTGGCATGGTGTTTGTAGTCAGTTGTCCCTTGGAGGACTTATATTAGGACATATAAAAAATTGAAAAAAAAATGAGATCCCCCCACATTCAAGGACCAAATCCAAAAATGGGCACCTGAGATGTAAATGTACTTCTCTGATGAAGAAATGTAAATGGAAAATAAATACATGGAAAAATGTTCAACATTAGTCATTTGAGAGGTGCAAATTAAAACAACACTGAGATTCCATGTCACCTCACAAAGAATGACTATCATCAAATAAATCCACCAATAACAAATGCTGGTGGGGTTATGGAGAAAAAGGAATCCTTCTCCACTGTTGGGGGGAATTCAGACTGGTGCAACCACTGTGGGAATCAGTGTGGAGATTTGTTAAAGAGCCAGGATTAGAGGTCTCATTTGACCCAACTATTCCCCTTCTGGGTATCTTCCCAGAAGAATTAAACACTAAATATGTCTTGAATTTGTTAATTTCTGTTCGTCTTCACTGCCTCTGATCTTGTACAAGATAGCATGATTTCTCACCACATTATTACAATAACTTCCTCCTTGTAGCCTGATATCCTCTCTAGAGATCCTGACAAACTTTCATGTTATGTTTTTGTTTCTAAATGAAAAATTTATCTCTGTTGCTCTATGCCTAAAGCCCTTCCCTGGTTTAAGATAAAATCCAAAACCCTTAACAGTTCTGACATGGCTTCTATCTGGAGTCCTGACCTTATCTCTGCTCATCTACATGTTTTTCCCTGGACTCCAGCCCTGGAGAAAGTTTGGCTTTGTTCCTCCTCCTTCTCACCTTGGCACATGCAATCATTTCTTCCTGGGAAGCTCTTGCCATACCCCATTGCTTCAGGCCTTACTCTTCAAGTTGCATCTTACGTGTGTACTATTTCTTCATAAATAGCTCCCTTGGCAACTTCCCCACTCCGTGCCTACAAATACACACACACGCACACACACATTTCTCAACATTGATGTGCAGATGTATAAGGAGTTTGTTAAAATATAGTTCCCACAGTGTCTGGGGGTGTTTTTAGACATTTCTCATTGTCATAACAAACATCACCAAGTGTTTCTGACCAGGTGTCTGTCTCTCAGACCAAGGCTTGAATGAGGTTAACTTTTGTTATATGATATCTGAGTACCTTTCTTAACATCTCCATGGAAACCCACAGGGCTTTTAAAGTCCCGTCTTTGAGGACTACAGTCCTTGATAATTTGTGTGTTCTATTACTACAGCAAGTACCCTGTCTGCATTATTTGCAGCCATAATCCTCATGCCCCCAGACAAGTGAAAGTTTAATAAATCTTTGTTGAATTGAGGATGATTCCCTGCTTCTGCAAACACTTAATAATTTATAAGTAGCAATATATGTAAACCAGGGAAACCAGGGTCTTGAGACAATATAATATACCCCAGTGCATTTAGGCACAATGCTTGAAATACTGGGAGGCTCCTGGCTCTGGCAGGATGGCTAATCTGCTTGTTAAAGCTCATTCACTTTAGCCGCCTCCATGCAGGTCTGTTCCTTCCCCTCCTCCGCATGCTCTGGTGACACTCAAGCCTTAATTGAATGGTGAGGATCCTGCCACTTCCCAGTGGCTCTGCTGATGAGCTGTCAAAATAGAAAACACCAGGGACAAAATGCTGCCACCAACGAAAAGACAAGAGGCGGCTGGTAATCCAAATACTTCACAGCATCTCTGTGCTCTGAGGGGTCAGCTGTTGGAGGCAAACAGTTGAGAGGGAAACTGAATCAGCGTTCTGAAAGCCTCCATGCCACGGAAGCATTTAGCTAGGAAAGTGCTGAGAAAAATACACCAAGTCTCCACCCTGCCTCAAGTTATCCAGAGACAGCAGTAGGCCATGCACTTAACATAAGTGTGGTAGAAAATGTGAAAGACTCGGAAGACCTGAATTAAAATCCTGAATGGAGCTAATTATATGGCTCATGAGGAGGCAGAGAGTTAGGACCACTAGTGAAATAAAATCCCTGGTCAATCCCCATAGATTGTAATTCAACATTTATTCAGTTGGCTCCCCAAATTCCATTAAAAAATATACCTCCAAGAAATTCTAATGCCAGTGGTCCACAGACCACACCTGGAAAGACTGGTATTTGGACTTGGGCAGGTCAGATACTTTCTGAGCCTTATTCTTGTCAACTGCAAAACAGAGCTGACAACTCCAATACTACCTACCTACACGGGGTGTTTTGTTTAGGAAATCATGAATTTTATAACAGCTACAGGGTGTGATAAATATGTAGATTTTTTTACTGGAAATGTTCATAATAAGGTTAAGAATGACTTCAGAAGTGTCTAAATCATAGTAGATGCATTCTAACCTAACCCAAAGGAATAGGTAACAACTGGAACTTAAAGGTTACGTAGTTTATGAAGGATGCAAAATGTATGTCACATTTTTGTTGTATCCTTGGTGCCTGACATAGAGATGATGCTCAAAATTCTGAATAGGGAAGCAAACTGCTAGCTGCTTGAGAGGCAGGTGATGATTTCCAGCCCCCTCCCCCACATGATTCCTGAAGTTTATTCTCCTGAATATACCAAAGCATCAGGGCTTCTGGATGGCCAACATTTCTAACTCGAATCCCCCACTTTCCTGAACTCCACTGTCCTGTCTAGCACTCTCCCTGATGTTGTGGAGTCATCTGTGTTCCAGATTTTTCTCCTGCAACACTTAGGACATAAAACTACATATTTGATGTTGAGAAGGGTTTCCTGAAAGTGGCTGCTTGCAAAGGTACCTTTAAGAAAGAGGCAATGAGATCTGCAGTTGAATGACAGGGTCTATCTCCCCTAATTTTCTGAGGTACAAGTTTTTCTTCTGCACAGCATTCTTTTTTTTGGGGGGGGAGTGCATGGGGGGTTACTGGGAATCAAACTCAGGACCTTGTGTTTGCCAGGCAGGCTCTGCACCGCTGAGCTATATCCCCAGCCCCTGCAGATCTTTCTTGCAGGTTTACCTGTTATCTGGCAGTTGAGGTGGCCAGAGCAGTGACACAAATTCCCAGCCCCGGTTTGTGTTCAGTGTGTGTGAGGGAGAGCCAGGATGCAAACACCAGAGAAAGAACAGGCGGGCGGCTCTAGGCTGCGGGGTAGAGCTGGGGACCTGCTGACCGCAGCAAGGGTGGCTTCATTGCCATGGCAATGAGCAAACAGACCACTTCTGCACTGTCACCCACTCCACAGTCACAACCTTTATGGGGACAAAGGGACAACATATCCCTCCCGGGGCTTTGGTATTCATGCAGGGACTGCCTTCTCTGTACAATGCCTATATTTCTGGTCTATTTTAGCTTTGTTGCTCTCTGTTAACTTTCCCTGAAATCCCAAGGAATTGATTAAACTGCAGATAGACTCGTGGCTTGAAAAAAGAGGTCTTTTACATTTTAAACTCTACAGAACTACTGTTTATGTTTATTTGTAAGTTTTTGTTGTATATAAAATTAGTTATAGAAACATATTATGTCCTCCTGTCCTTACAGTCCAGAATGGAAGTGGATATGAGCAGAAATGACCACAATTAAAATGCTTTCGGGGAACTGTTCTGTAGATGCTTGACATTAGCAAATTTGATATTCATGATTTCAATAATTTAAAAGTTATTACAGTGACCCCTGGTAGAATTGGGAGGGTGATTAAACTCATCGTGAGGGTAACGCTAGTGTGTGGGAATGAATGGTGTCACTGGTAGATGAAGAAAGCCACCTTCCCAGTGGCTCTACTTGAAGATTACTTTGCTTCCTATTCTCTGGCTCCAGCACACAACTGTCACTATGCATATAAAGTGTTGACAAACATTTTAATTTTGGAATACTGACTTTATGTGGAAATGATAATAATGGTATTCTTAAAAACTTCATGGTCACTTCCAAATATTGGGGATTTTACTGATAGGGGAATTTAGAACTACAAAGAGGGAAGTTTATTTGGTTAGGAAGGAGGATGTTTCGAGACAGACATTTTGAAATAAGTGGATTAAATTGACTTGGAACGATTTGGACCTAAGGCATTGCATGGCCATACAACTATACCTGCTGTGAGGAAGGGCATAGAAACTTATAAGTGATTAAATCAACAATGAAATATAAATAACCATCTATTAGAATGGCTGAAATAAAAAAAAGAGACAATATTCAAATGCTGACAAGGATGTGGAATGACAGGAACACTTATTCATTGTTGGTGGGAATGTAAAATGTTTCTGTGATTTTAGAAAAGTTTGATATTTTTCCCTAAAATTAAATATACTTCTCAAAATGCTGGGATTTTTCCAATTGATTTAAAAACATATGTGCATTATATCTATGCACAGGCGTTTAAAACATTTTATTCATAAATGCCAATACATAGAAACAAACAAGATACCCTTCAATAGCTAAGCAGATATGCACACAATGATATCCATTCAATGGAGTATAATTTCATGCTAAAAAAAAGAGATGACCTTGTAAGTCATAAAAGACTGGGGGCACCCTGAAGTAAGAATTGCTAAAGAGAAAGAAACCATATGAAATAACTGCATTCTGTATGACTACTTTTGTAGAACATTCTGGAAACAATAATTAGTTGTGGTAAAAAGACCAGTGGCTTCCAGGGATTCAGGAGGAAGGAAGATGTGAAATCCAGAGGACTTCTTAGAGCAGTGAAACTAAATAGTGTGTGACACTAAATAGATAGGCAGAGAGTGTTTGTCAAAACTCATAGACTTTTACTCTGTGAAACAGTCAACCTTAAAGTATGCAAATTTTAAAAAAAAGTCATTTAGTGGGTACAAAGCCCTGGAAGAAATGCAAACTGTGTGATAAGAGAGTTTGTTCATATTTCCAACGTGTGAAGAACTATTACTGGATGATGGAGTGGGACACAAAATAATGCCAATCTTAATAATTTAGGAAATGGACAGAATCTGTAAGTCTAAAGACAAAGGAACCACACACAGTCACTAGAACAGACGAAGTTGGGCCTCACAAGTATACAGCGTAACAATTTTGTTTCTGTTATACATGCAAATGCAATTGAACAATTGTGTCTATCACGACCAATGACAGGACCTAGTCTTATCTGTTAGGCTGAGAATCTACAGGTAAACTATAATGATCCATGTGGTGACAGATCAGAGTTAAAACCATAAGTTTGAACTGGTATGTACTTTAATATAGATACATATGGCCACCTGTTAAAGTAACTGTAGATCTGTGTATATTCACAGGTTACACTATACACACATCCATTTCCTTGTTCAGTCTCCTAGGAGGTTGTAGAAGTGATGATACCGCAGTAGCAGTGAGCATTTCTAGTGGCAAGATCTTGCTTTCTAATACTATCTTTCAATAAGATGAAGTATGGATCCTTGAAGAAATGACTCACTCAAGGACGAGAGCAGGAAGCAGGAAATAGCAAGATAATCTTCCTGCATTTTGTATTACTCAACAGTGAGAAAGTGCTCCAAAAATGGAAACTCATGTTTCCATCTTCCCTGGTGGGGCTCGGTCAGCAGGGCTCAGACCCAACGTCAAGACCACCAAAGTTTAATGATACACAGTATAATGTAACTATTGCTATGTGCACACTTACATAAATAAATGATAGACTAATTCAATGGAGAAGAGATGAATATTGCTGATGGAATTCAAAATCTGTAGCTACTCCACCCTTCCAGAGGGGAAGATACGATTCTCTTTTTAAGTATGGGTTTCACATGGTGATTTTCTTCCACAAGAATGCAGCATGAGAAGTTCTTCAAAATTAAATATTAAAATAACTTTTAAAAAAAGAGGTAGAAGTATCTGAGGAAATAGTTGAGCTGCAAAAAGACTGGTAAGAAATCATATTGGGGTGATATCATGGAAAACATTAGCTATAGACAGTAACCAAACATATTCACAAGCACTTCTTGGTCTGTCTTCACTAGAGAGGCTGTAAAAATGGAAAAAACAAAACAAACATTCCATTTTCCTTAATAGAGGAATGAGTTACAGAGTTAAAGTGAAACACCACCTAGGAAAAGTCATCAGAAAAGTTTTCTGAAGAATGAGTAAAATTTTTCTCTCACTATTACTTCTGCTTTTCATTGCTTGACTATGTTTGTACCTGCTACCTGATTGTATAGCTAGGGTCTATGAACAGGGGGCTATAAGTCAACATCAATAAGGACAGTGTGAGTAAAAAAAAGAGGAAGAGGTACTGTTTTTGATACATCTTTTACTATGTCCTGGATCAGGACTGCTTCCCTCTAGTCCTCTTACTGTATGACTGTAGTAGTCAGCTTTCTTGTCACCAGGACCCAATACCTGACAGCCACGAATTGAAAGAAGAAAGGTTTACTTTGGCTCATGGTTTCAAGGGATTCAGTCCAGAGTTGGTTGACTCCAGGGCAGAACCATCAGATGGAAAGGGCTGCTTAGTTTTTGGTGTCAGGAAGAAGACCAGGAGAGCAGTACCTGAGAGGAAGGCCCCTGGGACCATATACAGAGTCCAAGGTCGTGGCCCCACAACCCGCTCAGACTCTGAGAAGTGTCCTTTACTCATTCCTCAGCTGGATCCCAAGTCAATCAGGTTGACAAGTTTAACTCTCACGATGGCCCAGTTGGGGACTTTCACTGCTTGAGCCTTCAAGTATTGTGAGAAATCTGAAAGTATTTCTCATGGAATAACTTGAAGACCAAAATAAAGAGATAGGACTTCATTTCCTAGACAGCATGGAGCTCATCTTGGCACTATAGTTATGCATTTATTCACCCATTCGTCACCTGTCATGGTACCACTTAGGATGTGACTTCAACTGACTTGTTAACAGTCTATGATGGGTCGGGCTAAGTTCCAGGGCTCAGGGTTGTATTATGCAGCTACACACTAGCTCTGCTTTGATTCAGTTTATAGCTTTAGGTAAAGGATAAATCAAATGAGAGCTTTCCAATGGTAAGAACAGAAAGAAGGCGGGGAGAGAAGATCGTGATGAGTGCAATTCAAAAGGGCTGGTCAGAAGCCCAACATTTGACAGGAAACCTAAAGAAAATAAGGGCAACCCCATACTGCCTTGGGGTCACCATGCCTATAGGACAATCATTCCAGGCAGAGGAAAGAGCAAGGGCAAAAGCCTGGAGGGGCGTGAGTCATGACTGTGTTTGAGGGGTGGCAAAGTTAAAGTCAAGTGAGAGGACAGGTGGCAGGAAATGATGACATGAAAATCAAGGCCAGATTAGGGAAAGTCTTACAAGCAATGGTGAGGATTTTGGCTTTGACTGAATGAGAAACAGAGCCCTTGGGAAATTTGTGGAAACAAATTGATATTGTCCGAGTGGTATTTTAACAAAAATGAATAGAGGGAAATATTGCAGTAGTACAGTCAAAGAATAATTGTAATTTCAACAAGAGAAGAATAGCAAGATGCTAAGCAAGGCATGGCGGTGAGCACCTTAATCCCAGCGCTCTGGTAGGCTGAGGATAGCAATTTTGTACCTAGCACAGGCAACTTAGTGTTTTAGCAAGACCCTATCTCAAAGTAAAAAATGCGTTTTCGAAAAAAGGCTTGCTCAGGTACAAAGACCCTGGATCCAATTGTTGCAAACACACAAGGTAGTAGTAGTTTCAAGGTCAGGAAGAGCAAGGAACATGTTTTAAAGTTCCTTCACTTCTTCCTAGGTCCTGGCACAGGATGTATACTCATTAAATATGTGCCGAATAAAGAAAAAGAGAGCAGTTTCTTGCAGAGAAAGTTGTGAGGAGGAAGAGAAAGTGAAGCTTGGCCTGAAGGATGGAGAGGATAGCAGCTGTAGGCACTCCTAGTCCTCATGCTTCCTGGAAGCCCATCTGGCCGGGCATTCAGAACGAATCTTGTACTCTGAGCCCAGCTCAATCAGCACTGACCCTGCACTTTCTACAAAGCTGTGCTTCCAGGGGCGGGTACCAATTTTAAGGCTAAGTGGAAGCAGCTTAGAAAAATCTGGCTCGAAAACTCTTAGCAGATACAATCCCCCAGTACTTACTGACTCACAATTGCTTAAAAATGTGGCAGGGAAAACATATGGTCAATTGTTCCTAAGTGTGATGCGTCAGGGTTATTTGGGGAAATCAACATGTTATTGCACAAGGCTTCCTTCTCAGGTACAACTCCAATTTTGCCTAATGAGAGTTTTTCTGAAGGCCCTTGGAACATGATCTCTTATTATTATTATCAGCAAAACCTGCCCGTCCCTTAATGCAAGCAACTGAGACCAAGAGCTGTAGCTGAGATAAAATCATAGCTTTACTGCTGAGCCCATTAACTGGGTAGAAACTGCATCCTGAGGTCATAAATAGTTATTAGCCAGTTAATGACAGCTATAGTCAAATCATTACATTTACATCCGATGAATAGGGATGAAGCCTTCTTTGGCTTTTGAGCACTCAGGCAATTCAGTATAGTATTTGAATATTCTGGGGCAAATCTCCAAAGTTAAAAAAGAGAAATCATGCACACCTTGAAGAATCACAATAAATAAATCTAAGTAAACAATTATGTCAGTTTTCCTAGACTACTCCACCTTACCTTGGTATCTGTCATTTTATATTCCTGAAGTGCTTATGTTCCATCAAAAGTGAAATTGAGGCTCGAAACAAGATTCCTGACCTCCTATTGATGTGTCTGGGTGGGTCATTCAACCCTCCCCAGCCTCACTTTTTTCACCTAGAAACTTTCATAGTCTTCGATGCTATGCCACTAGAACATGAGGCTGAATGATAACAAAATGAAGGTTAGGCTTTTTTATATTCTCTCTGATGCTACTTTTAAAACCAGTATTTCATGTATTATACTATTGCCTTTAATGATTTGTGCAACTGAGAAATTTCAAACACTTGTTAAATCTAGCAATAATTCTTCACCAGTGGGAGACACAAATTAACCCACAGTATCTTGCTTTTGGTTGATTTATCATCCAAGGGTATGCACTCTGAGCTTGTTTTCCAGTTTGTTTAACTAAGTGCTTCTGATTTGATTGGAGTCATTTGGACTAAGGCATAATATTTGCTCATACAGTCTCTCTGATAAGTATTAAAAAACAAGATGCAGTTCACAAATATCACTGAAAGGTAGTGTTTACAAAGAAATCGTTCCTGCAGACATTAGCTTTGAGAACAGAAGGGTAAACACTATTATTTTATTGACAATGAACTTGCAAATTCTTTTGCCTCACCATTAGTTATTAGCCCACATTTGAACTTGTATGCACAGGCTATGTGCTTAGGTCCTGAAGGAGATGTGTAACTACAGGATAAAGTTTTCCATGCATCTCACAATCAACAGGTATTTGGTAAAGCTCATATACCCAAGCCCACAAAAGTAATTATAACTTCATAAGATACGTTATGAAAGGGGTGGTAATATTAGTTTCCTTGGTGAAGTTTAGTAGAGACAACTGTACTAAATAAAAACTTAGAAAATTAATGACAGTATAATGACCAATCTTTTTTGTTGAGTTCTGACCATAAAAGCTATTCTGTCTCCTGAATGGTTGGAAGAGTTGGCTTTTGCTTGGGTAACAAACAAAGAAAACAAATACTAGGGGAAAAAAAACAAGGAACACCAGAGAATTTCACTTTCAAAATTATACTTGAATTTCTTTAAAGAAATGTCTCATTATGTACAATAGAGGTATGCATAATGACAATCGTTTTCCAGTTTACTTCCTGCTCTACCTTCTAGAATGAAAAGAAATGGGACTATGTGATGCTCCCAGTTCTTAGGACTTCATGGTCTCAGACCACCATAACTGAAAAGTTCCTCCTGCTCCAGGTCTCTCAACCCCCACACCTCCCTCAAGATGCCAGGAGAGACAGCTCCAGGGTCACGGAAGAGTCCCCTTTCCTTTTATCCTTCCCAAGTCACTGCACTGTCTCTTCCTTCTTTCCCTTCACCTGCCTGTTGGAGAAGGAGTTAACAGTTCAGAACCCCAGGGGCCTTTTAAGCAACAGAAGGATTCAACTCTGGACCACTGAGTCAGTGAGACACACAAAACACAATGAGCTATGCGCTCCCCCTTTCTTGCTAAGATTGTCGCTGCTTTTGTAATGCCACCTAGGTAGATTATAGGGGACAAGAGGAAGAGCTCAGAGGGTTATAAAAAATAAGTAGTAGTATTCTTTTTAGAAAGATTCCTGTTGTGGTACCAACATTTATTGACCATGTTTTGAAGAGGAAGTATAACTCCATTTCCATCTTAGCTTTATCATGTCCTGCGTCTTCTAAGGAGGTTCCCTTCAGAACCGCTGACAGCGTGGCAGGTGAGAACCTCTCACAGTTCTGGAATATTGCTATGAAGAGAAGTGAGAAGTGAGAAATTGTGTGTGTGGAGTAATCAAACTTCTTTGAGACTAAGGAGCTTCAGATGCACAACTGAAATCATTGTAAAAGTGCTGCCTCTCAGAGATAGGAAGCCTTAGCCAAGGGACAAGCTTCCTGGGCCTCGTGGTGCCTCAAGGGGCTATGTCAGTGCCCATCTAGTGGGGTGTCTGTGACAGTGGCGAGAAGCTCTGTGCAGAGTATCTGGCACAGGCCGCTTCATGAAATGTCAGCCGCGGCTGCTATGGAGGGTTGTGGGTGTTTAGCATTGTGCGGGAAAATGCCACCATCATGAGATCTGGAATTACACCCCTCTGCTTTGATTCTCAGTTTGCCAATTACTGCGTGGAACTGGGTTAACAACTGTCTATGGGAACATTTTTTTTTAAAGAAATTGGAAAATAGATAATAGAAGAATATCCCCTTTCTCTCTGACTTCATAGAATTTTTTAAACCCTCAAGTGAAACAATGAGCTTAGAATGTGCTCTGTAAACTGTGAAATCTTGGAAACTCTACTTGCTGACTGGAGAAGCAGCCAAGGCTGTGTGGGCCAGATCGTGGTGGGGGACAAAGCCTTTCCGCTGCCTCCTTCCTGGAAGGCTGCCACTGCCCAAGGCCCCAGCAAGCTCTCCATGAAATGACTGATTAAAAGTGCCCAGTGATCTGCTTGGCAGACTGCATGCAGTATTGCATTTGGAAGGCATGAAAATCAAATCTTGTTTTCTGACTCATGAGAGGGACTGTCTCCCACTACAATTTTCCTGAGAATCTCGGTAAAGCAGCCGATGGGTGGGGTCAGGATTGACCTGATGTCTAGAGCAGGTGGGTGTGGTCATGTGGGGCAGCCATGGACAAACACATGGGCAGCAAAGGAGAGGGGCCTCTTTGTGACCTTCTGGCTGCTTTTATAGTTTCCAGAGCTGTGTGATTCCAACCTCTGAAATGAGACACATTCTGGAATAATAATCACCAACCATAAAGCAGAGACTGGAATTTAAATTCTCAAAAACGCAAAATATATTTCATTGAATAATTGAATGTATGCCAAAACATGGTGCTTCCTGCCATCTTCATAAGTGGAGAGGCTGTAACCTCCTCTGAGAAAAAAGAAGACGATCAGGGGATGGGGACTGCTTTGTCTTTTAACTGATCTACAGCAACTACTCCCCCAGAAGAACAGGAATTTCCTTCTGTATAAGTTTAGCAATGCAAATCAATTTCTGGAGTTTGGCATTAGCCTCATGAATACTTTCAGATTGGTGGCTACTGTGATGTTTACCCTTACTGCACAGGAAGAATCACCTACAAGGTCAAAGTTTTCTATTTCTAAACTTTCTGGGTTTCAAGGGCAGGAGCAGCCTTTCGAAGACAGTGTTCCGCTCAGCAGGCTGGAATGATGAGTCTGCTCATGGTATGACTAACCAACCCACTAAAACTGCAGAAAATGGCCATGCTATTCTGTATTTTAATGCATTCCTCTTTTTTAAATCATGCCAGTGGAAGCCAACGGTTCTCCTGAGGTGTCCAAGGATGTCCGCAGAGTAAGAGTAGAGGAGAAGAAAGGCCACAGAGTGTGGGAAGCCTCTAACTCTAACCACCACCATCTGGGACCAAAACAACTCACCTTTTATTCCATCAGTAACTTATGGCTCCGAGCAGAGTTTTCTGTAAAAGGGGTTCTACTGCAGGCTGGGTGAGAATGCTTTTTGTGGATGCCAATGATGTCTGATAGTTTTGCAGGAGCATCTATTGCACTTCCTATTCGTTCTGTGTCTAGATCAATCACAGGACTGTCTTGGCACAGCAAAAGCACTCTGCCAGGGGCAGCAAGATACTGGACCTTTGCTCCTATCACTGCCCCCGACTCTCATGTGGCTTGGAGGGAATCCCTTGCCTCTCCCTAACCTGGCTTCCAATGGTCTCTAGGTGCCACTCTTCCCAGATGTGGGACTGCAGCATAGACAAGACTGACTTTGAGCAATGTATCATTCCTAGCACCTACCCTAAGACTCCATGACTCTGAAAAGTTATAAACTCTGGTGTTTCCTCACTAGTCAAGATCTCAGTTGCTGCATAATAGCAAAGTTTCTGTAAACTCTTTTTTAATTAATAGCAAACTTTTAAAATGACATATTGCATGCAAGCCCATTCATCCCGCACAAGAAAGTGAAGCCACTTTATCTGAAAGGGGAGCCAGAAGGGTCAGAGTCACTGCTGCCGTCTCTTCCCTCTCGATCCCCTCAGTGATCCACACACACCTTAGTGGGGAAGCTGGGTGCTATGGTTTGGGTGGCATCTGAGTGTCCCCCGAGGGTCCACAGTCGAATGCTTGATCCGGATAGCAGTAGTGCTATGGGCCTCCCAGAGGTAGAGCTCAGGGAGAGAGTTCCTCGGGTCACTGGGGTATTCCCTCCAAGGGACAGAGGAGCCCCACCCACCTTCACACTGCCTCTGCTCCAGTTCAAGATGTGACCACTTGCTTTCACACGTGTGCCCAACACTGCCGTCCACAGCCCTCACCACAAGGGTGTTGATACAGGTGCCATATCCTTGAATATTCAAACTGTGAGCTAAATAAACTTTTGCTCAAGTATTTCATCGTAGTAACTCAAAGCTGACAGATAAACAAGGACTACCTAGTACAATGCTTAGGAAAGAACTACACTGGGTGGTTTCCAGAGGTGCTTCTACAAATAATGTCCTAGAAGTCTATCAGGAAGTATACCGGGATGAGCCATGCATGATTTCATAAAAACATCTCCATGGTCATCAGTGAATACCTCATGGAAGACACGAAAGCTAGGGAGATGTAGCATTTAGGTCACTGTTACAGAACTGGTGGCACAACTACAAGGAACACAGTTAGCTGATACTCTCTAGTCATTAGTGTCTTCTTCCCAGCTCAGAGTGCACTCCTCTCAACCCATAACCCAGCATGGTCGCGCTATCGCAGTCTGGCCATTTCTGCCTCACGTGGGTCACTTCCTCCCGAAAGGGCTAGCTAAGACTCATTAGACCTGTCCAGCCCTATTTTCTCTCTTTCTTACACTTCACAGGTATTGACCTCATCACGTCATAAACATCTTCCATCATTACTCTTTATATCTACAAACCTTTCAGGTGATGAAACAATGTTCTGAATTGATATGCTGAAATAGGAACAAGATTCTCTTTCTACAAAACACATGGGCTAATGAGAAGGAGGATAAAGAAGAGATCAGGCATTGATTAATCCCTGTGTCTGGTATGTGATAAATTGTAGGTGTTATTTCTTCTTGCCTGTGCTTTATTAGCTATAACCTGAGATTCAGAACTGAGGTTGGTTAGCCAACCTCCTGCCTTCTACAGGTTGGTTTAAATTGTTTTCTTGCTATTGTGTTCATAAATCATCGGTGTCGCAGGTTTTACCCAGAGTCTTCGGGGACTAAACTTTGACTTTAGTACAAAGAAACTTTCTTCTGTCACAGTCTTTCCGCCCTCAGTGCCTGCATCCCTTCTTTCTTTCTGTACAATCAGTTGTCCATGAACTGATTCCTGTTCTGCCTTCCTTTCCTTTAACTTACATACCTGTCAGCAAATGTCCTTATTAGCAATGATGTGCAAAATGCCATATTAGCCACACGGCACAGCAATCTCAGTTAGATATTAATCTCATCCTCAGGGAAATTAAAGCTGAAATAAAGGTCCACAATCTACATCCTACTCTTTGTTATAGTTATAAATACCTTTGTGAAAGAAGCTCAGATGATGTGCAACTAATACTCCTAAGACCAAATATAATTCCGTCTTGCAGTATCAGAGATGACTTCTGGGAAGAAGCAGCATTTGCAGTGGGCTAAGGGATTACATCATTAGTGGCAAGGTGACAGATGGAGACCGGTATTATATGAATCGATCATCTTTCACTCTCTCCCAAGGTGACAGTGACAGGTGAAGCACAGATAGTAAATTTGAAAAAAAGGTTCCTTAGAACCCTAAATTAGAAAACCAAAGCAGACCCCAGGAAGTGCACAGGTTTCTAGCTGCACAGGGCTATCCTCACAGATGACCCGCATAGCCCGCAGATCTCTGAGTCATTTTTGAGGATTCAGCATACGTCCTGTTTTACTTCTCAGGTGGTAAAATTTGGGGAGAGAATGAAGGAATAGTTAGAGAAATGAATGAGTAAATCAGATGAGTCTGGAGAGCGAGGTATCTGAGAAGAGATATGAAGGTAAAACTGAAAAGGTCAAGGAGACATTTTTAATATTATGCTCCTACCATGAGTGGAAAGCACACACATATTGGCTTAGATTTTCCCATAGGTCCTATGCATAGGCAGAAGCTGCAGAGATGCCCTCCGTGCTGTGTGTTCTGAGAGCCCCACACCAGAAGAGGAACAATGTGAATGGGGAAGTAGTAATTGACTTGTAACAGAATTTTGCTTTTTATCTCTAGTAAGACTTTCTGCTTTAGAGTCTCTTTTGTCTGATACTGGTACAGTCACTTCAGCTTCTCTTTGGTTACTATTTGCATGCAGTTTCTTTTACAACCTTTTACAGTGGTATAGTACCCGACTTCACAGATTTAGTTGATTCCATGATTCTGGAAAAGGTGGCCACGTTCATGTTTATGTGAGAAAGATGGCCAGGGTTGTATTTGTCACCCAATGCAGAGTTTGCAAACAAAAATAAAATTGGGCCAATGATTCTGTTTACAAGGCAAATTGTTTGCCAATAAAAACGTCTGTGAAGCCAGGTGTGGTGGTGCACGCCTTTAATCTCAGCACTCGGTAAGCTGAGGCAGGGATGGTTGTGAGTTCAATACCAGCTTGGGCTACAAAGTGAGTTCAAAGCCAACCTGAACTGCATAGTGAGACCCTGTCTCAAAAAAAGAAATAGGGCCAGGGATTTAGCTCAGTGGCCTAAGTACCTGCCTGGCAAGCCAGAGGTTGTGAATTTAATCCCTGGTACAAAAAAAAAAAAAAAAAAAAACAGTCTGTGAACCAAGGTACCGCTATACTTTTAACGTATTTGTGTTTGGTTAAAATATGTTTTGTAGACATAATGTAGTGATATCATGGTTACTTTTCATCTATTTTCCTAATCTCTCTCTTAGAGAATTAAATACATTTACATTAGTGGAAATACTGAAAGGTAGAATTTGTCTTTCCTTTTGCTATTCACTTTCAAGTTGTCTTTTCTATTTCTCCTCTACTGAGTTTTTAAAAGAAAATGTTCAATGTGTATTTTCTGGCATAACATTTCAATTCCTCTTTTTTATTTTATTGTATTTTAACATTTATTCTCATAGTGCTTGCCTGAGTAGTATAGTTATTGTCTTAATTTATAGTTCATGTTCATAAAATTAAGTTGCAGTAGTGTTTACAGATTGCCTTCTATGTAGCCCATGTCATTCTTCCTCCTTTGGGTTTCTGTTGTCATACCAGGGACGGCTTTACACATCCTATGGGAACCAACACAGACTTACACCTGCTGTTTTATGCATATATCCGATAGGAAAAAGTTACAGACAAAATATAGATTTTGTCTTTTATGTTTACCTACATATTTACTCTTACCAGCTCTTTTTATCTACATATGTGGTGTGGAGTTACTTTCTAGTGCTCCTTTACTTCAGCCTAAAGGACACCCTTGGTATTTCTAATAATTCAGATCTGTTTAGTCATGATTTCTCTTAGTTTTTGGTCACTGGGAACGTCTGTACTTATTTTTAAAGGTTAATTTAGTGCAATCTAGAGTTGACGCTTGGCAGTCATTTTCTCGTGGCACTTTGTCTCCCTTCTGTCTTCTCACTCCACGTTTCCTGAGGACAAGTCAGCTGCCTCTGTGACTGAGCACCCTCCCCTCACATATGGGCAGTGTGTGATTTTCATCTTTTGATGCCTTTGACTTTCAGCCATTCAATTATTGTATGTCTGAGCATCTACCTATGAATCTGTACTACTTGGGACTCATTGTATGTATCAAGTATGTTTTCAGCCATTAGTCTTCAAATATTCTCTTTTCCCCATCTTTCTCTTCTCTTCTTTTCCACTCCCCTATCTCCCTCTCCTTTTGCTTTGTCTCTGTCTGTCTTTGTCTCTGTCTCTCTCTTTCTCTGGTGTGTGTATACCTCTGGAATTTCCATTTAGGTATTTTAGTATGTTGGATGGATCTCAAATGTCATTTTTCTTTTCTTCATTCTCATTTGTATTTCTTAGATAAGCTAACCTTTTGTTTTGAGAGTGTGTCTTACTTTGTTGCTTAGGCTGATCTCAAACTCCTGGGCTCAAGTGACCCCCACATAGCTGGGACTACCAGGTACATGTCGTGGTCAGAAAAATGATCCTGGTTGATCTGTTTTCAAATTCACCTCATCTGTCCTTGCCTGCTCACATCTCCTCTTATGCCCTTCTAGTGATTTTTTAAAATTTCAGTTTTTCATTCCAGATTTCTCATTTGTGTGTGTCTCCACATGTACTATCTTTTATTGACACTTTCTATTGAGTAACACATTTTTCTACTATTTTCCTTTATTTATATTATTCATTAATTTTTAGCATAAGTAGCAGCTTTAAAGTATTTGTCTAGTGATTCGTCTTTAGACTTCCTCAAGGACAGACTTGGTTGAATGCCTTTTGCACTACGTATGCATCATAGTTTCTGAGACATTTGTATGGCTCAAATATTTTTTATTTGGAACTGGATACTTAAAAGCATATGTCACCTCTGGAAAATGAGATTCTTTCCCCTTGTCCAAGGTTCATTAAGTGACTTTTATAAGATATTCCTCTGTTGTGAAGCTACTGAAATCTCTAGTGGAGGAATGAAGATATCTGTAATTGCCTAGAACCAACATGCCCCTCAGCCGCTGCCACAGAGCTTATGCGCGTATGGGACACACCGTGCTCAGCAGCTGACAGCTCTGACACAGCCTCTGCTTCCAGAGAGCCCGAAAGTTATCCAAAATCGAAAGCTTCAGGGAGGAGTTTTGTATTCCTAAGCATGAACACAGCCCTACATGTAGGTGTGTTACCTTCCAGAGTCCTTATAATATATCAGAGCTTTTCAGAGCCCCCTTATAAATCTCAATTCTGAGACAATTATTTTTTAAAATTTCAGCTACTGTGTTTTATTAATTCAAGAATTTGTATTTTTCTTTTCACTTGCCTTAACTATCCACTGCCTTAGTTCTGTATGAGTTCTATGTCAAAAAATACAGACAAGATTGCCAATAAGGTCTTCTAAGAAACCACCAAGCAGGTCAAATCATAATTCCCAACAATGGAACTTTGAAAGAGCTCCAGCCCCACTCTGCTTGCTCCAGTGCGTGCCAGCCTACTTGCTTTTACCATGATTGCAGAAAACCGTTTTTCAAAGCTCCTGTGATGCTAGAGAGAGGGGGATATGTGAATAAACAAATTGAAATGCCACACTGCTTACTATTCATATCTAGATTCAGCTGTCCTTCTAAATAACCATTCCCAGGATTTTGATGCCTTTAGTTAATTTCCAGAGTTCTAAAAAAGGTGATTCTGACAATTAATGCCAATATTCTTGTTACTCCTTTGGAGGAGAGGACTTCCAGCCATCTTTATTCCGTCATTTTAGCTGAGGACCTCAGTCTATCCTATGGCACAGGTGAAGAAAGGTACAATGATAATGCAGACTACAACTTTTATTACTAACAGGAAGAACTTTAGATCACCTGGCTCAACAGAATGTTGGAGTCAGCTCTGTAAATGGAATAAACTAGAGAGATAGGAGACCTTGATTTGGAAATGAAATGTGTGAAAGTGAGTGTCTAGGACTTGTGGTTATTGCTTACGATAAGATCTAGGGAATGAGCAGGAGAAAAAAGACTGGAGAAGAGAAAGTTCTAGAATTAAAAGATCAGCACGGTGGAAAATCTCTTATTGTGAACTTTGACTTCACTAGAAATTATTCTAGAAGAAAGGTTAAAACGGGAATGAGTAGTGACACAGATGCCATCTGATAACTGTGCTGAGGAGGAGGTAATATGCGTTTGAGGTCATTAATATATGACTCAAGTGGGGTTTCAGAGCATAAAGACAAAAGTATGGAAGTCACAGTGAACAACAAGAAAGCATTTACCACCTCAAGGACTGGTGAGGAGAGGTGTGGGATAAAGAAGAGCTGTCCTGAGAGAGGGCTCCAGGGAGAGCAAATCCTGGGGAACTTCTCAGATTCTGTTTTCATAGCAAGGTGATGAGCATTTCATGAAGGCTCCGAAGCAGTAGAGCATTTGTGGAAAGAGCCCCACAGGACACAGCAGGACAGATGCAGGAAGTGGTGGAGAAGGGGCAGTCAGCACTAGAAATACACTGAGTTATGTCAGGTATCAGCGTTTGGAAGACAACAGCTTCCCAAGGAACCCTGGTGGGGTTCTTGCCGGTAATGCCTGTGTCATCTAGCATTGGGAGTGACGGTGCCTTCCCAGAAGCATGAAGAGATTTAGAGCCCATGTCTCACTCCTACTGAAGCCTGGGGTCCAGGCGAGGTAACACTGTCACAAATGAACAGCTTTGACCTAAGATAACGGAGGCATCTGGCCTCCCTTTGCCCATTCATTCTATTCCACTTAACTGGCTTAGTACAAAACTTAGTCAAACTTCATTAGCTACCACCCAATAGGGTTTCTTTCTGACATGGCCTGAGAATAACTATTTTTATGTTCATTTTCTGCATGTAAGACCTAATCTCTTCAACTAAACATCAAGCTTCTGCCGATCAGAGGGTAGCTGTATCTAAGCAATTTCTTCCTTATTTCCATCTCCTCAGTGGGTCCAGGCAGACCCAGTCCCTTCTTTGGTTAGGATGCACACAGCACATGCTGTTCCAAGGTGGAATAGTTTTTCCCTGGGCACACTGGGACCTTGGTGAAACCTCAAAAATTGGTATAACCATGATCATGTCTTGTAAGTGTTCCAGTGCTTAATCATATACCAGTAATTATTCTGTTAAGGATTCCTGTATTTTAAATGCGATTTATTGGGCATGATTCTTAACTTCCTAGATGTCACTTCAACTTCTGTTCCTGTTCAAAGAGCATATTGCTACAGGAAAAGTGGCATAATTTCAGTGTTAACCTTGTATCCACTCTAATATTTAAGTAATTCTCAAATTTCAATACTTCACCAAGAGCAATGTTATTAAGATCCATCTTAACAATGACAACATCACTGAGATAACCACAGTTTGATGACTGCTGCACTTGAAATCTCAGAGCACGTATCCCAGTGCCTACAGATAGTGAGGTGCGTTTATGACCTGTCCTGGGTGCTTTCTGAAATGCAAATCCTTTAGGCAATGAATGAAATAGATTCCTTTTTACTGTAGGAGTTGACAAGGAAAATCTTTTTCTTCTATTACAATAGCTATGTAAATTCATCCAGTTTATGTTATAGCTTCACCACTTAATAGCTTTATGATGTTGGTCAAATTAATTAATTTCTCTGTCCTCAGTCTCCAGATCTTTAAATACATGTAAAGTGCTTTAAACAGTGCCTAACATTTTGCAGGTGCTTAACATATTATTAGATGCAGATATAAATTGCTTTGCATGTTATTTTTTGATATAGATTGATTCCTTCTTAGAATATCACAAAGGTGTATTTCATAGAGTATGCTAGATGTTAAGTCTGCCTTATTTAAAAATGGAACAGCCTTCCACAATGTCTTTTTAAACTCTCTTGTTAAATACAAATGTCATTGTTATCTTCTACATCATTATCATTTTTATTCATGCCATTTATATAGTGCTAACCTAAACCCCATGACAAGCTCTGATCTAAGTACTGTATTTTTCACATATTAATTTACTGAATCTCTATCACAATGCTTTTAGCTAAGTATTACCACTATTTCCATTCCTCAGTTGAGGGGAAAAAATGAGGCACAAAAAAAGGTTTAGAGCATGATTCAAAGTGCTAGTAAATTCAGAGATAGAATCCATATTCGAGTCTTCTACCTTCAGGAATTCGCATATAACCTATCCACGCTACTATATCTCACAAGTACATGTAAACACTGTAACTGATGAAGTTATAATTACAGTCCCTAACACTAATCCAGGGCAGAACACCAACCCACCTGCATGATAAACCATTTCTATAACTCTCTGGACAATGACTATTAAGATTCATTCATTTATTGGTTTATTCGTTCATTCATAGTCTCTTTAGCCGAGGGGTCCAGCACCATTGTAACTCCAATGATGCAGCGTAAAGAAAACAGTGCTGCTTGTAAGCCATATGTATCCTAGTGGAGGGGCAAATCTGAAACAAAATACACAATTAAATTGCACAGTTAGTTCAAGAACAGTGTGTGATTTTATCGTTTGATCATTTTTTCATGCCTATATCTTATAATCTGAGCAACTACTTTGAAGATGACAATACTCAGCATATTAACCATTGTTAATCTCCTATTATTTCATGTTGGAATTCTGTATCATCGTTTTTATTCTTTTCTCATTTTAAAATGAAAGTAAAGAAAGGTGCAGTATGTTGAAGGGACAGTAAATGATTTGAAGCAAACAATGCACAGAAGGAGACTCAGTGATATAGGAGTATGGCAGGGATGACTGGATTTTAAGCAAGTAAGTTAGTGTAAGAGCTCTGTGCGGAAAAATCTGGAGGAAATGGAAGTAAGCAATGTGTGCATCTGGACAATGAGGATTCCAGGCAGAGAGAACAGTCAGGAAGGCCCGTGTGTCCAAATCAGACTGACAGAGAGAGAAGTTCAGAGTTGTGAAGGGAAAAGGTCCATCACGTAGGGCTTTATGGACCTTTACAAGGACTTTGTGTACTCTGGGTTAGATGGGCAGTCATTGTAGCAGTTTAAACCACAGCTGGTGACATCATTTAATTGACAAGTTTAAAGTATCATTGATGCTTTGAAACCAGGATGTAGAAAACAAGGATAGAAGCAGCTATTGTTAACTTCCTATCATCTTGTTTTGAAATTCTGTATCATTTTTATTGTTTTTTTTTCCTTTTATTCTCCTTAAAATAAAAAAAGAAGTAGAGTGGCATGTAGGAGGTGCCTGTACCAATCCAGGTAAGAGATGATGCCGACACAGATTAGGCTGGCATCGGTAGAGGTGGTGGGTCATACCAAGTGCCTCAATATATACTGAAAATGGAGCCAATAAGATACTTTTGGAAGATTAGATGTTAAGTATGGGAGGAATAGGAGAACTAAAAATGACTATGGTTTTAGCTTAACCAAGTGAAAGAGTAGAGTTGCCATCAACTGAGACGTGGATAGTTATATATAGATCAGCTACGGCTGAGAAGGGGAGAGTATACCAGATCGGTTTCATGCATGTCTCTGAGAAAATTCTTGGCAGTCCCAAAGAACATGTTCAGCTGGAAGATAACACGCTGTAACATGTGTGATGCTGATGGCACAAATTCTAGCTAACAGCATAAGAAATGAATGCAGATAGGAAAGAGAAATAGTGCTATGAATAAACTGTGTATTGCTTCATCAGAAGGAAGACATCAAGGAGAAGACAATAAAACCAGCAAGGGATAATGTGAGAAAACAGACAATGAGGAAGGATATTTATATCAGCTAAAGGCAGGCAATATTTCAAGGAAAAGGGAGCATCTCATACCATATGTTAGGCTGCACTGTAGAAGGTGATTGTTAGAGGAACAGCATTCAAAGTGATGGAAGAAAGCCTAATTAGACTGAGTTCTGCCGAGAATTAGACGACCATGGGGAGAACTGGAGACAATAAGAGATCCTTCAAAAGGGAGAAACAGCAGCATTGTCCCAGCTGATAGAAAATACCTAATAGATAAAAGGAAATGAGTGTTTCAGGACAGATGGGAAGAACTACTGTACCTATGTGGCCCTTAGGCAAGAAGGGAAGGGTCTCATGCACTGGAGAAGGTGCAGGTCTTGCAGACACCTCATATCAAGAAAGGAGACCCAGGCTGAGACTCTAGGATGACTCTCAACCCAGACATACCAAACTGCATATCTGTGTGTAAGTTATTTAATCTCTCTGAACTTCTAGGGTGCTTGAAAAGTACTTAGTACAGTACCTTCCACACGAGAAGGTTCAATTAGCCACTGCTGTTGTTCGAAGACAAAATAGAGTTTAACAGTTTTGCTAACAGCAAAAGAGAAACTTCGAGCCCACAGCCTGCACTGATTGTCTACAGCACGTTTCTCTAAAGTTTGAGTGAATCCTCCACCCTTTGCCGTGTTATCTAGTGGGGCACAGAGATCTGTGTATTTTGTGCATGCTTTGCCTCGAACATGACATATGACTGCTCAGGAAGGTAATTATTCGAGAAAACTAAGCCGCATGAAAAGATTAACTACTTAGTGGATTAAAATTGCATATTTTATATAACTCGAGGGCATAAACATCCTCTTTCTGCTTGTTGCATGTCCCATAAATCTCTCTAGGATATATACTGCCACTGCTTTGGCGTTTCT